>CAWUFW010006608.1:600000-1125323 GCA_963921515.1 Calotriton arnoldi
TCTCCAGGGCTTGAACTTGACCTCTAGAAGTAAAGACTGAAGATGGTAATGATTATTACAAATAATGAATCAGTGCATCTTCCTTGGCCAAATGGTCCTACTCTCATTTATTGCACCTATGTAAAGTTAAATTGTGAGAAGTCTTATGCATTCTTTGTGTGAATTCAATTAATATTTCATATAGCATTAATAATAAATGGGTTGTTGCAGAGAAATGGAAAGAACAAGGAGAGTTATCCAGAGGCAACTGGTCACAGATTAAAGCGCTTAAGTAAAGACCATATTCCTGCTGGGAAAGTTGAGTTTTCTGCGTTACGGCCTGGAGGTAGTTTAGAGAAGGCATGTACACATTGGGCTTTACCTCCTAAAGCTGCGCATATTGCTAGGCAGATGGAGAGTCTGTAGTCAACTGGTATATCAACCTCTGTTTGGTGAGGATGTAGGGGTCCAGACCCAGTAAGCCTTTTATACCAAGCAGAGGGTCTTGAAATTAATCCTTAACTTTAGAAGACAACAATGAAGATGTACATGCACAGGCTTGATATGGCTACTGTGCTAATGGCAAATGAAGATCACTACATATTTGTGTACTCAATAGAGCCAGGAAATCGTATTCGCTGGGAGGGAGACGAAGATGTTACTGCGGTAGTCAATATGGTAGATAATCATTGTGTTCTTCTAAGGCAATAACGGTGGAGTGGTGATTGCATGGAGGACACATAGGTGATAGAAAACATTTGGACTGATGTTAGCTTGAGGCACGAGAGACGAATATGTGATGTTACAACGCGATCAAAATGATCGCGGTATGTAACATCGCAGTTTTTACAACGCAAGTCGTTACAACGACTTGCGCTGGACTTAGGAGTAGTAAGATTTACTATTCCAACACCAGTCTACGTACAGTAGGGAAGGTGTTGGAATAGTAAATCTTACTATTCCTTAGGTTATAGCGCCTTCCAGTGCAAGTCGATGTAACGCTTGCGTTGTAATGGCAGCGTTCTAAATGCATCGCGGTGTAATCACCGCGATGTAAAGGATGTTTCCCACGAGAGACTGGTAAGCACTGAGAGTAGCTCGCTGTCCTTAGTTTTAAGATGTGTGGTTTGATTCTGGAATGGCAGAATGTTCTAATGATCAATCTCTTTCTTTCTGCAGGACACAGGCGATACACTAGGCAGTGTACTAAGAGGATTCTTTACAATACGCAAGAAGGAGCCAGGCGGCCGCCTACCGACGTCCTCAACCTGCTTTAATCTACTGAAACTTCCCAATTATAGCAAGAAGAGCATCCTGCGGGAGAAACTGCGCTATGCCATCAGTATGAACACCGGGTTTGAGCTCTCCTGAGCACCGCTAAAAGAAGGTGTGCCTCTTACCTCCAACAGCACTTGTAGAGAAGTATCCCACGTAAACCTTTGTGTCGGAGATGCTGTGGAACCCTTGTGCGGCTGTGCGACGACAGACCCCTGCTAGTAGTCCATGAGGCTGGAATTGAAGTGGAAGAAAGACTTTCAGATCCGAGCTCAGAGAGAAAGAAGGATGCCCCCTCCGCTCCTTATGAACTGTAGCTGTGGAATAAAACATTTTGAAAGAAAAGCCATTATCGGTATGCTGAAGCACGTGGCTGTTCGCCTAACTCATTCTTAAAGCACGAAGTGGATGATCTTGATGCAAACCTGTTTGAAGACTGGTTGTCTTTTTTTATCAGTATCTATCCTGTGAGAAGAAGCTTGTTTTTTATATTAAAAAGAAGCCATAGTAAACTCCTATATAACTAGTTACAACGGGTCTGCATGAGGAATAGTGTGTATTTTAGGTACAATTTACTAAAACTGTCATTAAGATCTAGCACAATTTTCTTGGTATCTCACCCATAGTAGCACTTACTAAGTCACTTATCCAGGCAGTCACTTCAGATGTCATTAGCGCGACTGATTCTATCAGACAGCAGTGACAAACTTTAGGACATGTGATAAAACAACCAACTACAGGTTACAAGCTATTCCTAGGCTAACGAACACAGTTTGTATGAAAGTATCCGCATATCATTAACAACAAAGTGGGCATTAATTGATCACCCATCTATGTTTCCTTAAGGGTGAATATTACTAACCAGGTTAGGCAACTCCAAGCACCAAGTCAAGTCAGATTCAGTAGAATGTTGTCTACACAATAGATAGACTGGGACACCATTGTTGAAGTACCAGAAGGTCAGCACTTTAGAATAATAATTTATCATTCAGAAATTACCCAAATCTTTGTTTTTTACTTTTGGTTGTTTTTGCGCTTTCATATTTTTTTTCTGTCAAACTGAGAAATCACCAGCATGTCTTTGCTGGAATTCCTGCAAACGTTGATTTAGCGAACCTTCAGACCCTTGTTGATGTGTTTATAGTTTGCAACCATTTGTCAGACCCGAGTATGAAACTAGCCTGCAGCATTTCAAAGTGCTTTGTTTGGCCTGTGAGACTTTAACAGAATTATATTTTTGTATATTTTCTTCGACGTGCAACAGGAAAAAATCCTTCCTCGATTTTTAGTCTTCTCAAGCACAGGCGAATGGTCTAGTGAAAAAGCTATTAAGAGAGAGAGCTTGGGAGTACTGCTATGTACAAAGTGCAGTAGCAGAACACTATTGAGTTGGATACCTCGATGGACATATCTGCTGGCTTTTAGTCCGAAGTTGAAATGATATGTTTAGTATTTTCTTTTCTTCTCGCTGTATTTATTTAACATATTAACTGAAGTGCATAATCTTTTCTGCTGGGACTGGAATGACTGTCTTTTTTTAAATTTTGTTTAAGCCTGGAACGAGTGTGAATGTAGCACAATGTCGCTATACCTCTCTCACATTTGAAATTGTTTATACTGTTGTCCAATTGGCCTCTTTATCAATGAAATTCATGGGTATTATCAGGATGCTGATATTTTCTGACTCCTTGGGTCACTCGCAGTTCACAGGCTCTGTGGTTTATGTAATTTTGTCGCCCTTTTGGAGCCCTATTTATGAAGGATGTTTGGTGTAGACAGAATGGGAAACACATTTTAATAAATCAGTATTTTATAGCTATCATTGGTTTACCCAGTGCTTTGATTTTAACCTTTAAAATGAATGTTATGTATGTCCAAAATAATGAGCTGCATGTATTTTAGAATGCAGAGTAAGGATGAGACTATGACAGCCCCCACATTTCCATCCTTTCAGATGCAAAATGGAGGTCAGCACATTAACCTTCTGATGAATACTTCTAACTGCAGATCCCTCACTTTTAGAATATTCCTAAGTGCCAGACTGTATCTTCAAGTTTTTTCAGGTTGTATGACAGAGGCAGCACGCATGGCTAAACCACGCATGCCTTTACAACCCTGCCCGAACAACGCATGCCTTTACCAAGCATGCCTTTACCACGTAATTTCGTAGTAAAGGCATGACTGGTAAAAGGATATGTGTGGTAAAGATTAAACCCCAGTCCCCCCGCCCTGAGCCCTCAAAACGACCCGACCCCATGCCTTAAAAATTACCCCTATCCCTCCTAAGACCTAAACACTACCCTGAGCCCTAAAAATTAACCCAACACCCCTGAGCCCTAAACACTACCCACCCCCGAGCCCTAAGCACTACCCCGAACCCTATACACTACTCCCGCCTCCCTGAGCCCTAAAATTTACCTGAGCCCTAAACACTACCCTGACCCCCCCCTGAGCCCTAAAAGCTACCCCGAGCCCTAAACACTACCCTGACCCCCAAAAGCAGCCCCGACCCCCATCCCTAAAATAACTCTGACCCCCCTTTCCCTGGGCCCTAGAAACGACCCCAACCCTTAAAAACTACCCGACCCTTAAAAACTACCCCGACCCCCTCCTAAACCAGTCCCAGCCTTTCTTACCTGGCCGCATCAAGCTTTCTGTCCCGACGCTTCCTGTTGCTGTGCTTCCCATTCAGACATCTAGACCGCTCATTGCCTTAACCACTCATATGCGTGTCTAAGGCAAGCGTGGTTCCGCTTACGAGGAAATGGCACACGTGGCTCAGCCCACGTAGTAAAGGCCGTTTCCCATTTTTTCAGCATAGCCCCTGCATACTGATAGGTGACGTTGTGCAGCTCTACGTCAACCTCGCTCTGCTCTGAATTAAACAACTGGAGCTTCATAAAGGTGCCAACCAAGCACTCTGACGGCCTTTCCTTTCTTTCTGCGCCTTCATACGCAGATCTGGAGATAGCTCCTAACTGTTTTTGTCAGTTTACAAGTTTTTCTCCAAAAGCTATCTCTCCAGTGTGCAAGGGAACATGTCCTCTCTGAGTTTAAACCTGGTAACGTTTGTGTTTCTTGCCCTGAACTGCACCCTTAGTGCAGCAGTGGGCATGGCAGACACTAGAAGGTCAGATTTACTATAACTCCAGCTCTGAAATATTTGTGGGAAAAGCAACTTTGCCCCAAACATTCCAGGAGGCTTATTAACAATTCTAACTCCAGTCCTGCAATATTTTGGAGAGAGTTATAAATTTCCCAAGTATTTTTAGGAAGGGTTGAAAAGTAGTAATTTTGAATTGCAGAAAGTGCTGCCTTGAGTGTGCAGCTCAGGGCAAAGAACTAGAAATACCACCTTGCATGTAAGGACTGTTGCAAGCAGATGTCTGTGACAGATCTCCACAAGGTGCGTCTCTAGTGTTTGGGTTTGGGCCACAACTCCAAGTTGTGCGAATGTGTCCTGGGGCACACAAAGGCAAACCAGGAGCACAAAGCCAAGCTGTACATCACCAAACACTACAAGAAGTTGCGTAAAGCCCACTCCTGGGGACATGGATCCATTCCCACTCTTGGGCCACTTCATCGTTTCTGTCCAAGCCTTCAGCTAAGTCAAAGTCCAAAAAGAAACATAAGAAGTCCAAGCAGGACTCATCCCAGCCTCGCTGCACTCCTTCTGAGCAGTATCAAGGATGTCAAGAAAGCCCTCTGTCTCGCTCCCAGTCCCCCACTGAGTAGTCGATTCCGCAATTGATGTTGATGTACCTCGAACTTCCAAGGCTGTCGGCAACATCACAACAAATTGAGGTATTTAAAGATGTGTTAATATGGAAAAAGTCAATGCTAATATGAAAAACAATACAGTTCATTTATGAGAACAAAATTTAATCTTTATTAACAAATTTGCCCGTTGTGAACTCCACATCAACCCCGACTTGTAAATATGTTGTCAGGTAGGCTCTGAGACCTGGGCTTGTGGTCACATATTGATAGGTCACAGGTGGGGTGGCACGTAGCCAGCAGAAAATGCACAAACAGGAAACTATATCAATCCCACAGATAGGCGCAGCCACACTACAGTGGTCCCAGGGAGATTGGCCCCAATAAAGCACATGTGGACGGAGGGGTATGAAAGCTCCCAAAACACCATAAAGTCAGATACCACATGAGTTAGGATCATATAGCTAATCAGGACACAGCACACGCAGTGATCGCACGCTCCCCATGCCGGACATCTGGACACGTTACCCACTGGCTATATTGTGTTCACGCAAGGTCTAGGCCCACCTGTACTCTCCATAAGACAATTAATGTCTCCAATGGCAGCAGCTTACATTCCATACCAAACATTGATTACCGGAAATACTTTATTATCAATGATGAGCTGTATAAAAAGAGGCCGCAGACCGATTGTAAATTGAGACACTCCTCAGACCCATTGCCTATAACTATTCTCCCGGCCGCTCTGTTTAATTACAGTATTCCTGTTTTGCCAAACGCCTATTGTCTCTTGTTTTCTCAAGGTATTTCATGTTCAAACAACAGATGCAATGCTTCAAATCTCTTTTGGCAACCTGCCAGAAGCCTCTGGGGCTCACTTGGGCCATATGGATCTGTGGAGGCCTCCAGATGCGTTACAATCAACACGTTCCCCTTTGATCGGACACTGACCAAAGTCAACCAGCTCTTGGTTATGAATTTCCCCCACAACATGAGGATGACTATTATTATTTTGATCTACAAGATGGCAGTGGATTGGACACTTCCATGAAATGGGGTTAGCTTCTCGCCCTGGTCCCTTCCATGGAAGACATAGCCTCATTCACCATGGTCATCAGACGAGCTTCTGAAATTCTGGACTTGCAATTACCATTGGTTAAGTTATAAACCAGTGTCCTCACTGAAGTTTTAAAATCCAGACAGACCTCGTCTAAACCTTTGCTGCTGTTCAATGAATCCCGGATTGACACCCTCATGAGTACTTGCGCTAAACCCTGCTTCAGTCCCTCTATGAATAGACAAGTGGCACAGCACCACCTAACCAATCTGGGTGACTCTGCCTTCTTTACACAGCACCCTACTCTTGAAAGCCTGGAAGTTCAGGCCTCTACTAGCAGAGTTAATCCTAATTCTATCTGATAGAGACATCTAGCTGCAGATTCCTTACCTTAGAATATCCCAGGTGTCAGGCTGGATCTGGAAGTCTTGCTTGAGCAATAACTTTGTGCGCCAGCAGGTGGTATCGGTAGGCTCCGTGTGGCATCTTTGGCGTAGTCCGCACCAGAAGTGACATCTGCATCACCTATATAGGTGCCAACTCAGCACGCTGACATCAGTTCTTTTCTTTCTGCGCCAGCTAGCGCAGACCTGTGAAGAGAGCTACCCTCTTTCACTTTTTGACAGGCTTTTCTCGACATTTTGTCAAATTTTTGGTGTGTAGGTTTTTTCCTCTATGCCAAAGAAGACTTCTGGAATCAAACCGCGCAGCACCTGCCATTAGGCCATGTCGGTGACGGGTCCACATTTAGTTTGCCTTTCGTGCCAGGAGAGTGACTGCGATTTGAAGTCCCCCTCCGACTGCCGGACCATGGCTCCAAAGGCTTTGGGGAAGGGGTGCATAAAGCTGCCTGCAGCCCGGCGTTCAACTCCACGCCGTCAACCCTAGAGGTCTCGTTCCCGGTCGCCTGTAGGGCTGGGCACCGCTCCGGGAGTCCTGAGTCCCGTCCTCCCACTCAAAGTCGTCGAGCCGGTCAGGTGAAAGGCATAAGAAGCACAAGAAGTCGAAGTGTGCTTCAACGTCTCCCCATCCGTCGGCCAACATCACGGAGGAGCCTTGACGCTCTAGGCCTCGTTCTGCGGAACCTGCACCTGGGTCGGCTCTGCGCTTCCCTGCCTTTCCCTGAGCCAGAGCAATCCCCGCCCTGTCTAAAGAATTGTATGACGCCATGTGCCTCAAATTTGGGTGACCTGACGGTCCCAGCCGGCCTTTGGGCCCCAGAGGCTCAGAAGGGGCTCCATCAGGTTCTGTACCAGCAGCTTCAGCGCCAATGCCCCCTAATGGATCAGGTGGTGGATCCGAACCAGCGCTGGTCGTTCCCCGGCACCAGGCCCCGTGCCGAGATTCCTGGCGGCGCCAGCCCCATTCTCATCCCTGACAACCCAGAGCTGGATCGGCATCTATCAACGCCGATTCCAACGCCGAAGGCACCCTTGGGTCCTAAGTTTATTCTTCAGCCTTATTTTGAGGGGCTAGAAATGGAGGACGATTGGGAGGAGTTGCTGGACCCTTTACAAGACCAGCTTGTGATGAAATGGACTGGTAAAAGGAATTGGGTGAGGTCAGTGGCCTGGATACCTCCCCAGATTCTGGCCTGTTTTCTCCCCCTACCGTGGCTACGGAGGAGGAAGCTTCATATGTTATGGTGGTGAGAAGGGTAACTGAGGTCCTGGACCTTCTGCTCCCTTCAGTGGAAGTCAAGACGAACATCTTGACGGAAGTCCTGCAGCTGGGTGTCTCCTCCTCGTAACCCCTCCTGCCTTTCAACGAAGCCTTGACTGATTTCCTTCTGGAAACATAGTTTAAGCCCAGCACGGGGGCCCCTGTGAATAGGACAGTTGCCCACCATCATCGTCCTGCACCAGGTGACCAGAAATTCCTCACCAACCACCCTACCTCGAGAGTATGGTGGTCCAATCCTCTATCTCACAGGGTGCTTTTCCCTCCGCACCCCCGGATAGGGAATCCAAGAGACTGAATAGTTGGGGCAAGAAGATGTTTTCTTCCACTAGCCTAGCATTGTGGTCGATGAACACTGCATGCCTATTGGCCAGTTACGCTCACTTCTTGTGGAAAACTGTTGCGAAGGTGCTGCCACAAGTCCCAGAGGAGGCCTGGGCCATTCTCTCCCAAGCGGTATCAGACAAGAGAGATGCGGCAAAGTTCACCATTCATTGTGCTCTTGACACCACCGACTCGCTGGGCAGAATAACCTAATCGACTGTGGCTGTTCGACGCCATGTCTGGCTCAGAACTTCTGGCTTTTCTGGGGATGTTTAGGCTTTCCTTATGGACATGCCCTTTGATGGCACTCGTCTCCTCGAGGACCAGGCAGACATGGCTCTGGAGAGCTTTAAGGACTCGCGGGCTACGACCTAGTCCTTGGGCCTCCCAGTGCCCAGCCATCCCCTATCTGTTTTTCGCCACTTTCGTGCCACGGAAGGGGCTTTTAGCCACGCCAGCCATATCCCACCCACCAAACTGCACACTTTCAGCAACCTCTGTGTGGCCGTGGGCGCGGCTCCTTTTGGCCCTGTGGGTCAGGTGCCCAGAGATCCTATCAGTCCACTCCTCCCCCTGCAGCCCACAAACATTCCTAGTCCAGCTCTTCAAGATCATGGGCGGCCGGTTGGTGGCAGGATCAGCCATCACCTTCACCACTGGCAAAACATCACATCGGACAAGTGGGTTCTTCAGATAGTCTGAAGGGGCTACTCCCTCCCCTTCAAGGCTACCCCTCCCTCTATGCCTCCAACTTGCGACTGGCTGACAGAGGACCACCTGAACTTGCTTCAGGAGGAAGTCAGGACTCTCTTGGCCAAGGGAGCCATAGAGAGGGTTCCAGGGCCAGAAGTAGGCTGTGGTTGCTATTCCTGCTACTTTATGGTCCTGAAAAAGGACAAGGGCCTTCTTCCTATTCTAGATCTGCGAGCCCTCAATTACTTCCTCAAAAAGGAAAAGTTCAAAATGCCCACTCTGGCTCAGGTCTTGTCTGCCCTAAACCCCAGAGACTGGATCGTAGCGTTGGACTTGCAGGATGCCTATTTTCACATTCCCGTCCTGCCTGCCCATCGGTGCTACCTGCGGTTCACGGCATGCCACAAGCACTTTCAGTTCACAGTGCTCCCCTATGGCCGTACCAGCGCCCCTCGAGTGTTCACCAAGGTGATGGCAGTGGTTGCATCTCATCTGCGCAGATCAGGGATGCCAGTCTTCCCCTATCTCGACGACTGGCTGTTGAAGGCGAGCTCGCTCCAGACAGTCCTCTGCCACCTCCAGACTACAGCGACTCTCCTTTTTTGGCTGGGGTTCACTATCAACGTGCCAAAGTCAAACCTGACTCCCTCTCAGACGCTCCCTTTCATCTGAGCTGTTCTGGCAGTTTCGGGCCTATCCTCCCTAGTGGCGAGTCCAGGATATTCAGGCTATGATACCAATGTTTCAGCCTCTATCCTGGATTTCTGTGAGAATGACTCCTGCATCCTGCTAGTGACACATGCCAGATGGCAAATGCAGGCTATGCAGTGGGACCTGAAGTTCCAGTGGGCACAGCATCAGAGGAATCTCTCCGACATGATCCATTTCTCGGAGGATCTGCAGTGGTGGCTGACCAACTGCGATTGGGTCAGAGGCAGGGCCCTCTCCCTTCCCCAACCAGATTATACAGTAGTGACAGATGCGTCACTCCTGGGATGAGGCGGCACATCTGAGAGAGATGGAAATCAGAGGACTCTGGTCTCCGGCGGAATACGGACTCCACATCAACTTGCTGGAGCTCCGAGTGATTCGCTTGGCATTGAAAGCTTCTCTTCCTTCGATCAAGGGAAAGCTGGTTTAGGTGTTCACGGACAACACCACCGACATGTGGTACTGCAACAAACAGGGCAGGGTGGGGTCCTGGACCCTTTGTCAAGACGCCCTGCGTCTCTGGACATGGCTGGAACAGCAGGGCATATTCCTGGCGGTTCAACACCTGGCAGTTCTCTGAACGCCAGGATGGACAAACTCAGCCATCGATGCCTAGCGGATCACTATTGGCGTCTCTATTCGGAGGTGGTGAAAGGTCTCTTTCAGAAGTGGGGGAGAGCCTTGGTTAGATCTGTTTGCCTTCGCCGAGAACGTGCAGTGTCAGCAATTTTGCATGCTAGAGTTTCCAAGGTAGCACTCGCTCTGCAACGCTTTTCGTCTCGAGTGGAGCTCAGGCCAATTCCACTCCTGTCCAGAGTGCTTAAAATGATCAGGAGCCAGGGGGGCGTGGCCAGCAACATGGCCGAATAGGACGTGCTTCGCAAGAGCTCCGGCCGGAGCTGAATCCATATGAATCCTGCAGTTCGCAACTATAAACCAGTATCCTGAATACTCAACTTCCTCCAGAAAAAGCTAAATACCTGTTAGAGACGAAATCGTCAGAGGAAGGGGCCTGAAAACCTGATCGGACCAGCTACGCATGCAGAAGGTGAGCGGTGGAGGCGGGCCAAGGACAGACTGAGCAGTTGAAAGAAGAGGAGATGAGTACCCGAGACAGGGGTCTGGCTCGGCCATCCTCTGCCATCTGGGGCTCCGGGACAAATTCGGCCGGGAGAAGATGGTGGGGGCAACATTATTATTATTATTATTATTATTATACTGAATTTGTACGGCGCTCAGCTACCCCAAAGGTTTCCCGGCGCCAGCCGGTAGGAGAAAAAAAGAGCGGAGCAGGGAATCAGAGATTGAACAACCAAGTCTTCAGACTTTTAGGGAATCTACCATATGTGGTTTCCTCGCGTAAAGTGAGAGGCATGGAATTCCATAGAGTGGGACCAAGATAGGAGAAGGAACGGCTACGCATACGAGAAAGTTTGACATGAATAAGCCACAACGATAAAACCGGCACCGGGGCCCGCGGGCGAGAAGGGCCGCGTGATCCCAGGACTAGAGCGAAGCTGCGCCGGGACGGCCTGGGAGACTTCCCCTCCCCCCCCGTGCCCCCATCCGCCCGAACAGGGCCAGAGGAGGGCCCAAGCAATCGGCAGAGTGGCTGAGAGGCCCCTGAGACCAGAGACTGCTGCTGCCGCCACCCGCTCCTACCATCACAAGAAGCATCAGGTGAGATTGGGGCGGTAGATAATCCGAGGGCGAAACACACGCATGTGAAAGCCGCACGGAAGCGAAGGTTGAAAGCGGCTTCCCTGAGAAGAAAAGGAGAAGTTGCGGGACCTCCCGTCCTCCTGAGGCTCAGGTGCTGTGGTCGTCGCGACAGGCCCTGCCGCTCTCCACAGGTCTAAAGAAAGTTGCGCCCCCTCCGGGGGACAGGAAAGGTGGCAGCGGTTGGTGGAGTGACCTCGCCCGGTGAGACCAGCAGGCAGGGAGGTGGCCGGAACCGGCCCGCGGGACGGCCCGATACGCCTGGTTCTAGGCGGGGGAGGGAGAGATAACCCTGTGAATGCTGACGATGGCCACCCTGGGAGAAAGGGAAGGAGCGACAGGGCCGGAGGGTCGCCTCCCACCCTCCTGAGATCTGGCGATCAAGATTGACACAGCAGACCCTGCAGGGTGCTGAGAAGGTGAGCGCAAGGAGTGAAGAAGCCTAGCCTAGGGAGACAAGCACATAAAGAGGTGGGCGGAGCCAGCTCGTGAGAAGGCCGCCGTGCCGTATCCTAGGCGGAGGAAAGAGACACCACAAAGCAAGTAAAAAGTTATGCTGGCTACTGGACCGGGCCCCCTCACCCCCTCCCCCGCACCCCAAGGAACAAGAGTGATTCTACTGTTGTAAAGCGGACAGGGCACATGGGGGAAACTGAACAGTTACAGGATAGGCTCTGGCCTGCTCATCTGCTTCTTTCTCAGGGGGACTGCCGAGGTGGTAATCAAGAGACTAAGAGATTTACACTCGAAAACGAACCAAGAACGACTGTCCACAACACCAGAGATAGAGAAAGGCGATGGATCCCGAAAGGAGGGGGTACTGGGACGGCTGGGCCGGGATTACCCACTGGACCCACTATACCAAGTGGATGCAATCAGGTCGGACCCAACAAGCGTGCATAAGAAGACAGTAGGCCCTGCACTGGGGACATTGAGAGGAGGGAAACGTCATACTGGGCTAAAGAGGCAGGAGACACTGGACACATTGGAGCCACACCCAGAGGCAAGGGAGAGATCTCATTGTCATACCCTACTGGTATCCAAGGATGGGAAAAGACAAGGATCCCAAACCTCCCAGACAAGGAAAAATGGACCGCTACACAAAACCGGTCTCACTACCGGAAATCACACAACCCCCAATGCCTGATACGGCCAAACTGCTTCAGGCAATACAATCTTTGAGGGCGGTACTGGAAGACAGGATCGGGGCAGTCTGCTCAGAAGTGACTCTGCTCCGTCAAGACCTGCGAAACGTTGTGGTAAGGGTCACAGCGAATCACTGAAGCTGAGGAGGCGCTAAAAGATCTACTCACCGGGATGGCGGAGCTGCGGGAATCCAGTGAAGATGCTCTCTGGCGTATTGACAACGCAGAAAACAGGGCTCTGCGTAACAACCTGTGCTTCGTGGGATTCCCGGAAGAAGTTGAGGAAGGAAGTACAGCAGACTTTCTGATCAAATGGCTAAAAAACATAATCTCTCAGGACAAATTCTCCGTATGCTTTGTGATTGAAAGCGCACATCAGGCATTGACTGCGAAGCCCCCACCAGGTGCCCCCCAAGACCTATAATAGCAAGACTCTTGAACTTTCTAGACAGAGACATGATTCTCAGAGAAGCTAGGAAATTGGGAGAAATAAGACACGAAAACTATTGACTCAGTGAAGGAAAACATGGCGGCCGCTTAGGACGCAGGTCGCGGAGGCTCCCGACATACGGAGATCGCAAACGCGAAGTAAATGCCCGCAATAGAGGATAAAATCATGAAATAATGCAGATCAACATGTGAAATGTAGGAAACTACGCTGTAAGGAGAACAGGAAACACTCAATTTACCTGTACTTGCGAATCTGTACCGCGGTGTCTGTGGTGTTTTTCGGCGCCCTCGGTGTTTTCAGGGCTACCAGGTGGAGGCGGGCGTGACTGGCCGTGGAGGTGGGAGCCCTGGACGGCTTGCAGACGCCGGTGGAGTTCACGGGGTTGCCGATCCAGGACCCCTGCTGGGCCCGAGTTGCTCGGGAGCTCGGCAGGGGCCGAGGGCGGTGGCTCAGCCCTCCAGCCAAGGAGGCTTGGGCAGAGTCAGCACAAGCACGAGAGGCACCCTGGATGAAGGCAAACACGGAGCAGGTACACAGCGAGAGCTAGTATTCTGTGCAGGCAACGCGTTGCGGGACAATTTGGAGGCTGAGGGGAAGCCCTGGAGGACATCGCGGTGTACAAATACTGGTCCTGTTACTGGTCAGAGTAATACTGAAAGAGAAGAGGAAGTGAGGGGGGATGCTGACAGAAAGTTAGCAAGGAAAGACAGCATTGGGGTTAAAAGCGGAGGACATTCAAACGCCTTGAAGAAGAAACCGAGTACACTTCCAGAAAAAAAAGGAGTGGAGCGGTTAAACATAGGGGGAGCTAAATTTCTAGAAAGGGTGGAAGAGGCAGTAGAGAAGAAAGCCCAGCAAAGCAGATACCAACTGAGAAGTGGAAGGGGGAAGAGTTGTATGAAGGGTGCACAAAGCAAGCCTTAAGTAATTAGGGACGCTGCATAACGGAGCCTTCTGTTGCCGTGAGGGAAACGGCCTTTGTCTGTGCCACTTGCCTGCCGTGAGGGGAACGGCCGGGGGGTACTACACCTCCCAGAAGCCCTGCGCTTGCCGCGACTCTGCTTTTCGCGCCCGGAGGCGCGCTACAAATTCCTGCCAGACTCCCGCAGCGCGGGACGCACGCGGGCGTGCCCGGGCCAAGGGCAGGCCCATTTGCGCCCGTCAGAGTCCACAGGAGGCCGGGCAGGGCCATCCCTCTGACAAGCGCCATTTCTCAGATTTTCATCGCGGTGAGTCAGTCATTTTCACTATTTTGTACGTGTAAAGGATTAAAAGGATTAAAACGTTATGGGGAAACGCACCACTTTGCCAAGTTCTTGTACCTCTACTACCATAGACAGTATGCTGGAAAGGGCTGTGAACATTGTGGCTACTGAGATCGAGTTAACCGAGAGGCGTCTGTCACTGGGTCTCACAACCCCCCGGATTGTTTCCCTTACTGAGGACAGTGATCGTATTAACCCGCCCCAGTCACTGATTTTGCCATCTACCTCTATTAGGGACACACAAGCTTCGGAACCCACCCACAATGTTGAAAGGAATGGGGACAGCGAGGCCACCGGGGGTGTTGTTGACTGGGACTTCTCTGGAGTGAAAAACTATAATGACATTTTACCAGATATGAATGCTTCCCCAAATTCAGTAGTCACTGGGGCTAAAAGAACAAGCATTTGCAATGCAATAGGTCTTGCATTACTTAAAGTTTGAGCTATTGGCGTTGCATTATTATTTGCAACACCAATAGCTCAAACTTTCAGTGACGCGAGATCTATTGCACTGCAATTTTTAATAATTTTTTTGCAGTGGAGTGATAACACAAGACAATCGGAAGAGCACATAACAGACGTAAGAGGGCCAGTCCTCCATTGGAGGTTACAAAAGGAGAAAAGGCGGTAGTAAGGAGGGACTACTAAGGCTATTCACGAATCAAAAGTAACCATTTAGAAAGGCGAGTAACTGGAGCCAATTGAAAAGATGTGTGGAAAATGGGCAGAGGTTCAAGTCAATACCTGAATACAGCATGTCTATAAGAGATAGTGCAAGTGCTGCCTAGGCGAGATCTAAAAATGGAGGTGCTAGAAGGAGAGACTGAAAAACAGAAATCTATATTAACTGTACAACACAAAAGACAAGTATCCTTTAGGGTAAAATAGCACTTAGCACTAGGTTCACAATTTGTGATGGGACGTGGCAGAACTGGGTGTAACAGTAAAAAATATTTCTTAATGCAAAGCGTCTTGAATGCACTGAGCAACCACAATATTAAGAGGTCAAGTCTAAGCCAAAAACTGGGATGTCCAATGGCCAAGTGAGCGAAACCACTGCAGATTTTCATGATAACCATTCACTATACATAAACGGTTTCCATTTAGATTCAGCATAACTACAATTAGCACAGTTAATATAGCTTGGGCTTTGGTCTTAGATTGGACACGCATGCACTAAATAAATTTAAACTTTCCTGGAACATTTAGAGTGAAATAATAAAAGAGACTGTATATCTGTGGCAAAGTGAAAGCCTGCAGTCTGAAAGCTACACTTGCCAGGAATATGGACAGACGGCTTGCCTTTATGTGGAGATGACACTATTTACTTGTGGAAGACGCCTGCTGCCGAGCTTCCATCGTTACTCTGAGTGGTACTACCTTGAGGTATGGCTGGCATCAATCTTAGACGGGTGGGAAACAAGTAAACACTGTATCCCTGTGTCCAGACACACACACATAAAAGAAACAAAAGGTGTCAGTCTGTTCAAGTCTAAGCTAGGGAATGGAAATCATCTTTAATATCCAATCTCTTTGTGCACCCAGAATCCGTGCAACCTGCTAGTCTCTTTCAGTAGCCTAACGCAAAACAATACCGCCCCACCCCCCCAGAATGTGATGAAGCCCTCAAGTGTCCCTTCTCTCGAAGATATTCACTGGCCTTGGGCTGAATGGGGCTTTTCATAAACGGTTGGGGTATGTGGAGGGTTGGGGCCCGCCTGTGTATTTAGTAGTTTTCTGTTTGCTGCTCCTAAATGACTCAGATGATGCTATTCAAATGAGTGAAGACTTCACAAGTGGCTTTTGTGTTTTTACAGTTGTTCCTCCACCTGTCTCTTACTCCAAACTTCCTCTATTTGCTGTTTCTTTTCTAGTTTTACTATTACCATACATGTAAGTGGCTTTGCTGACTATAATTGCCTATTCTCAGTTTTCATTGTGTACCACAAATGGGCGTGCTGAATCAACAGAAAAACTGCACGCTACAAATAATTAAAGCTTCAAGTAACTACATGTTTACTTATCCGATTACTTACTGCTCATTTGCATACCTCGCATTGTGACACGCTAAACTGGCATCCTTTTCAACAGTTGTCACCTTTATAATTAGACTTTATTACTGGCTTTGATCTTATGCATTGTGTTTTCCTTCATTCAAGTATGACATCCAAAGGCTTCACACACAGATCACTATAAACACACATTTGCACCAACCACGCAGAACTAAATGAGTAGCTTTTTACTCACTGAACTAATAACACTCATAGCTTCAAGGCGCTATGCACATACTAGAGCACGCTGCATTTTGGTGCACGTCAGTCTGGTTTCGCTAATTTCGATTAGAACTATAGATATGGGTGTACATATAAAACCAGGAGATACAGTTGCAGTCACATAGGACTATAAAAAAAATACCTTCATGTAGCAATTCTCAAGCAGGATGTTTTCCAGCTTTTGGTCCCAGTGCACAACACGCTCTGAAAGACTAAGGAAGGGATGGGGCAGAGAAATGGTTACAGACAGAAATGTGCACACGCAGGGTGGCCCCTCTCCGTCACCTAGGGGTTTGCTTATCTCGGGGACAGTGGCCATGGGCAGGAGACGTGTCAGGGGCCTGCTGAGGGGCGGAGGAAGGAATTGATGGAATCCTGCAAAGAGAATTAAACAGTAGGGAATCTTTTCGGAATTCCTTCCCAGCTCCACGGTGTCTAGGCAATATGTTCTCCCTAGGCAGCCAAAAACAATGTCTTTCAGTGTCGGAAATCCTCGGAAGACGACCCGAGGAGCCCCTTTGAATCCTGTGAACTTTAGCCCTGATAGAGAGATATGTTTGCAACATGTTAGAAAAGTCCCAATCCTGTTCTATCAGTCTCAGCAGCTCGTATCCACTGCTTGGAAATACTGCGCAGAGTTATGGGCTGTGGGTCGGCGGTATTGACAGAAGACTTTGGATTCGGATGTTAAAAGAGGGTCACTTGGAAAAACACTACGCCAGTAAACGACAGGCCTCGTCTATAGTGCGCTGTGCTGGGTGCCGAGGTGAAAGTTTTTTGTGAGAATATAATATTGACCAGCAGTGTTCTAGAATACCCACAAATGGAGCCTTTCAGACTTAAACGTGCCAACTCCCTAATTGTCTTAAAAATACTATGTCCTAGAGAGCAGGAGGCTCGGCTTCAGACAACATCAAACACGTTCTTGTATCCGGCTCACTCAGTTTTTTTAAGGTGCGCCCCTTGCGCTTGGTGAAGAGTAGAAATGAGCGCAGCCTTCTAAAACGTGTACACGACGACACGTGTGAAATTAATAAACATAAAAACATGAAGTAAATTCAATTTATTGCGGGCTCGTATTACCTCAGCCGCACCACGGCAAGGCGCTGTGTGCGCCTGGCTTTAGTCTATCAACGGGAGTCAGGATGCCTAAAATTGAAGTTTCTGTTCTCTTTCAGAAGTCTTTGCGCCCTTGTTACAATGTGCCCAGTAGCTCCCGTGCTTGCTAAACTCAGCTGAGCACTGGACTGCTCCCACAAGTAAGCAGGAAAAAGAGGGAGAGCCGGCATCATCTGCCAGACTGTCTCGCACCCTCGCTGTTTTGGAGGTACTGGCAGCAGCATTCTAAGGAGCAGGTTTACCAAGGACTCTGCGCGCGCCAAGCGTGCAGCGCGAGTCCTTGGAAAAGAAACCAGTCTCTGGGAAGCCCCTGGTGCACTGGAGTAGATGCCTGCTTGTGCCCTGGGGGCACCATAGAATGTGTGCACTTGTGCCCCAGGGGCACTGTAAAGTTCAGCTACTTGAGAGCAACACCGAAGACACGAGTCGTGCTGGAAATGCCAAGGCAGCTGTGCGTATGGACTGCGTGCGCGTTGCTGCTCGTTCCCGGAGAGGGGGTGGGGAGAGACAAATTAAAACAAGATAAAGAGGGAGGGCATTTAACAGTTATTAATGTCTGACAGCATGTGAACAAAAAGAAAAGCATCCATCCCCTTAACCTCCCCCAACATGTTCAGATCCAATTACATGCCTGCTTCACGCTCTCACTCAACGTTTTATGCAAACAGCGTTTAGTGCCAACATCCTAAATATTCCGATTGGCTGGCCTACTTCCAGCATTCCATATGTGGTGCTAATGAACATTTCCACAGTTCATACCAAAATAAGTTCCAATGTTCCAGTTGAGCCTTTCCTCTACTGTTTCACAATAGGTTGTTTCTTTCCAGGAGCACACATTTAGCCTCCCATACTGTGGCAATTGCTAAATAACTATCAGCAGTACATGTCCAAATGTGTGCCTCGTTGCCTGGTAATCTTTCGGAACTGGTAACATCCTCTATTTATCACTTAGTAATCCTCAGACAAGCTCATGTTTGCCAACCATCACTTTAGTAGTCATGGGGCATACTCGTATTTGCCACCCTTCACTTGGTGTTATCCTTCAAGGTACGAAAGCCTTAGCAGAATCTGGCCGGGCTATAAGCAGAGTAACTCTGGGGCATTTCAATCCTCTTATGTATCTCTAGTTGATTTCTATTGCTTATAGTTCCACTATTTTTGGGGGCTGTAGTATTCAAACATCCAAGCAGTGATAGCCCCAGGACTGAACAGGCATCGACATTCCAGTCTAAACTGCATTTATACTACAGGCAGGCTAAAGATTAAATGTAGATGCAACCTGCATCCATCTGCCCAGTCCTATCTATGTTGTAATTCTAAGGCGGTTTGTGCGATATCTGGCTGCCTGTGTGTTGCTTTATACGAGTCTGTGGTGCACTCAGTATGGGTTTGGTCCATGTACTTGGTGTGTGCTGCTATGATAATCTGTGTATATGAATGACTGCATCACAATCTGTATATGCATCGAAATTTGTACACCACTGCTCTTGGGGTTAAGGATGTCTGTGTACGTGTGAACTATGCTGTCTGCAGGGATGTTGTGTGGCCACATATGTGCACTATTCAGAAGCCAAACCCACTAAAATGGTCCTTGGGTAGGAAAAAAGGGGTGATAAAAGATTTTATGAGGCAAAATTAAAAGGCAGTTGGGGTAAGCATCCAAATTGTGGTCAAAGTAAGCAAGGAAACAAAAACAAATGAACAGTTCGCTCCACCCGTACGTACATTAGGATCGCAGGCCACCAAACAAGACATTGAAGGGTAAAGAGTTGCCACTCTTACTCTGTAATCCTCTTTGCCAGCTCGGTACAGGCAGCCGTCGAGTTCGCCGAGAAGACCCGGTAGCCTCCTCTTGCTGCGTTCATGGCCGAGTAATCGTATGAACCTCTCCAGACACGCGAGTGAGAAGAAGAAATATTTGTGAGGAGCCAGGAGCTTCCTGGGCATCCTCATGTACATATAAGAAAGTACGCTGCTCCGCCCAAGTCCCAGAGGTGTACAGGCTTTGGCCAACCGCTATGAGCCCAAACTAAATGTCCCAAGAAGGAAAGGTTGGTATGAAGGAAGGTACCCCCTCCCCTTTTGTGGAGGCGTAAAGGTAAAATGTCCCTTCTGAGAACTGAGCTAGCTTGGGCTTTTTGCTCTGTACTTGGCTTGAATCGGTGTGGGTAGACTTACACGGTATGAGCAATGCACGCCTTTCATAGGAGGGGCAGGAAAACAGTTTTATAATGAAAATCCTTTTCAACTGGACAGCGTAGGGGGCGAATACACCCCTAAGGAGGGATACATGTTTTCAGAACTGTGGCTGTGACCTAGGGAAAGGAGAGTCTGGGAGGAAGTATAGACCCCACGAGGGAAAAGGAGTAAACAGAACCTCGCGATGGAGCGAGGGAAAAGTGGGCTCTAAGGGACACAAAATACGGAACGAGTTGCAGTGAAACCAGAAAAGGCAGTTTTGTGAGGAGAGCACATGAGTTAGGGAGGGATTCCTAAGGAACTACAAGATCAGTCAGAGGTAGGACTTAGCACTGGGGTAAACAACCGATCGAGGGGCATGTACAAAGGGAGATACAAGGAGAACGAGCAAAGGCGAGCGATCCCTCCTCAGAGGGAGGCTACACACTCTCTCTCCCCTAAGAAGGCTCAGACACTCTCTGTAGCAGCTCTCCCTTCGGTGTGGACTGTGGGGCTCTTGGGCACCTCGCAATCCGGGTGATCTCTTTGCAGGGCTCGCACAGTTCCCAACATCCGGGTTCTTGTCGTAGCTTTCTCGTGTTGCTCCTCTCACTAGGCTAGCAGAGAAAACTTGACAAAGCCTCACAAACGCCCCGTCTCCAAACAACCAATCAGCAAGCGCGGCCTCAAGGACAAATCATTACGCCACAGGGAGAGCTTACAGTTCAGAACGAGGCTTGACACTCGCGGAAACGGACCGAAAGAATTGACATAGAAGAGTTCTTCCACCACCGGCACCTCTACATATTGAGAGTACTTTGGAGTACTAATACTAATCCGGTCCGGACCGCACCAATGCCTCAGTCAGTCATCCAACCAGGCATATTCTCTCAAGTCAGGAGCGGGTAAATATCTCCTAATACGGATTGTAAAATCTACATTCCGAAGAATACATACATAAGTGAAGTAAGCGTTTTCCATTCTTGCTGGCGACTGACGAAAAACGCACTGTCAATGATGAGTGAAGTAGCAGGAAATTTTGAGAATCGTAAAATTCAAATTTACAAAAAAAAAGGTAGCTCAACAAAACAACCGAACATTGGCGAAGCTAATGGTTCTGGTTTGTGTACATTGGAAAGAAGTTACACGCACACAACAGCATGGGCAGCAGCTAGGGTTGCCACCTTTACTGGAAACATGAAACTAAACAGTGGTGCGCGCGCACCACAGAGGAGCGGGGGGGGATGGAGCGCGGCAGCGAGACGAACGCGCGCTGCTGCGCGTGCTGGCCACCGTCGGGAATGGGCGCGGCAAAGGCGGGACATGCGCCCGCCTTTGCCCAATCATGTGCCGTTTTTGTAAAAAAAACACACGCTCCAGCCAATGTGGGCTTCCCAAAGCAAAACCACACGCACGAGCGTGTGGGCAGCTTTCAGTCGCCCTTTCTAGAGGTCTCGGGCTGCGCGAGCAGTGCTACGCACTGCAACGCTAGGCGCGAGACCTAAAAAGGAAGCTGAGTAAACCCGTGAGCTCCAAAAGAAAACAACCACCTCGTTTAAATAAACAACGCACTGCCCTGAGTTCATGTATTCAAGGTACAGTGGCTCCTGCGGCTCTGAGCTCAACCAACGCCAATGCCACTGTCGATTTAACAGTACCTGCAGTATCAAACCCGTCTAACTACACCCAGACTGAGTGACATGCCCCTTATCTTGCTTCAAACTTGGCGATACTGCAATTGATATCATAGCAGACTGTGTATGATCGCATTAAAACACTTGTTGACAAGAATTTCACAGCTCTTTTGAAACGTCTAGATCATTTGGAGTCTTTAGTGAATAAATCAGGCACACATAACAACACTCACAAGCAGGCTTTACAGCAAGGGGAGACTCTTAAACCACAGTTCCCTGGTGCATCTAGTTTAACTAGCTCTAATAACCAACAGCAAAATTTGACGCCCGCCCAGCCCCCCTATATTAGTACCTCTAGTGCTTGTGTTACTAGTTGTAAAACAAGGGAATGTTTAACACCTGAACCCACCACCGTACAGAACAAACCATTAATGTCAGGTGCCATTAATAACGTTTACCAATTAGCCCACCCAACCACCCTAGTTGCCGCCAAGAACCGGGAAAACAACACCACTCCAGTTTGTAATATCCAGACTGTGAAATCTCCTACTGTAAATAATGCAAATGAGATCGTGGTGGCTAACAAAGAAAGTCTTAGCCTACCTCCGGCCGCCTGTCCCTATGTCTTAGTCCTTGCAGGTGTACCACCCTTAAGGAAAAATCAGACCGAGTCATGGGAACAACTGCGTAACAAAAGTGCTGATTGGCTAATTAAACATAAAGGCTTTAGGGTGGCAAATGTAAATGACATCATAATGGTACGCAGGGTAGGGTGGGTTGGCCCCTCAGCAAAAAACATAGAGGGAGATTGCGTTGTTATTAATTTCCGCCGCCCAGCTTTAGTGAGATCTATATTAATGACACAGGAACTCATTAACCTCACCCCCACTGTTGTTTGGTCACTTCCCTTGGGTTTTTTTTATAAACCCACCCCAGGCCCAAACTCAACTGCCACTGCCCTGCTTACAGAGTCTAATAGATTATCTTCTTTGTCTGGTGTAGATAGCTTGGATTGACTATCGCCTAATAGGACACTCCATGAAGCCAAAATCATTTTCTGTCTACGGCCCTGACGGTCAGTACAATTAAAGTGGGAGAAGTTCCTGGGTCAGACCCTGAGATTAGCGTTATCTTAGATCAAAGTATGCCTAGTAATCCCATACAGTCCGAGCAACCCTGTTCTATTTTAAGCCATCAGACAGAATTGGTCCGTGGTTCAAATTTCCCTAAAAAGCAAGCATCCTATTCTGGAACATAGCAGGTTTGCGTAATAAAGTTAACAATTCAGAATGGCTTGAGTTTATTGATAAATTCGATATTCTATGTCTACAGGAGACTTGGGTGACAGATGAAGTCCATTTGAATGGTTTTAAAACTTACTACACTTCTGCAATTCATTCAATACATGGGAGGCCTAAAGGAGGGTTATGCGTGTACATTTCTAATTTATTGAATGTATTAAAGATTGAATTGATAAAATCTGTCACCTTTTATCAAATAATAATGATTTGTATAGACTCTCGCCATACTTTAGCTGTTGTTAACTTTTATAATAATGTTGAAAAGGGGGAACTGGGGCCTATTTTAAAACAATTAAGCGAGGACCTTGGGAACCTAACGGCAAATACGGGCTCTGAAATGATCATTGTTTGGGGAGGGGATTTTAATGTTAATCTGTGTAAGCAAGCTGGGTTGGGCATCTGTGGGTTGGAGGTAGAAGAGGATGTATTCCCGACTCACTTTGAGCATACTTACAAGGGCGAAATGCTCAATGAAATTTTGTTTTTACACGATCTTGGGTTCGCCAACTGTTTGTGTACCCCAAATGTGGAGTTTGATTACACTTTTATCGGTAGGGGATTGCGATCGACAATCGACTACATAATTGCTCCTAACCGTCATGCTAATATTTTTGTAGATTTTAAAATACATCCTAATGTACTGAGTGACCACCTGCCCCTGAGTATCAACATTTGTTTGCCCACTGATGTTGAACTACATCCAAATAATCAATTGGTATGGACTAAAGACATCTCCCTTGGTCGTTTAAATGGTTACACCTTGCGATGGTCCAGTCACAACCCTGCTGAACTGAGTAAGCAAATCATAACAAAGGCCTATGATTTAATTTTAACGTGTTTGGGGGAAACTACCTCCTATGAAAATACTTTGCGGGCTTTCTCTGAAATCACCAGGATCATTCAAAACCAACTAATAGTGGAAACGAAGGGTATAAGATACAGTAAAAATGGATGGTTTGATACGCATTGTACTAAAACTTATACTCGGCTCAAAGAGGTTTTACATAGGACTGTGAAAGATCAGGTAGAAATCCGAGACTGTAGAAGGAAGTATAATTTGGCTAGAAAATCATGAAAAAAGGAGTTAAAAGACCTAGCCTGGGATGCCCTTCACGAAGCATCTTTGAGCAACGATAGCTCATCATTTTGGAGGGCAGTTAATGCTCCGTTCTTTACCAAGACTGACGTTGCGACATTAGCGGTCGCAATTGATGAGAAAACTTGGATAGATTTCTTTTCACATGTGTATAAATCACAGGCTAGTGTAGCTAGTACCACGGGCACTGTAAATAGTCAGGGAGGAGACCCTTTAACTTTTATGCCAATTGAACTTCATTTCAACCATGAGGAGATCATTGGGGCGATTAACGCAAGTAAGGGCAGTAAGGCTCTCTGCCCTGATGGGGTCCCTATTGATCTTTTTTAATTAACACCTTCTTTATGGTCCCCCTTAATAACAAGGGTCCTCCAAGCTTGCTGTAAGAACAGCTTCATTAAAACTTGGTCTGAATCCATAATAGTACCAATTTTTAAAAAAGGGGATAGGGGAAATCCGGCATGTTATCTATCGCCCGATATCCCTACTCGATTCCCTGATGAAGGTAGCGGGTAGGATAATCTTAGCCAGATTGCAGACCTGGGCAGAGGAGAACAATATTTTGAGTGACGTCCAATATGGTTTTAGAGAAGGCCTCGGTACAAATGAACAGGTTTTAAATTTAAGTATTTTAATAGGAAAATACACCCATGCAAAGGCGGGTAAGTTTTATGTAGCATTCGTAGACCTTACAGCCGCCTTTGACTGTGTTATACACTGCAAACTATGGGACATTTTGGCGGACTTGAAGGTCGACCAGGTCCTGGTCCAGTTCCGGAGGCAACTATATTCAAGGGCCACCGCTATGGCACCAAAGGGGAGTGTACTGCGCCGTTTAAAGTAGAGAGGGGAGTGAGACAAGGTTGTGTCTTGGCGCCGTTCCTGTTCACCTTATATACAAACTCTTTGGAACAGGAACTGGCAGGTAAGGCTAGAGACCCGCCATATGTGAACAAACGCCCGATTGTCTCCCTTCTCTACGCAGACGACGCAGTACTTATGGCCCGCACGCAGCTTGGTCTACAGAAGGCCCTCGCTTCGTACACCAGTTTTATGGACAATCTAGGGCTCAAATTAAATGCCAAAAAAACTTTTATTATGACCTGCGGGCGGGGGAGGAAAAAATGTAGCAGTCTCCCTCTGGGAGAAAGTAGGGTTGCCTCCACTAACATCTTCACGTACCTTGGTGTCGTGTTTGAGCAGTCAGGGTCATGGGGGCCGGCAGTGGAGGCAATAACCCTGCTCTTCATGAAGTCGACTGCGGCCTTGGTAAATTTTTTTAGGAAAATGGGCAAAAGAAATCCGGGGATCCCCTTAAAGATTTACCAAGCTAAATGCGTGAGCATAGCGACATTTGGGGCGGGTGTATGGGGTTTTTATGACGTATCCTCTATCCAACGAGTGGAAAATGCCTTTTTAAGGTATATTTTAGCGGTACCTGTGAGTTCTTCAGTTTTTAACTGCCATAGTGAGCTGGGTATCTCCTACATTACAGATGTGATTAAAATACAACCAGTGCTTCTCTGGCACCGAGTCTGGTCCTCCAGTTTCACTGGTTTAAACAGGGAAATTATCAAGGATTCAATGAATTTGGATCATGTAAGTAAGATCACCTGGCTGAAATATGTTAAGAATTTTATATTTGATCTGGGGCATCAAGAATATTATATTTCTCCAGAGTCTATGAATTCTATATCAAGGAAGGATCTCAAAGCACTTTGTATGTCCTATCTCGAGTCGGTAAGAATGACTGTCGAGATGAATAAGTGTATGGTAGTCCAACATCAATTGACCTTGATTACTTATGATATACAACCATATCTTTTATGTTGTACTGGGGGTTATGATAGATACCTTTTAACGCGTTTTAGGTTTGGCATTTTTCACCATTTGATCAGTTATCCAAGGATGAATGACTGGTCTAGTAACCTCAGCCCATGCCCTTGTGACAACACTTCTTCTCAAACCACTATTCATGCGATTTTATTTTGTAAACACTACAGTAAGGAAAGATCTAGATGGATTATGCCCTTATTGAAGGAGGGGGGTGGAGACAATGTCGTCCTGCTTTTATACTTGCAGCTGCTGGACAGCGTGTATTGTATTGGTGTTATGACTGGTTTTCTAAAGAACATCATGAAAGCAAGGAAAAGGATAAGTAGTTAAAATTTATATGTAAATGAATTTGTCCGCATTACTAGTTGTTTTTAAATGTTTTAATATGCTCAGCTTTTGCTTTATTTTCTCTTTTTATCAAATGAACTGTGGAATTACTGTGCATATCTGTATTTTATTTGTCTGCTTTTATGATTTTTTTTATGTCTAAAATCGAATAAAGCATATTTTGATTTGATTTTGACTCAGTGAAGGCTAAACTCAGGGCTCACCAAATACAATACATGCTCCTATTCCCAGCAATGCTTAGTCATTTTCATGGGGAAAATGCACTTCTTTCAAACTTCAGAGGAGCCATGGGCATGGGTGGAGGAGAGGCCGGCCTTACGCCCACCGGAGGAACGACGTGCTCGAACATGCCCATCTGGTAGGCTAACCATTGGGCCCAGCAGGAAGCCACGAAGACGACTCACATTGGAAAACCGAAGAAGGCAAAACATAGGAAGCACCCCATATATGCTACGGGGATCAGGAAGGAGTGGAAAAGACAGCAGATCGGCGGGGAGCCCTCTCCCCCCCAGAGGAAACCAAAAACAACTGATGACTCTAGCTTGAGAGACTCCATCTCCGAATCTGACAACCCTGAGGTGTCCTCGGACAACGAAGCCCCGCACCCATTAGTCACTGAAATCATAACAATGGAACGCACCACGGACCTGGAACACTCGCCACAACAAGAAAAAAACTGCAGAAACAACCTGACCATGGAAATGAACTGCAACTAATCCTCCGGACACGGAAGGATTAGCACACTGGCCACCCCCACCTGATACTGAAAACCGAAATAACGTGAGATCGCACTGGAGAAGGATCTCAAAAGACTGAACTATTGCAGTTGTTGTTTTTTCTTTTTTCTTTTTCCTTTTATTTTATTTGTTTGCATGCAGCAGAAGTTTGAACTCATAGCATAACGTTCTAATAGTTTGAGAGGGGCGACAGACCCTTCCTTCTCCTCTTACGCACGGTAACCCAATGTTGTGGAGATTGAGTGATGTGAAAAGGATTTGGGGGGTGGAGTTTGGGAGGGACCTGAAAATGTTGTTCTGCAAGTTCAGATGCAGATAAATTGCACCAGACTCGACGGGCAGTGGTATTACAGCCTGAAAGGGAAACCTAGATACATGACACGCACACCCTAGCACATGGGGGGAAAACATCATACCCATGCCGACCCCCTTAGACACTCTGGCTCTCACGTGCCTAACATGGAACGTGATGGCCTGGGACACAGGATTAAAAGAGGGCTGGTCTCTCGTTACATTAAACGATTACACCCGGACGTGGTGATGCTGCAAGAGACACACCTACAAGGAACTAGATGTCTTTTTGTAGGCAGAGGGGCATATAGGGTCTTGGCCCACGCAAGATATAAAACAGTGTTATATTCCATATAGGTACCCTATATAGGCGCAGGTAACATTGTAACCTTTCACCTATATTCTTCCCTACATTACACACATAACGGTTCTTGGGTACTGACCTTTTACATAGATATGACACTGCATTCAGAATGCGGGTTTTTCCCTGGTTCAATTCTTATACATTATGCATGAGGCTTCTTGGAAGCACAGCAGGACTAACAGTAGGATTACCATCTCCTGTATAATATCTCTGTATAAAGTTCAGGCCCAACGTCATCCTTTAGGCCGACACAGTAACACAGCAAGGTAGGACCCCTGGGGAGACCTATGGGTATATATACAGCACATTTTGCTTAGGAAGGAAGAGGAGACCGAGACTTCCTGGCTGACACACTGACCAGAGACGCTGAGGTTCCTGCATGCAGACACTCCAGCCTGCAGTGGTCTAACATCCCTCGCGGGGTGTCCAACTCGAGACCAGGACGGGGTCCCATATTCTCTCATTCTCAGGTAATGGGGTTGACTAGATCCTAGAGGGATTCTTGGCATAACACCTACACAGATGCTCGGTACATTTAGGTACATCTAGTTAGGGAGACATCGTAGGAGTATGCACTTTTTTATCATGTGTTTTATGTACTTGTATATATTCATGATTTCTGCAAGATGGTAGAACTATACCATCCCTTTACTTTCATAGTACTGCTAATCATATATCTCTGCTACTGTCTAATGGTTGTTGCAGCTCACCTATTTTACACTAGAATAACAACTTCTCAATAAATACTCATTAAAAACGCCCAGCCTGTTTATTCTGTGTATCTCTCTGAGACAAACTAAGTGAGCACAAGTGACTGAGCGAAAGGTAGTCTATTGTTTCCACAATTCTGAGGGATCAGGGCTGTCGTGTTCTGAGGTTGCCAGTATCTATTCTCTGCTTAGTAAGAGGAGATTATATTGGCACTGTGAGCTAGCTAATACAGATAGGCTAACGTATTCGGTGGGGGTGCACGGAATCAGTCCGCCACCAATCCCACAGTTTGTTATCCAAAACGCGCAGATCCTGTATAGGTTATATAGGAACTACACGACAACGGATCCCGAGGAGTAGTGATCATGATAATAATAAAAGACACTTCCCTTTGAGATATCGCACACGTGAGTGGATTCAAAAGGTACATATGTCGGGGTGTCGGGCACATGGGGTAGAATGAAACTGACCCTGATTTATGTGTACGCACCACCAAGGATAGAGGCACGCACACTGACCATAATAACAGAAATTCTGTTAGATGCCCCGGACTCTCTTCATGTGATGGGAGGTGACTTTAATGATGTAATGGACATATCAAGAGACCGTACAGGAGATCAAGGCCACTCAGTCACCACCACCCCATTGGCACGATTCACAGACACACTGGGCCTGACCTATGTGTGGAGGAAACAAAACCCGCACACCAACCAATCCTCTTACTTTTTTGGAGCACATAGAGTCCACTCACGTATAGATTACATATTCATCCCAGCGGAAGAATTAGGAGAAATAGGCGAGGCGGAATACCTAGCAAGGGGATTATCAGACCGCTCACCATTATGGATACAAATAAGAGGCAGGGCCAGAAAAACCCAACCCCAATGGAGACTCACAGCCTGGGATCTGCAGAAGGGAGACTTAATCAAGGAAATAGGGCCGGACACAGAGATCTTCTTTAGAGAAAACGAGGTGTAGTGTAGCTCCTATTTCCCTAATAGGCTCTGCGCATTGGAATAATATATCCTATAGGTTTGACATAGGACTAAGGTCAGTATGTCCCTATCGAGTATATTAAACTTAATTACTTGTGCCAGCTAGCTCAGAGGCCACTAGAAACTCCTTGACGACAAGAAGGGAGTAGTTTCTGGCAGCCACAAAACATGACCACTTTGTTTCCCTTTAGAATCAGAACGTGTCCCAGAGTCGTGGAAACAATAGATAACTATTTCACTCAGCTCAGTCGTGCATGCTTAGTTTTCTCTAAGTTACACAGAAAGAACAGACGGGCGTTTCAATAAAAGATTTATTGAACAGTCTTGTTTCTGGTGTAAGTAAAATGTGCTGTTACGATCACAAGACAGTATGCGAGATAAATAATGTACAGTGTGAGCAGTAGAAATAAATAATACTGCGATAGCATTATCTTTTAGTATATATGCATTTACATAAATGACACAGACTAAAAATGCGAGTACTCATACGATGCGTTTCTAATCTAGTTCTACCCCAATGTACCTAACATAACCTAGGTGTAGGGAGAGGTATGAAGTAGGTGAAGTATTCCTTACTATGGTATACTAAGAGTATGTTAAGCCTAGTATGCCAAGAGTCCCTCTAGGTTCTAGTCAGCTCCATACCTTAAGAATGAGAGAGGTAGGAATCTCTTGCCAGACTCGAACTCCAACACCCCGCAAGGGAAGTCAGATCACTGGAAGCTGGACTCTCTGCGTGCAGGGATGACAGCGTCTTCTCAGTGCGTCAGGCCGGGAAACGGGCTCCTCTGAAGTCGAGGTCTCCTCTGATTTACAGGGGCTAGGGAAGGTATATTTATACCTGAGAAGTACCTAAGAATGTTAGTATTGACGTGAGTCGGACAGCGGAAGACGTCATGAATGAACCCCTAAGGAATAATGGTTCATGCATAATATATGAGTCCTTGAAGAAATCAATAGTCCTGGGCTAGGGAAACTCCCGCAGCCTAAGGGTCTGTTCTTCATGAACTCGTTGTGACGTTAGGGTGGACGGATGTCAGAGACCATGCCTGTATTTGGAGTGCACGGTTTAATGCCTAAATAAGGGCTGGGATTTTATGCCTATATAAGGGCAGGGCGAATTGTGCCTATATAAGGACATGATACTGGAAAGCCTGTTTATGGACACCCTAAGAGGAATACAACACCCACTCCACTTTCGTGTGTACGATAATACTAAAATGCTAAACATTTAAAATGCTAAACATTAAATGGAGTACCGCATATTTAAAAATATTTCTTAAAAGCATTAAAAAACATAGTAAAAAATGCAAAAGGTACTGTACATCTGAAGCAAATGCTTTTCATTTCAGGCATAAAGTTCGAAAATAAATGCAATTGGAATGAAATAAGCAGTAATATTTACATGTGAAAAAAAAATGATCAATAAGTTGTTCAAAAATCAAAGTCATTTCATGTCATGAAAATTAATGAACTGTACTAGACACACAAGATGACTAAGTGTCCGTGGAAGTACCGCGAAGTCTGTACTATAAGGCTAGTTCTACTTTAAGCAGAGGAAAGTGCTATTTTCGTTCGAATAATGGGAAAAAAGTTAAATTTTGGTAGAGTTCCAAGTTTTTTGAAAATGAAGGCCAAATTGTTACTGCATCTCTGGAACACTGTATGCTGAATCAGAGTCAGTTTATGGGTCTGGTGTAAACATGAGATCGTCTATTTCTATAGACAAAACATCATCCACTGAAGTTGGTGTCAGTTGGAACACCTCGTGTAGTAGATTAATTTCACAGAGATGTGAAGCATCGCTTCCAGCATAGGTTGCCGCAGCAATGTTCGCGTCCGTTGTTACCTGTGTGCCTGTAGATCTTTCTCGTACCTCAGCAGCAGCCGGAAGCGTCTGTGAGATCTCAATGAATGCTGACATCAGGATTGGTAGCCTCTGGGGACAACACAGAGCATGGGCCGTTATCCGGTCCAGCAGAGTATCGATATCCGTTGGCGTAGCTGATGGAAATGTTAGACAGGTGTCCAACACGCATTCTTCACCGCATAGCAGGCATCGTAGAACAGGTAAGATGCAATCTTGCCAGATTGGTCTGAATGACAGGAACCACGTGGTATTCAGGTCCCGTAGACGAGTCATGCCCAATAGCTGTACTATTCGCTCACGGCACTTTCGTTCAAGGAGAGCTTTCTCCATTTCGCTAGGAGTGATGTCTGCAAATAGGCTGGCCATAGCGCAATAGCAGGAGAATTAATGGTATGCCACCAAACACCGAATGTGCAAAGTTCGGGATGATACCGAGTATTGCCTGGAAAGGTGCTAACAGACCGGAGCAGATGCTCTTAAATATATGTACAATTCCGGTTGTATCAGACATATTGAAGATACGTCCTATCATTTCTACGAAATGTATAGGGCAGTTTGTACGTATTAAAGTCTGTATCTCAGCCGAAGTCCTTGCTACTTGTAGATCATAGGTTTCTTTGGCCGAGGTCAAAGGCACTGTTTGCTGTAAAAGCATGGCTTTCATTCTGCTCAAAGTATCAAATCTTATAAAAGAGACGTTCAGCGAAGGCCATAGAGGCGACTCCTGACTGTGTCTATTGGGGCAAACAATACTTGCATACAGCAAGTGACCCTGGAGTTGACCGTTACTAGATATGGGATGCCTGGCAGCATGCCGCAGCAACTCTGATCATTCAACATGAGGTAACTCCCATTAGAAAGTTGTCCAAACGTTGGATTAATCACAGCAGCTGGTGTACCCTGCTGATGGCAAGACAAATTTGCCACAGAACCATTACAAGCCCCGTGTAAAGAAATTTCCTGACATATAAGTGAACCGCTCAGTGCACGTTTACAGTATGTACCGCTCAAAAACACTTCACGATCCCCACTCCAACATCTATATGTATACGGTAAATCCCAAGATGTCTTAATGTATTCCTTACCCAACCTTTCATATTTGCCTGCTTGCATTTGTCTGAGGCAATACTGAAACTGAAAAGTAGTCACAGGTTATGTTATTTTGCCATGAATAAGCCATTCTGTAGCTGGTTTTTCTGCCACTGTGAATGGTAACATTTCCAGTTTTTCAATGCTCAGCACTGTATACCTTGCTCCTCTTTGTGCCAATTCGATCTGTGTATCAGTCAGATTGTATTCTGCAAACAGAGTTGACGTGTTGATAAAACGCCAAGGCACATAGCCCGCTCGCAAAGATTGCAGCGTCCAGCTTAATAACACAATACAACGTAATTGAGACTGACCTTGTTGTAACATCGCCAAATCTTGTTCTAGTATGTCGATAGCAGAGGATACAATGCCATCCAATGAATATATTCTGGAGGACAAAGTTGTTAACCCATTGTCGACCACAGAGAGTGTTTTCTCTAAATTAATACGATCAAGTTCACGTATTCGTTCTGCGGCCTCCATCTGTGACACCTTCCATGCTTCATTATAGGCAGCATAAATGCCGGCATATATGAAACGTTTTTGACGCGGTTTTCTTGGTCCAAGCAAGAATTCCCTTAGGTCTGCGTCCTCTTTAAGTAAGGATAAGTGTTGTTTCACATCCTGTAGTGTAGACTTATGCAGCCAATCGAGGCATAATTTTCCTACACTGTATGTTGTTACTACCCCCGGATGTTGTCTTTGGACGTATCTTGGGTCTGGCCTATGAATAGTAAAGCCCTGAGTTTTATTCAGGAATCTTTCCTGACAGTTATTCGTGTCTGTGGGCCAGATCAACCATTTTTTCCAATCAGGATTAAATATGTTGAGTTGTAATATATTGTCAACTGTCACCACTGCCTTTGTATTATTATCACTGGCAGGAGTTGGCACAGAAGGTGTTTTCATCTCTTTGATCTTGGCTAATCAAAGACAAGATGTTTGTTGGATGGTTTCATTCAAGAACATTATTTGTTCAGGGATGATACAGGCTCTAAATAAAGCTTCTATCCCCTGCACTTGCCAATCTTTAGTACCCCAGACAGTTTTTGTGTCTATTGTATCTTTCCATAAGTCGAAACCCTGTCTAGACAGTTGGGCAATAAATGCTGCAGAGTAAATCTGTTTTGTATTAGTTAACATAATTTTCAGTCCTGTCTTGTTTACATTTCTAAAGTAAAATGTTTCTGGGTCAGATGTATTGTAACCTGAAAAATATGGAAACTTACTAGCAAATGTTTTTGAACTACCTTTAGGTGGTGTAGGACAATGTTCCCATTGGTTAAACATAAACACATTTCTTGGATATGCAGATTTATGCAAATAATGATGACCATAGTGGTTATAACAATACAGTTGTTCATAGTCTGATGAACCCTCTAAATATTCATTTTTAGAAAATGCAGCAGATTTTTCTAGGTCAAACATTATGTCATTAACAGTCTCAAAGTCCCAATCATCTGAATAGGTACTGGACGTAATGAGATCACTTAGTGAAATTTTAAACAAATGTGGAATGTTCAATTGTTCCGTCGGGCCGAAGACATCATAATCTGTTTTGTCCCACACTATACCATCCTTTATAGGAACAGCTGTGATGTTCACTGATGACAAGTCTCTTGCTTCACGATGGGAAGATTTATGAGGTTTCAAAAGTACGTTTACGTCTTTTCCTTCAGTGTTCACATGGATGTATCTGCCACTTATAAGCACGCTCACAGTTGTTACCAAAGCTAGCCAGAGCAGGAAAACAAAAAGTCCAGATATAATCCAGAGTTCAATCCATGGAGAAACCAAATAAGTCTTTTTCAGAAAGTGAAGAAAGTCTTGTACTTGCTGCTTGAATGTTAATGATGCTGGCGTCGTTTCAGGTTCACTCAGATCTTCTGAGAACGTATCAAAGTTAATGAAATAGCCAGAAGCAGTTCTATCAATTGTTGGAATTGCATCAGGATTTGTAGAAATCGCTGGAACCAGTTGATCACTTGCTACATTGGTGTAGACAGGCGTATTTGGACGAACTGTTACTTGGTTGTCAAGAGGGATGAGTTCTATAGCGTTGTTGCTTAGTCCTTCATCTGTTACTGCTGAAGTCTCGATGGTTATCAGTCTTTCAGTCTGAACCTCTTGGATAGTAGCGAGAGGAGTGCGTCTGCTACTAGGTCGGAGTCCACGAGGCCTACTGTTTAGTATTGGCCACATACTGTGGTTTGATGAGGTCGATAGACACAAATCTTTTCTCCTTTCTTCCAGCAAGGGGCGGCAGAAGTACTGTTCTTGTTCCTTGAACTGCTAGGACAGGTACTGGTTGTCTGTAAGAAGGTCCAAATTCCTTCTTGTCCGCAATTTTTTCTCTGACTAGATCCCCAACTTTTGGAATCCAGACAGGCCTTGCTGGGACCGCCGATTTTCCCCAGTGGTGGTTGGCTGTAGGAATACGTTGCTTTGTTTCGTTCTTAATTCATTCAGTTCCTGTAAAACAGCCAAACGATCTTTGATATCAAACGGTTTATTTTCCACCACTGTGCCTACGTGTTCAAGGTCTGGTACCCACATTCTTGTCCCAAATAGGACCTCATATGGAGTGACCCCCTAGAGAACTTCTTGGCAGATTGTTCAATGAGCGTTGGACCCCATTAAGGTGTTTGACCCACCCATCACCCGAACCTAATACCCTAGCTGTTGTAGATTGCTTTATGTCCCGGTTTTTCCTTTCCACAACCGAATTTCCCTCAGGATGGAATGGAGAGGAGTACCGCAATGCAACGCCCAGACTGGCCATGGCTTCTTTGTAAGCCCGAGAGCTAAACGCAGGACCCTGGTCAGAATGTAGTGTGCCTATTGCGTATGTGCCGATAAAGACTCGCAAATCTTTTATAACAGTTCGAGCGTCAGCCGAGCGCTGAGGCCATATCCATAGGAACCTAGAGCAGGAATCCACTGCAATCATGATATATTTATAGTTACAGTCCCTTTGCAAGGGACCGCAGTGGTCCAGGTAAACACAAGCTAATGGTTTGTCTTAAATTAACAGGGGTGTCTGCGCAGGACGTTTCACTGTTGAGACTTTCATCTGTTGGCAAATATCACATTCTAAAACATAGTTTTTAGTTTGTTTCCGAATGCCAGGCCACCAATATCTTTGCTTGAGTAAAGATACTGTCGCTGAAACACCTGCATGGGCAGAAGCTATCCCTTCGTGTGCTGCTAGGATTAGTCCTAATCTGCGTTCCTTGTTTGGAATTACCCTATCCCCCACTCCAGGGATTCGAGCAAAAGGAACGTTGTTTGCATCAATTACATAAGAGTACTTGAGTGGAAACTTTTTGGTAACGCTGCACTGCTGCCCTTGCTTGAAGCATTGACAGCCAACATTATCTCACCGTCTATTTTTGTTTTTGAACGAGTGATCGCAGCTACGGAAGCCGTCTGAACAGCCCCCTTTGCGGCTTCATCAGCCAATGAATTCCCTGCAACGTGAACGCCATCACGTTGATGACTTAGTGTGTGGATCACGTGAGCCTTTGGTAGTTTGTTTTTCAACTGAACTACTTGTTCCCAAAGCATTTTATGCTTTATTGTGCCACCTTTCGCATCTTTGAAACCATTTTCAAGCCAGTTTTGTATATATTCATTATACGACTGAACACAGTAAAAGGAATCGCACACTATTAGTGTGGGGAATTCTCGATCTGTACTTTCAAGTGCCAGTTTGAATGCTTGTAGTTCAGCTCGCTGAGCTGTACAATCTCCTAGAGATTGAGTTTTTGTGACCATGGGTCTGAAGATGCCATTTCGCATGCGACCTTTAACGATCGCACATGCTGCACTGTAAGCTTGCTTACTCCCTGTTGCGGGCTGTGCGGATCCGTTAGTGTAAATTATGAATTCGTACTGATCAAGAGGCAGAATTTCAGTAGGCAGAGGACATTCTTGTTCATATTGCAGGAATGCTTGTGTTTTTAAATCTGGATCAAAAACATATTCAACATCTGTTGCAGCAAGAGAATTAACCCATTGTATCCATCTTGGATGTAATGCTTTAGCATTTGGAATGCTTGCTTTTGTGACCGTTTCTAAAGCTGGTACCGGGGTTACGACAATAATGCGTTTCCCTTGGGCTAAGGCTCTTTCTTTTGCTACAGCCGTTTGAACTGCTGTCAGAATTTTTTCAGTTGAACTGAAGCACATTTCCGCTTGTGTGTACAAATGAGATTTGTATGCGATTGGTATTTTCTCACCCTCATTGAAGGTTAAGTAGGTGAATCCGCATTGACCCGAAATTATTCGGATCACAAAATTTCGTTGACTTACACGTGTCTGTAAGTGATTTGTTGCTAACATGTTAGCCTAGTGAACGCAAGATTTCTGTGTGTTCCTGTGTCCAGTTTTTGATTGAAAAATCAGGTTTGATTAATGTGTAGAGAGGTTTAACCCTTTCTGCGTAATTTAGAATGTATGTTCTTCCAAAATTTAGGAAACCCAGGATGGATTGTAAGTTTTTTTGCATTTTTGGAGGTTGGAGCAGCGCACATTTCCCTAGAAAGTTAGCTGCCAAGCTCTTGCCTTCACTTGAAAGCTCATATCCCAAAAATAGGACATTGAGATGGGCAATTCGAGACTTTTTAAAGTTGAACTTGTAGCCCTCAGAGGCGAAACCCAGTATAATGGTGCTCACCCTGTTCAAGTGTTTGTCCAGGTCATCGTCTGTCAGATAGATGTCATCGACATAGGACAATGCCTCATTGTCATAAATTTGTAGTAACTCCGTTACCCTCGCTGAGAATAACCCTGGGCTGTTCTTGAACCCTTGTGGGAGTCGACAAAAGTGACGCTGGGTCCCCATTATGGAGAAGGCTGTTAAGTACCTGCTTTCAGGTGCTATGTTTTGACAAAAGAAACCATTTGAGATGTCTAATGTTGTTTTATATTTTTTACGCACAATGTTATTCATTAATGCTGTGCTGTGTACATTTTGCACTGCAAAGGTTTTAGAACAAGTGTTTAGGTGTCTGTAATCCAAAACTAGACGATATGTATTGTCTGGTTTGGAGACAGGAAACAAAGGATTGTTCATTGAGGAGGTGCATGTTTCAATCACCCCTTGATATTCAAGTTGATCTAAGATCTCCCTGACCTGTTTTTTAGCTTCTTGCTTTATTGGGTACTGCCTTTGTGCAGTTGGTTCATGTTTTAGATGTATTTTATGGTGAGGTGAGTCCTCATCCCATCCTACATGATTTTTATATAATGCTGGGGCCTGGGCCACTGCCCATTTCCTGGCATATGTATATTTTAGGTGTATTGGAATATGGTTGGAGAAGGCAGGCATAATAATGTCCTCGCCGTGTGGGCACTCCCTGACAAATTGTGGTGGCCAGTCCTTTTCTGCTAGAAGTATGTCATAGCCCTTTGATAATCTTTCCCAAAAAAGTGCTTTCACCTGTCTAGGTTTATCTCCCTCCATCCAGAGTGTTATTTCATATAACTTTTGTGGAGTACTAACCCTGGTGTCTACAGTATCTACTGTAATGTACTCATTCAAGTCCACTATCTCCAGAAGTTCCTTCAGGTTCTGGCGAGCTATTGTGACTTCTGCTGCACTGTCCAGCATTGTCTGAGCCCATTCTCCGTTCTTGAGTTGTGTTCTCAGTATTCTCAGCATGTCTGATCTTTAGAACTGCTACTTTCTTTTTGGAGAATTGAGGTTTTGCTTTAGTTTTTGGAGCGTGTTTTTCGTCTTTCGATTTCACGCGCTCTTCTCTATGTTCCGATCGTTCTCTTCTTTCCGAAGTCTGTGATGAGATCTGAAAGGGACGAGAGGAACGTGTATCAGTATCTTGATACCTGTCAGGTTTTCTCAAATTATCCCTATTCCTGAGGTTATACCTCCTTTCAGAGGGCTCCTTTTGAGGAGACCTACCTCGGGATTGAGAACGTTTTTCTGAATTATTTTTATTAGTTTCCCACTTCTTTTTAGAAGATGTAGGAGTTTGTTTAATAGAGTCCTTCTCAGGACTTTCAGATAGTTTTGGCTTCACTGGTCTTCCACCCAAACTATCTCTGCCTAATTCTGCATAAGATTGTTCTATAATTCTGGGTAGTTCAGTTTGATGTTCTGTAACATCAAATTCCATTAAATTTTGGCGGATCGCCACTGCTGCTGCCTCCCCTTTAATATTAGATAATATTATTGTTGAGACCTGGTCGAAATTTTTCAGTAATTTCATACCTAAATTTAGAGCAGGCTCTGCCCCGTATTCGTTTTGAATTTGTTTCAGGACATCAGGTATTACCTCAATTGACGGAATGCCATGTGTTTTAGTATAGATGGCAGCAAAGACTGAGCCCCAAGTGGTGCAGTCTTCCAGTTGTGGTGTGATCCCCATTGGTAAACTGATTGTCAGTATTCTGTGTTTCTCATATGGGCTAGTATTTGGAAATACTGCTTCTATTTGAGAAATTTTTTGAGCTATCCAGAATGGAATTTGCTCACGTTTTGTGGGCATTTTACCCATGACTGCTTATAGAGTCTGTGGTGTAATTTTTAGTGTATTCCCCTGTTGGGGAGTTTGATTTGGAATGGTTAATGGTTGTTGGACTGTGAAAGTCCGCATGACATATTGAACCAATTGTCTGTAGATTTTTATTAACTCTGTGAGTTGAGTAAGTAATTCCTCGTCTGACATTTCTTCAATGTCAGGATGAGGTATGTAGCCGGCTAGAATCGGCCATGTTGCTCCTGGTCTACCTAGTGGACCGAGCCTGGTAATGTTTTTGTGATGTTTTAGGGCGCCTTTAAACCAGAGCTGATGCTCCTGGTATGTTAATGGAATTTCAATATCCTCGAAAGGAATGTATTCCTCTGGTGGATCATCTTCTTTGTAGAAGTGAAACATGTGTGTTACTGGATTGGATTCAGGAAATATTACCCATGAATAGAATACCTCTGTCTGAAAGGATTCGTGTGCCTCTATCACGAAAACTGCTCTACCTCCTCTTGGTGGTAGGCCATGTTTTATGAGTTTTAGAGTGATGGCTCTTCTTAAGTTTGGAGTGATGTCTATAACACCCTCCTCGGTTTCATTTAAACCTGTAATGTTAAAAACTGCTGCTTGGGCTGGATCAGCCGCAGCTCCACCGTTTCCGGTTTCAGTATCGGAGCCAGGCATTTTGTTGTTTGAAAAATGTAGAACAAGTTTCAAGGAGACAAAGATAAGGTGCACAATATTTTGGAACACTGTATCCTTCAACGTTGAGCAAACCAAACAGCTAATATATAGGGTACTGCCCTATGTAGCCGTGGTGGATACTTAACCCTGCCCACTCCAGGCGTCTTTTGGAGTATATGGGTAGGGGTCTCTGAGAGAAAAAAGCACGGCTGAGTTACTCAGTATCTAACGTTGAATTACCGCCTTACCAAACCGTTGGGCGCCATGTAGTGTAGCTCCTATTTCCCTAATAGGCTCTGCGCATTGGAATAATATATCCTATAGGTTTGACATAGGACTAAGGTCAGTATGTCCCTATCGAGTATATTAAACTTAATTACTTGTGCCAGCTAGCTCAGAGGCCACTAGAAACTCCTTGACGACAAGAAGGGAGTAGTTTCTGGCAGCCGCAAAACATGACCACTTTGTTTCCCTTTAGAATCAGAACGTGTCCCAGAGTCGTGGAAACAATAGATAACTATTTCACTCAGCTCAGTCGTGCATGCTTAGTTTTCTCCAAGTTACACAGAAAGAACAGACGGGCGTTTCAATAAAAGTTTTATTGAACAGTCTTGTTTCTGGTGTAAGTAAAATGTGCTGTTACGATCACAAGACAGTATGCGAGATAAATAATGTACAGTGTGAGCAGTAGAAATAAATAATACTGCGATAGCATTATCTTTTAGTATATATGCATTTACATAAATGACACAGACTAAAAATGCGAGTACTCATACGATGCATTTCTAATCTAGTTCTACCCCAATGTACCTAACATAACCTAGGTGTAGGGAGAGGTATGAAGTAGGTGAAGTATTCCTTACTATGGTATACTAAGAGTATGTTAAGCCTAGTATGCCAAGAGTCCCTCTAGGTTCTAGTCAGCTCCATACCTTAAGAATGAGAGAGGTAGGAATCTCTTGCCAGACTCGAACTCCAACACCCCGCAGGGAAGTCAGATCACTGGAAGCTGGACTCTCTGCGTGCAGGGATGACAGCGTCTTCTCAGTGCGTCAGGCCGGGAAACGGGCTCCTCTGAAGTCGAGGTCTCCTCTGATTTACAGGGGCTAGGGAAGGTATATTTATACCTGAGAAGTACCTAAGAATGTTAGTATTGACGTGAGTCGGACAGCGGAAGACGTCATGAATGAACCCCTAAGGAATAATGGTTCATGCATAATATATGAGTCCTTGAAGAAATCAATAGTCCTGGGCTAGGGAAACTCCCGCAGCCTAAGAGTCTGTTCTTCATGAACTCGTTGTGACGTTAGGGTGGACGGATGTCAGAGACCATGCCTGTATTTGGAGTGCACGGTTTAATGCCTAAATAAGGGCTGGGATTTTATGCCTATATAAGGGCAGGGCGAATTGTGCCTATATAAGGACATAATACTGGAAAGCCCGTTTATGGACACCCTAAGAGGAATACAACAGAGGGAATAGTCCGATCTGGAACAACACTCTGGGCGGCGTATAAAACGGTGATGAGGGACAGCGCGAAAAAACCGACTGGCATGGGCAAAGAAAAAAGACACTGAACAGATGGTGAATCTGGAACAACAAATCCAAATGTTGGAGAAAAAGGATGTTGCAAGGCCAGACCCGCAAACCACCCGACAGCTGGAAACTATAAGACAGGAATACAGGGACCTGGCTCGAGACGCCGCAAGGGAACAACTTGCAGCCATCCTCCACTGTCTGTATGACGTTGGCAATAAGGCTGGAAAGCTACTAGCCTGGCTAAGCAAAAAAGAAATTGAAAGCAGATGGGTCGGTCAATAGTAGATACACAAGGCCTGGTACAGCCCACGGACGAACAGAGATGCAACGAAGTTCGCTACATATTTTAGAGGCTTCTATGAGGCCAAACCCCTTAGTGAATACCCCAGAGATAGAGGATTACTTGACCGAAATACAAACTCATATCCTAGATGAGACTGACACACAGGCATTGGATGCCGACCTGACAATGGATGAAGTGAAGGCAATTTCGAAACTCTGCCCGGGTAAGACCCCTGGCCCAAACGGCCTGCCAGCCGGGTTTTACAAAAAGTGTAAAGATCTCCTCAGCCCCCATCTGCTGAACCTTTTCCTTGACACATACGATGAAGGGGTGCTCCCAGCAGATTTATGTATGGCCACAATAGTCACAATCCACAAGGAGGGCAAGCTGAAGGACTGCTGGGAGTCCTACCACCCAATATTCCTCCTGAACGTGGAGGTGAAGGTCCTCGCAACAATCCTGGCCACAAGGCTACGGGAGGTCATAGAAACATTGGTACACTGTGACCAGTCGGGGTTCATGCCTGGTAGGGCAACCCGGTGGAATCTTCGCAGAACCCACAATTGGTTAATGCAGATTAAAGATCGAGACACTCCCCACATATTCCTGTCCCTTGACGCAGAGAAAGTTTGACGCGGTACACTGGGCGTTCTTGGAAGCTACCCTGGCTAAGTTCGTTTTCAGCCCAAAGTTTAGAAAGTGGGTGACACTGCTGTACAGCTCCCCTAGGGCGACTGTAAGGGTAAATGGTAGAACATCACAGGACTTCCCCATCGGACGTAGGACCAGACAGGGCTGCCCTCTGTCCCCATTGCTGTTCGCACTGACGATACAGACACTAGCATGTTGTGTTAGGCAACACCCAGGGATCCGGGGTTTCAGGATCACTCCGAGAGATACAAATGAGGAGAAGACTTCCCTCTATGCAGATGACATTCTACTGTATATAACGGAACCTGACAACACAATTCCCCTACTCTTTCAGATTATAGAGGACTATGGGTGACACACAGGCTACAAGATAAATTGGCACAAGTCACTGGCCGACAGCCCCAGACCTATAAGAACCTGGCCGCTCCTGCCAAGAGACCTAAAGGTAGTAGAGGCAGGATTTAAATATTTGGGTATATTCCTTAAAACTGAAGAGGGACTGTCCCATAAACACAATGTACAACGAATACTAAGCCAGTATAAAGAACAGGCGGAGAGATGGAAAACCCTACCACTTAGGATTATGGGCCGAGCTGCAATGTTTAAAATGATTACCCTGCCCCAGTTTCTCTAGCACTAAAGAATACCTACTACCCTCTCCCACGCACTATATTCAGGGAGATAGACGCCGAACTACGCACACTGTTCTGGTTGGGGAAACACCCGCGGATTGCGCTACTCACATTGCAAAGAAACCCGTACAACAGTGGGTTGGCGGTACCAGACATTGAAGCGTATTATTGGGCAGAACATCTAATGCCCATCAATGACGATACAGGTAGCAGGAGACCATCCCACGTATAGATTAGAACGGGAAACACTAGTACCTCACACATTTATCCACTACCTCTATGGAGGAAAAGAGAAACATAAGTTACTCCCGGCCATGCGCCCTACTCTACTGGTCTGGGAAAGGGCATCCAGAACATTAGGCTGGGAACGCAAGATCACCAGAGTGACCCCGCTCTGGGAAGGGAACTGGCTAAAGGAGATAAGTAAACTGAGTGGATTTGGCCCGTGGGACACCCTGGGAATTTGGACGATGGGGGACATCATGAACCAGGGCTCCCTCAAAACCTTCTCCAACCTATGCACTGACTTTCAGCTTCATAAGTCCTAATTTCTTAAATATGCACAACTAAGACATGCATGGTTGGCAGAGGGCCTGACAGAAGGTCGGTTGCTACAAGAACCACTCACACTCAAATCGGTATCACTTACATACAGAACGATTAACAACAACATGCCTGAGAACCTAGGTAATTTAAGAAACAAATGGGTGGAGGAGTTGGGAACAGTGGAAGACGTAGACTGGGAGGCCGCCCTGATGTATCCCAGGGAGGTGGCGATAAGGGCACGCCTACAACTAATCCAATACAAAATCCTCCACCAGGCCTACTACGACAGGGACAGACTCCACAGAATAGGGAGGGCAGATAACCCAGGATGGCTGAGATGCCGACATGAAAAGGGGGATTTCAACCACACGATATGGCACTGTCCCACCATACGTACCTATTGGGAGGGGATCATACAGGAACTTAACGAAGTGCTACAGGTCACTCTTCCCCTAGAACCGAAATATATCCTTCTCGGGATTCACAGTGAGGTAGATATCCCAAGACCCCCAACTACTATTTAGTGCCCTAGGCCTAGTGGTTGCCAAAAGGGATATAGCAAGACATTGGGGGACACAAGATGTACCGAAATTATATGATTGTAAGACAGGAATGGACCAATATATGGCGGAAGAAAGAGTAACCAACAAGAATAGAGGATGCCCCCAGAAGTTCCATAGGGTGTGGGGCAGTTGGATGCAACACTATGGGCTGGACTCACTAAACACGTCCACACAGAACATTCATATGACAGTACAATAGATAGACCTGATGCCCGGAAGGAAAATGACATCCACCAGAGACCGTAATCTAGAGAGAGGGTCATACCTCCTTGAGATAACTAATCAGTGTTCATGTTCAGCAAAAGCCTGAAATGATCATAATGTTGCTGTTCATTATGAGTGCGATGTTATTGTGTTTTTAAATGCTATAAAAAACCAATAAAAATATATTTTTAAAAAAGATCAGGAGCAACCGGGCCCAAGTCGTTCTTGTGGCTTCGGACTGGGCACGGAGAATCTGGTATCCCGAGCTTCTCCAACTGAGCATCGATCCTCCGATCAGGCTGCCCCCTGCGGGAGGATCTTCTGTCGCAGCAGCAGGGAAGGGTCCTCCACCCGAACCTGTCAACTCTACGCCTTCTTGCATGGTGATTGAGCGGTGGCAGTTGACAGCATTCAACTTCCTCCCGAAGTCTCTGATGTGTAATTTTGGCAGCCAGGCGTCCTTCCAAGACTGTGCACGCCTGCCGGTGGCAGAAATTTGTAAAATATCGGTCTATTGACCCTCTTTCTGCTTCTCTCTCTCAAGTCCTTCTCTTTATTTTGAGCCTTGCCCATCGGGGCTCTGCTCTGGCACTCTTAAAGGGTACCTTTTGGCCTTGTCTGCCTTTTTGAGGCTACCAGACCAACACTCTTTATTTTAAATCCCCTATTTTAAACAGATTTCTTAAAGTGCTTGTACATATATTCCCACCTGCCCCATTCATTATGCCTCAGTGGGACCTTAATTTGGTTCTCAACCTCCTGATGTGCGCTCCGTTCGAACTTCTACACAACTGCCCCCTCTGGGTGCTTTCTATCAAAACAGTGGCAATCACTTCGGCTAGGAGGGTGAGCGAATTGCAGACTGTCATCCAAGCCTCCTTAACTGAACGTCTTCTCTGATAAGTTGGTGATTCGCACTAGGCCTCTTTCTTACCGAAAGTGGTAACACCATTCCAAGTGGGGCAATCAGTCACCTTGCCCACTTTCTATGCTCCTCCGCACCCCTCTAAAGAGGAGGAGCGACTCTACCACCTGGACCCAAAAAGAGCGTTGTCATTCTACCTTGGCCGCACTAAAGAGTCCCGGGTGGACAATAACTCTTCGTGGGGTACGTTGGATCAAAGAAAGGTTGTGCGGTGCAGAAGAGGACTATCTCGCAGCGGGTTGTCCCCTTTATCAAAATTCGCTACACTCTGGCCAAGAAACAGATTCCTGAAGGTTTAAGAGCTCATTCCACCAGAGCTAAGGCTGCGACCACAGCATTGCAACGTGGTGTTCCAGTCCTTGACATTTGTCAGGCAGCAATGTGGGCGTCACTGCACATGTTCACCAAACACTACTGCCTGGACAGTCAAGTCCGCAGGGATGGTCTTTTTGGCTGCTCTGTCCTGCAGGACCTCCTCGTCTAAACTTGTTTACAGTCCCTCCTCCGGGGATGGTATTGCTTGGGTATCTATTCTAAGGTAAGGAATCTGCAGCTAGATGACTCTATCAGATGGGCAGTTTACTTACCTTCGGTAATGCCTTATCTGGTAGAGACATAATCTAGCTACAGATTCCTTACCGACACACCCATTATCCCCGCACTGTGGACAGGTTTTTAGGGCCAGGGCCGATCCCTTTCAGGGCCCTATTTGTTCTAAACACACCACTGTCAGGGCACTTCATGGCACCTTGCATGGAAAGTCGTGAAAAGTAACTGACGTCAGCGTGCCGTGGTGGCGCCTATATAGGTGATGCGGACGTCACTTCCGACGCAGAGACTCGGACGATGCCACTCAGAGCCGACCGACGCCACCTACCGGCGAGCAAGGGTATTGCCAGAGCAAAAGTCTTCTGGATCCAGCCTGACGCCTGGGATAATCTGCAGCTAGATTATGTCTCTACCAGATAAGGCGTTCCCGAAGGTAAATGACTTGTCCTTCCGAACAACAAACCCCTACCTCCTCAGCAGAGAGTCGAAAAGAATTGAGGCATTTGGCAAGAGGATGTTCTCATGAACTAGCCTTAGGTCACTCAATGCCAGCTACTTGCAGGGTAGATAATCCCATGCATTATCGGACATAGCTGCTTAGATCTTGCCAGCTGTCCCAGAGGAATTACAAGCCATTTTGGCTCAGACCACTCAGGATGCCCAGGATCAGGCCATATATTTTATTCGATCAGCCCTGGTCATGACCAACCGTTTAGCAGAGTAGCCAGAAATGGTGTGGTGCTCCGGCACCACACATTGATGAGATCCACAGGCTTTTCTGGTGATGTCCGGTCGCCATTCATGGCTATTCCTTTTGATGGATCTCGCCTTTTTGGTGAGAAGGTTGACTTTGCCTTTGAGCGCTATAAAGAAAGCGAGCCACTGCATGCTCCATTGGTCTTTCCACAATCACAAGGCAGTACCCCCAATAGTTCTACCCCTTTCTAGGCATCAATAGGGATTTTGCTTACAGGCAGTGTCAAGGCTCACTGCCCCAAAAACCGATGACCAGTCCTTTCGGGGTAGGGGATCCAGCAGACCGCGTCCAGGCTTGCAGGGACAGCAAACCTCCCAGTCCTCAGCCCCTCCTGCTTCAGTCTGTGAGCTGCCCTCAGTGACACATGACCACCCTCTAGGAGGCAGAATCAGTGTTTTACTCCATGGGTGGCAGGTCATAACATCTGACTGGTGGGTCCTGCAGATAGTCCAACAAGGCTACACCCTGCTATTCTTTTCCATCACAATGTCTCTTCCGCCAACATCTAAGTTGCTTCTGGAGGAGAATTCGTCAATTTTTCTGCAAGGTGTTCAGACTCTTTTGGCAAAAGGACCATGGTGAGAATCCCAGCTTCGGAGATCAGAACTGGGTGTTATTTTCTAGTGCCAAAAATGGGGCACAGTCCTTTTTCTTATTTTAGATTTCCAACCTCTCAATTTCCACCTGCAGAAGGATTAATTTAGGATGCTCTCACTGGCCCATGTTCTATCTGGTCTGGATCCAGGAGACTAGATTGAGCATTGGACCTATAGTATGGCTGTTTCCATGTTCCCGTACTGCAGGCCCAAAGGCGCTATCTGCGGTTCAAGTTGGGTCACATGCATTTTCAGTTTGCTGTGCTCCCTTTTGGACTCACCAGTGCCCCTTGGATGTTCATGAAAGTGATGCTGGCGGTTGCAGCATTGGAGGTGTAGAGTACAAGTCTCCCCCTAAGTCTACAACTGGCTGTTGAAGGTGGGCCCGCCATGGTTGTGTACCACCGCCAGATGAAGGCAAACCTCCTTACATTGTTTGGGTTCTGTAGGAGGCCGGCTTAGTATATTGTGCACACTTATTTAAGTGATGCACCTTGCACTAATACAGGCAACCTTTATGGTGATTTTAGTGGTCTTTGAACGCTTTCAATGTGGTAGCTGTGGAGAGCAGCCTTCAGGCTTATCTTGGAGTGTTAAGCAGCTTCTTTTACCAGTTTAATCATGTAGTGTAGGTTAAACGAAAAAGAACCACACAATGCTTATATGAAAATACATCTATTTATTACAAAACACTCACTAACACAATGGTATATCTCCTACCCAGACATATCAACACAATACTCAAAATTACTTCAAATGCAATAAGGTAAGTAGCACAAAATAAAGTGGTCTCCAGGGGAGACCAAACCATATATTAAGAAAGTGGAATGCGAACTGCAGAAGAGGATAGAACTTGGACCAGATGACCCAGAGGAGCCAGGGACACAAGGAACCACCCAAGGTAAGTACCCAGGGGCCCCACGGAGGCTGGGTGCAGAGTGGAAACATAGCTGCGTGCCCAATGGAAGTCAATGGAGAAGTTTAGGTTGCAGTTTTGCAGAAGAAGGACCTTTCCCAGAGGACCCCAGAAAATGCCCTTGGAAGATGGAAGGTTGGAGAGCCACCCCACCCATGGATGCCGCGGAGACCAGGTTACCTACACCAGGGAAGCCAGGTGCATAGGGGTGAAGAGACGTCGGAAACCTCCATAGACAATAATGGAAGACTTAGAAGAAGATGCCTCTGGAGAAGAAGGTGAAGATGTCCGGTGGAATTCAAGTGTGAATTCTGGAAGTGAAGAAAGCAAGCTGAGGGGTCAGAGTCTATGCCACTCAGGAGTGACCAGGAGGTACGGAAGAGCAATGCCCAGCGATGTTGGAAGGTTCAGAAGAGTTGACGGTGACCTTGTCACTGCAGCTGTGAGGACCAGGCAATGTTGAGGAAGACCAGGAGCCGTACACAGGCTGTCCCACGTCGTATGTCAGCAAGAGGTCGGTGTCCGACGGGAGCACCAACAATCCTTGGTAGCCACAACTGGAGTGGAGAACGAAGAAGGAGCAAACGTTGGGACCAGCAAGGTCCAAGAGACTCACCAACAGCAGGAGAGTCAGAGCAGACTCCGAGCAAGCAAGGGAGCCTACTAAAGAAGGAAAAGACCCTCAGAAAGACCCACAGGCCAAAGGCACAGGAGTCGCAAGAGGATCTCGAGCAGCTCACCAAGAAGTAAGGCCCACGGATGAGATAAGGATGCTCTACTTGGCAGGAAGAGTTGCTGGAGGCTGGAGGTTCTTGTAGCTTGAAGATCTCTGGAGTGCAGAGCAAACAACCTTGGCAACGGCAAGTCGGCGTGGTGCACAGGTGTTCGGTCCCAGTGGTTCCAACGAAGGATACTGGCCTCAAAATTTCAGAGAGGACAGGTCAGGACTCGAGGGATTTGCAGAACCACCACCTGTGTTGCTGAACCTCGGGAAGTCCGTGGGACATTAGAAGCAGCAGACCGGTCAGCTTTGTTGCGGTGCCTGCCGATGAAGGGGAGTGACTACTTCACTCCACGGGAGATTACTTCTGGTGTCCTTGATGCCCACAGGTCTGGTGAATATCCTGGAAGAAGCACAGACACAGACGACGAAGAAGACTTGCAGAACAGCGAGACCAGGAGCAGCAAGAGTCTTCCTTGGTGCAGTCTCGGTTCCAGGCAAAGTCCAAGTGTACAGACAGTCGAAGAGTGATGTGGTTTCAGTCTTGAGTCTTGTTCCACAATGAATCTGAGGACCCACCCACAGGTAAGTCCTAAAGTACCCTAAGGGAAGGGTTGGAACAACTCAAGGGTCCCTCCCAGAGGAAGGGCTGGACAGAGGGGAGAATACTCCTAAGTTCTTTGTCTAGTTATGCTCCAGAGCGGGAGCCAAGGGCTCCCTGAACTGGTTCAAACTGGAGTATACTTGGAGGGCACCAAATGTGCCCTTCAAAGCAGTCTGGTGGCGTTGGCAAGCACCCCCACCCCAGCCCAATACACTAAGTCCTGTGTGGAGGTGGTCATACCTCCCTGTGACAGGAAACCTATTGTTCTACCTTCCCCTGCTTGAGCTCAGCTCAGCATCAAGAGGGCAGAATTGTGTCTGTGGTCGGCAGCAGAACTAGCTTGCTGTCTGACCTGAAAGGCTGTAACCAGGAGTTAATTGTTAATTAGGTATTTATAAAGCGCACGGCTACTCCCAGGAGTGTACCGGCGCTGAGCATAAAACCACTTAACAGTGACAGAACAAGGCAGAGAAAAGGCCAAGAGCAGGATTATAGTTGGAAAAGCCATTTCTTGAGCTTCTTCCTAAAGATGAGCAGGTCCTGAACCTGTCTAAGGGACAAAGGAAGGTTGTTCCATAGGCGGGAGGCGACCACTTGAAAGGAGCGTCCTCCAACCCGGGAGAGTGAAACTTTGGGAACAGGAATCAGCAGCTGGGCCGAAGACCTCAAAGTCCATTGAGGAGTATAGTGGGGGAATCTACGTCTAAGGTAAGGGGCTCCAATCTGATGAAATGCCTTGAAGACCAAAATCATAGCTTTAAAATGAATTCTTTTCTGAACAGGGAGCCAGTGCAAAGAGGACAGGAGAGGGGACGTATGAGTCCTGGGACCTGCCAAAAAATGGCCCTACCGGCCATGTTCTGGATCACCTGTAACCGCGCGAGTAAATAACTGGGAAATCCCAAGTACAAAGAGTCAACATAATCCAGTCTTGAAATCACCAAAGCTTGGACAATGGTTTTTCTGTGAGGGACGGAAAGCAGAGGAAGAAAGTTCCTCAGCATTCTTAAGACCCCAAAACAACTCCCGGCTACCGATTGGATTTGCGACTTCATGGAGAGCATGGCGTCCAGTTTGACTCCAAGGTTCTTTACGATAGTCACCGATGAACAAGGGGGGGACATATCCTGCGGCCACCAGTTGTGCCATGCCTCGCATGGGTGCAGGCCAAAAAAGATAATCTCAGATTTTTCAGGATTACATTTCAGCTGATTATCAGGAGTACAGGGGGGTACCCCAAGGGAGCCTCCCAGTACATGGGATCATAATTCCAACACTGGAATCCGTGTTGGGATATGATTCCAACATGTTTGATACCAAACATGACTGGGTTCGGTGCAGCCACTATATAGTTAGACATCTCGTAATGACTGATGTCCACTATATGTATTAAAATGGCTGACCGCACTTACAAAGCCTGGAGAATCGACTCCGGGGTGTGTAGGGGTGTCCTACTCATGCAGGGGCACCCTCACACTCATACCCAAGCACCCTGCCCTCCGGACTGAAGATCCTACCATAGGGGTAACTTCTAGGTTTTAAGTGTAGTGACCTTAGATATAAGGAAACTTATAACTATCATGAGAGTTGCAAGCACCAACTCACACAGGCTGCAATGGCAGGCCTGTGGTCACAGTTTAAATGGACTCCCATGGGTGGCAAATACATGCTGCAGCCCATGGGAAACCCCTGGTGTACCTATGCCCTGCGTACCTTAGTACCATATACTAGGGACTTACAAGGGTACACCAGTAGCCAATTATGGCTATACAGAAGTACTTACCATGGTCCCTTTAGGGAGAAAGTGCAGTGACTGGGGACTTGATTAGTAGGATCATAGTCAGACTAGGTCAAAAACATACTGACACCAAGCAAAAAGTGGGGGTAACCATGAATGCAGATCCTACTTTCCTACAGGTTCACAATCAACATGCTGAAGTCACACCTGACTCGTTCACAGAGGCTCCCTCTCATTAGAGCCATCCTGAATATGGTGGTTTTCAGGCCTTTCCTTTGGATCAATAAGTCCAGCCAATCGGTCTATGATCCTGATATTTCAGTCTCGATCCTGGATCTCAGTTAGGGTGGCTCTAAGGCTTTTTGGCCCATTGGCCTCCTGCATCATGTTTTTCGACCATGCCAAATGGCATATGTGGGCTTCACAGTTGAATCTAAATTCTCAGTGGGCCCAGCACCAAGGAAACCTGTCAGATGCCATCCAGGTGTTTGAGGAGACTGCAAAAGACCTGTGGTGATGGCTGTTCGACCGCAGTTGGACCGGTAGCAGACCCCTCTCCTTACCCCCAGAGCTGACAATAGTGATAGAAGCATCACTGCTGGGTAGGTGAGGTCTTGTGGAAAAGGTGGATATCAGAGGACTCTGGTCTCCAGTAGAGACCCATCTCCACATCAACCTGTTGGAGTTGTGGGCCATTAGCTTGGTGTTGAAATCCTTCCTGCCATCCAGCAAGGGGAGGCTGGTTCAGGTCCTCGCGGACAATACCACCGCCATGTGGTATTGTAACAAGCAGGTTGGAGTGGGGTCCTGGGTGCTGTGCATGGTAGCCAGCGCCTTTTGGAACTGGCTGAATTATCAGGGCATTTCCCTGATTGTGCACTACCAGGCGGGATCTTTAAACTCCAGGGTGGACAAACTCAGTCGACGAAGCCAAGCGGATCACGAATGGCAGTTGCATCCAGAGGGTAAAGCAGGGTGTCTTCCTGCAATGGGGTGAACTCTAGCCCAATCCCTTTGCCACCACAGAAAACGTACAGTGGCCACACTTTTGAGTGCTGGAGTTCCCAAAAATGCTCTCTCTTGGAGATTCATTCCATCTAAAGTGAAGCGTAGGACTCTGTATACCTACTCAATGCTACATCTCCTGCCTAGAGTTCTGAAGAAGATCAGGAACGACCATGCCCAAGTCATCATAGTGGCTGAGGATTGGGCCACAAGAGTGTGGTACCTGGAAAATATGGGCTTGACATCTGTCCTCCCATCTAGTAGCTGCTTCAGGAAGGTCATCTTTCACAGCAGCAGTGCAGAGTCTTGCACCCAGCCCGCGCAATCTACACCTCTATGTGTGGAGATTGAGCGGCAGCAGTTGGCTACATGCGATCTCCCTCCCAAAGTAGTGGATATCATCCTTACGGCCAGGCGTTTTTCTACAAAATCAGTGTACACTGGACTCGGGGATAAGTTTGTGGCCTGGTGTGGCACCCGTAATATGGATCCAATCCAGGCCAAACTGTTTGATGTTTTGTTGTTTGTTTTGTCTTTGTCCGAACAAAAGACTTGCAGTAGGCAAGTTAAAGGTTATCTGTCAACCCTTTCGGCTTTTTTGCGCTTACCAGACCAACTGTCCTTGTTCAAATCAGCTGTTGTGATGAGAGTTCTCAATGGCTTACTCCACATGTTTCCTCCTAAACCCTCTTTGATGCCACAGTGGAACCTTAATATGGTCCTTACTTTTCGTATGTGCACCCCTTTTGAGCCACTGCACAGCTATCCTCTATGTCTCCTGACCCTGAAGACACTTTCTCATTGCGATAATTCCAATTCATCGCAAGAGTGAGTTTCAAGCTTCGCCATTCCAGCCACCCTGCACCATCTTCTATCCAGAGAAACTGGTGCGGAGGACTACAGCGACCTTTCTACCGAAGGTTGTGACTCCCTTTCACGTCAGATTGTCCATCACTCTTAAAGGAGAAGAGTCTCCATAATTTGGAACCCAAAGAGCCCTTAGCTTTTACATCAGTAGTACCAGTGGCCATGGGTGGACAATCAGCTCTTTGTGGGGCTCTCTGCAACAAAGAAAGGCATGGCAGTGCAGAAAAGGACTTTGTCCAAGCGGATAGTCCTCTGTATTAAGATCTGCTATGCATTGTTCAAGAAGTAGCCTCCAGAAGGATTGAGGGCCTGTTCCACTAGGGCCAAGGCTGCAACTACTCTGTTGGCATGCAGAGTGCCTGTCCTGGAAATTTGTCAAGCTGCAATGTGTTCTTCAATGCACTCGTTTACAAAGCATTTCTGCCTTTACAGCCAGATCCAACAGAAAGGGTAATTTGGCTTTTTGGTCCTGCAGGACTTTTCAGTCTCAGTCCTACTACAGACCCACAGCTGGGGGAAGTACTGCTTTGGTATTCTAAAGATGGGAAATCTGCAGTTAGAAGTGTCAAACAGAAGAACAAGTTACTTCCTCCCAGTAATGCTCTTACTGTTGAATACGCTATCTAGCCGCAGATTCCTCACAGCCCAGCTCCAATACACTAAATCCTGTCTGGGAGGTGGTCACACCTCCCTGTGACAGAATGCCTATTGTGCTGCCTTCCTCTGCTCGAGCTTGGCTCAGCAGCAGGAGGGCAGAAATGTGTCTCTGGTCGGCAGCAACCATTTTGTGCTGTCCGGGTCGAGAAGGCTGGTACCGGGAAGACCAGGGACCCCACGAAGCTTGCTTCTGAAGGGTGGAATCATACACCGGTGTGGAGGTATGATTCCAAGGTGTTTGATCCCAAACACGACAGGGTTTGTTGCAGCCGTTTTCGAGATAGCATTTTACGCGAGCATATAATGCACCTCTACCTATATGTTGGGCTGCGCCACCGACAACCCGGCAGAATGGTCTCCGAAGGCTGCAGGGATGCTCTGCTCATGCAGGGGCACCCTCTCACGTAAAACCCAGCACCCTGCTTCAGGATTGTCAAGGCCTGCTACAGGGGTGACTTATAGGTTTTAAGTGCAGTGATCTATAGATATAGTAAACCTATATCTAAAGTAAGTGGTGCATGCACCATTTTACACAGGCTGCAATGGCAGGCCTGTAGTTCAATTTTGCATCGCCTCTCATGGGTGGCATAATACATGCTTCAGCCCATGGGAGGCCTCTGGGGTATCTATGCCCTGGGTACATGTGTACCATATACTAGGGACTGACAAGGGTACTCCAGTATCCAATCTGGACTGTACCTAAGTACATGACAGAACATTTTAGGGAGAAAGCAGATAGACTGGGGTCCTGATTAGCAGGATCCCAGTCAGACTAGTCAAAAACAGTGAAACATCAAGCAAAAAGTGGGCGGTAACCATAAGAAGCAGATCCTACTTTCCTACAAGCAGCATTTCACTGCACTTATAAACTGGTATGAAAATATTTACTTTGCTACAGCCTTATCATTATGCTAGCTTTAAATGGTCTGAGGATACTAACGATAGTGCAGTGTGTTGTCTAAGCTTATCAAACCTACCTATGTTGATATTTCCAAGATTGAAAGTGTTTTAAGTAGGTGAAATATCTGCTTAATAAGAGGTATTTTAGTCTTTCTACCTGTCAGACTACTGCAGACAATTCACCAGTTTTGCAGATGTTTTTTAGAGTAAATCTGCAACACATGGTATTTCTAAGCAGTTAGTGAATTCACAAAAACTTGTATATGTGTGGGTAGTCCCAAAATGTATGCATGTCTGCAAGTACAGGCACCATTACTCCTGTAAGTGACTGGATTATATGCCTTTAGGGAGTGTAGAAGGAAACGTGAGATCACAGATTTCATGGGGATTAAGAGGAAGGGGTTTCTAAAGGGAGAACACTGTTTTTCACTTGTATAAAAATAAAAGAGGGAAAAGGTAGTTTTGATGTTCTGCTACCTGTACTCTTGTGGTACTTTCACCACGTAGAAAACTCACGGAAATATGTTTGGTGGACTAGGAGTGTATTGAAGTCTAAAACTTTTGTAGTCTTCCTTCATTGATCTTGTAGGGTGTAGTGAATTGCGAAAAATCCATGCATATATACTAATCATAAGGTAGAAGTCAACAGTGTTTAGATTTACACATTTTCTTAAGGAAAAAGATCTATTTGGCTGGTGAGTGATTTGATCCACATCTCCTCTCAAGCAACCATTGTCAACATTTTATGGTGTGCTATACCACAGGAATTGCACTGTGGTTATTATGTTAATTGCTGCTGATGCTCCAGACGTTGGTAGTGTGATAACTGCAATGTATGATGCCTGTTTCCAAATTCTGGAGTCACAGAACCCCACCTTCTTTTAAGATTTTAAGATATCACTAATTTATTCTTGTTAAGGGTTTCGCTGATTATTGAAAATTATCCTTCATTGCACATCTTGAATTATCAAAAATGTGTCCAGAATGCTTAGAACTTTACTTTCTCAAATTAAACATCCTTAACCGGAATGCAATCCTATGGCAACAAATTTTAATAATAAAGAGACTATTAATTGTGAATAAAAAAATCATAAATATTTGGTTTCTAACTTGGGAGTACATGGTCGTAAAGATTGAAAGTGAGTTCAACCCCTAGTTTGGCTGTACAGCAATTAATGGGAACTATTTAGAAATCCACGGTATCCCTCTGACCCAGTTTGCTCTTCCTTTTTTCCTAGCATTAATGGCAGACCAGCTGTGCCAAGAGGCAGGTTTCAAATAGTGGGAGCAAACTGTGCACCAACCTTTAAGGACCTGCCTGTTATTTTGGAGTGTAAACTATGCACTAAGTGAAATTACAAAATGCCCAGTCGCAGGAGGTTGCTGAATGAACTGCCTATTAAATATTAATTAGGCGAGTCACTATTTACAGTGCATGTCACCTGGAAAGGTTTCAGATCTCGGTTTCTGCATTCGCACTCTCAAAGGGAAGCTTTTTAAAATGCAGCCCGTTTCTTAAAGGAACAGGGGCCACTTAAAAAAATGTTTCCTGTCTGGGAAGATATTAGGGGAGAAGGCATTCGTACCTGGACCATTGTCTGCTGCCCCTCAAGCACTCAGTATGATTCCCAAAGGATTACCACCTCCTTTGAGGTTTCAGTCACTTTTTTTAAGTGTGTTACCCCTATTGCGAGCACAAACTATAGACACATACCATTCCAAAGCGGACCTTCCTAATTGTGATTTGAAATGAGTGACATATTACCTTTTGTGAGTTAAGAAATACATTATGATTCACGAAAGGGAATTTGTAGACGGCCAATCAATATTTTACTGTTGCAAACCCTGCAGTTTCGCGAATCACAGGGTTCTGATTGATACTTCTAACCACACATTCCTCACCTTACTCCCCAGGTGCCAGACTGGATCCAGAAAAATATCTCCATCAGTGCTCCCACACGTCTCATGCAACTACCATCCCTGTGCACTGATGTCAGTTCCTTTCTTTTCGTGGCTTGTCATTCAGATCCGGAGCTCTGCTCCCAATTTCTTCAGCCTTCTGATGACTTCCACACTTAACCCAGTGTGCTATGGAATGATGTCCACTCCTAAAGCTACAAGTTTCAAACCATGCCGTAACTCTAGGAAGCAGATGTCAATCATTGACCTACATAAGGAGTGTCTCTGCTGTTTGGGGTTGGTAGATGACAAAGTTGTGTGACCAAATGTGCCCTTATGCACCCTACGAACACCACAGACAAGTGGCAGGCACCTACGGCCCGCGACATCAACCGAGCGCACAACAGGAGAAGCTCAACGGGGTGGACGGGAGGGACACGGGCCGTCCTCCCCACACTCCCTCAACAAAACTTAACAGCAAGTACCTCCCATGCACGGCACGAACCCCGACCGACTGGGCCACACTACACGCGACAGACTACCAGGAGTTTCCCCTCCGGTGCAGTGATCAGGCGTAAATACACTCGTGGAGGAGGATGCCTGACTCCAACATGGCGGCCGTGCGAGCCACTATCATCAGGAGGCAGCGGTCGAGGGATCTCAAAATACCCGGGTGTCTGACCTCGACATGGCCACCACCCAAACGGACTAAACATCTAGGCTCCTACCTACTATTCCTCACTCTCAAAGCCCTTCCTCCACCTACCCCTTTCTCGCTCCACCGGACTGCAGCAAATAGAGAAGCCCCTCCACCCACACCGGACTCCATGGACTGGCTCATCGAGCTTACACCAGCGAGGCTAGGAGTGCTCCCCCACCATCCTCCCCCACCTGGCTCACCCATCATGACATAAATTATGGGATCTTCCTCCGACCGTTGAGACCTAGCTAGCTGACCGATGCCCGGTGGAGCTACCTGTTAGCTAAAGAGGAGATGGATTGTGGACTTCCCCCTCGGCCGTCACCTACCTAGCCGGACTTTGGGCAGACTTTCCTTCGTCTCTCCGTCGTATCTCCCCCCTACCCTTTTACCCTTCCCCCTACCCTTCTACCCCCCCATTTATCTCATCTTCCTATGCTCTTTAAATGTTTTTTAACCGAGACCTTGCTATTTGGCCGATGCCCGGTAGAGCTACCTGATAGCTAAAGAGGAGATTGGCCGTGGACTTCCCCCTAGGCCATCACCTACCCAGCCGGACTTGGGGCAGACTTTCCTTCGTCTCGCCGTCGTATCTCCCTCCTACCCCTTCACCCTATCCCCTTACCCTTCTACGCTCCATTTATCTCATCTCCTATGCTCTTTAAATGTTTTACTAGTAATTTATGTAACCTGTTAATTGATGTAATTTTTTAACTTTGTGGAACCTCATGTAAAGCGCTCTGATACCTTCGGGTCTAGCCAGCGCTATATAAAACTCATTAAACAAACAAACAAACAGAAAGTGATCTGGAACAGAGAAACAAAGCTGTACATCACTAAACATCAGTCGCAGCCGACATTAATCGCGGGTGGGGGGGCAGGGGGCTCGCGCACGGAGGGGGGGGTTAATACATTTTAAAAATCTACTTTTCTCCGCGTCCCGCGTTTGCCTGCTCTCCTGCCTCTGGCAGGAACAGGAAGCAGGCAGCCTCCCTCCCTTCCCCTAAGCCAATCACAACGCTGCCATTGCAGCGTTGTGATTGGCCGGGACGCCAACCAGCCAGGCGCCTATGGGGAGGCCATTTTCTCCATGTAGGCTGCATGCAGCCTATATGGAGAAAAGGCAGAGTGCGCATGACTGGTTTGGTTGGCCCCAGAGGGCCAACCAAACAGTCAGCGCCCTCAGCAGTGGGCAAGCCACTCCTCCCCTGCCCTAGACTAGACCCGCCCACCCGCCCGCCCCCAACCAAGCCCTCCTGCTTTCTCACAGTGCGAGAAGCAGAAACATAAAATGGTAGTTTTACCATTTTATGTTTCTGCTTCCCGCACTGCAAGAAAGCAGTGGGGCGATGCTCCTCCACCCTAATGGAGGAGCCGCCCCTGCTAAACATAAGAGGTTGCACCCATTGTGTAAGTCCCGCTCCGAGTCACCAACACGGACACTATCTCTTCCCTGAGGTCGTTCCCCCGAGAGGTCTACTTCACGGCTAAAGACCTCCCGTAAGTCCAAAAATTGCAAACACAAAAAACCAAGTGGTACTCAACCCTATGCCACCACTCTATATCTAATGAGAAAGTGTGAGGACGTCATGATATCAGTCAGTCTCCATTTAGGTCCCCTGGTCAGCCTATTCTCCAACTTATTCTGGTGCGTCCCGAGTTTCCCAGGCCATCAGCGGCACCACTGCACATTGATACCTTCAAGGAAGCAATGCTGCAGATTCTGGTGCACTTCCGGATCCTTCTGGTGTGCCGTAAGGCCCCAAGGGACCGCAAGAGCCTCCATTCAGGTGCCATCTGATCCCTTGGGACCCACTCCAAGTTCCGATCCAACTCCAGTACAGAAGACATTCATGCTGGCTCCCATACTTGCGCCGGTCCTTCACTGGCACCAGTATCAACATCAGCAGTGCCAGAAGAGGATCAGGTGCTGATTGGATGTCTGATACCGAACTGACTTCAGCTCGATCTCGATTGATGTCTCATACAAAATTACAAAAGCACAGCCGGTTGCCATACAGCCTGACTCTGAACCAGTGCATCTACTGGGGCAGACTTGCAGGCAGAAGCTCCATTATTATTTTGGCTCTGACCTTGAAAAAGGTCCCACGAGGGACATGATGGTGGGGAATGGGATGGTTTCTCCATCCTGGCTATACAGATGATACTTTTTACATGGACTTTCATGAGGCCCCTGGTACAGGGTGTGACTCACCACTTGGAACACCAACGGAAGAGAGTGCATCATATGTAGCAGTGGTTCGACATGCAGCCACAGTTCTGGATTTGCAACTGCTTTCAGTCGAGACCAAAACAAAGGGCCTTAGGGAAATTTTGCAGCCTGGATTAGCCATGTTCGAGATCCAGCTTCCCTTCAACAAGGTTTGCAGCGATATCTTGATGGGCACTTGTTTAAATTCCTTTTCTGGCCCACCAATCAATAGGGAGATGGCAGGCGTCCCAGATCAGCTCCCAGCGATCCTGATCGTCTCACTAAACATCCTAATGCAGAGAGCCTGTTGAATCAGGCTTCAACTTGGAAGGTGAACTCCAATTCATTCCCCATGACTCCTCCATATAGGGCATTTAAGAGGATGAGGCATTTAGAAAATGTTTATTTTCTTTTGCTACCCAGGCATGAGATTGGTCAATGCTGATTGTTTTATTAGTCACTATTAACATGCCTCCTGAAACCTAGCCAGCAAAATCTTACCAGCGGTACCAGAAAACCTTTGAGCCTCATGACGGACAAGACAAGGCCAAATTTGTGATTCATGCTGACCTTCTTACTGGGCGGTTGGCTCCACTGACATGCATGTATGCATTTCACAGGAATTTCTGGAGATGTACAAATCTATCTCATGGAAATGCCCTTTTTGATGGCTTATGTCTTTTTGGTAAAAAGGCCTATTCTGCCTTGGAGCGCTATAAAGATAGTAGAGCCATAGCCCTCTCCCTGCGTCTCTTGACCCCTGCCAGGCAGTTCCCTCATCAGTTCAGAAAATTCAGAGGCTACGTCAGGGGGCTGGTGTATAGGCAAAAACAGTCTCCCCAACCACTACAGCAGTCACCTCAGTCCTTTCGAGGCCAGGAACGAGTATCTGGTAGGCAATGTGTAGGTCAGCAGTCCTCCCAGTCCCTTTTAACTGTTGCAACAAACACCAAGCCACTTTACTTTGTCCTTGGTGGCACCCACCCATCCTGTGTAGGGCAAGATTCAGCACTTCCTTCCAGGGTGGCCATCCATCACGTCCGACAGATGGGTCCTACAGATTGTTGAGCATGGCTACACCCTGCCCTTTCTTTTTGCTCCACCAAATTTTTCTTCAGTGCAACCTCCAGAGGAGCGCCTGTCCATTCTGTTACAGGCAGTGTGAATGTAACTCTCCAAAGGTGCTATAGAGAGAGGGTTCAGGACACAAAAAGAGAAGAGGGGATGTTACTCTCGCTATTTCCTTGTGTTATATGGAAGGAGACACAGTTCGGTTTTCAGTCCTTTGCTGAAGGGCCTCTAAATTGAAAAAGAGATTTAAACCTTTATAAAGGTCATAGCATTTCTTCACATTTTCTGCGCACTGATCATTAATTAATCCTGCTGTAGTTGCCTGCTTCTGCTAAGCTTTAATATTATATTTCTGTAGTTACAGTTATCAATTAAAGGGAATATATCTACTAAGGACAATAAATGGTCTCAAAGGAGCTAGGTTGCATTAATCAAATATTGCTTCCTCTGTTATAAAATACATTGGTTTGCTGAAGTGAAGAAATTTGAGAGGGCAGTTATAGCTGAAAAAACAAGCATTGGCAAAGCCAATAAGTCTTGCCTGAGGGCGAGCTATTCGCTTGTCAATTTATTTTAGCCTTGTTGTACAGCAACATGGCTGCTATGCAGCATGGCTGAAATTTAGGAAAAAAAGTGCTATGATGTGGCCAGCGCTGACCACGAGGGGCAGTGATCCGTTTTCTTAGTATGGGATTAATCTCTGCTTTCACAAGAAAAAAAATTAATTATCTTGTGCGCAGCTGAAGTTTGCCATGTTGGCATTGCATGAAGACAGCGCCAAAGAGGTCATGCAAAGCAGGGAGTGTAGTGTTGTCTGCATCTTTGTAGCATCTTGATACCTGTTGGCTCAATGTTTGGGCACTTTTTTCTGCTGGGACAGGAGGGGGCATGCAAAGCAAGGGAGGAGGCAAAGGAGTGTATGGCGTAAGCAACAATGGGGGAGGGGTGCAGGTGGATCATACAAGCAATAACACAGGAGGAGAGTGGGGCAGAAGTCAAGCAATGCAGGAGAAGGAGAGAGGGCTGCTAGTAAATGGAAAAAATATACCTCAGAAAGCGGCAAGCAGAGAGAGGACCCTGTGCAAGGGAAGCAGTACTTGTGACATTCTCCAGGAAAGAAGTGTGACGATGAAGCCAATGAATAATAAGCAATGGGTGGGCTCTATGCCCCCTGTAGGTAAACAAAATGTCTTTCAATCAACAGAGCATGCGCTGTCTCAGGCGAAACCCAAAGTAAAATTTGTAGGGGCGAGGAATGATTGAGGGTGCAAACTGTCAAACATACTGAAGGGCATTAAACGATGACTGTGCCCGTAAAACATTTAGGGGCGCTAGGGTGAAGGAAGAGGATTGTTAAAGAAAGGGGGTGGACGTGTCCTGTCGGAGGGGAAACAGCCTTTACCACGCAGGACATACTTTTTATATTATTTTTAAAAAGTGGTTTTAGTGACAGGTAGAGGTAAAGGGAGGTGAGGGTGACTTGAGGGCTCAGGTGAGTAGAGGTAAAGGGATGTGAGGGTGGCTTGAGGGCTCAGGGGTGCGTAGAGGTAAAGGGAGGCGATGGCGGCTTGAGGGCTCAGGGGTGGGTAGATGTAAAGGGAGGCGATGGCGACAAGGGCTTAGGTGTGGGCAGAGGTAGAGGGAGGTGAGGTGAGGGTGACTTGAAGGTTCAGGGGTGGGTAGAGTTAAAGAGAGGGGAGGGTGACTTAAGGATTCAGGGGTGGGTAGAGATGAAGGGAGGTGAGGGTGACTTGCGGGTTCTTGGTTAGGTAGAGGTAAAGGGATTTGAGGGTGACTGAAGGTGTCAGGGATGGGTATAGGTAAAGAGAGGTGAAGGTGACTTGAGGGCTCGTTGTGGGCAGAGGTATAGGAAGGTGAGGATGACTGAGGGTTCAGGGGTGGTTGGAGGGAAAGGAATCTGAGGGTGACTTAAGGGCTCAGATTTGTAGTGGTAAAGGGAGGTCAGGGTGACATGAGGGTTCAGGACTGGGTAGAGGTGAAGGGAGGGGAGGGTGATGAGGGCTCACGATGGGTAGAGTTAAATGAAGGTGAGGGTGACTTGAGGGTTCAGGGGCGCGCAGAGGTAAAGGGCAGTGAGGATGACTTGAGGTCTCTAGGGTGGGTAGAGGTAAAGGGAGGTGAAGGTAACTTGAGTGTTCGGTTGGTAGAGGTAAAGAGAGGTGAGGCTGACTTGAGGGGTCGGGTAGGTAGAGGTAAAGGGAGATCAGGGTGACTTGAGGGTTCTTGGGTGGGTAGAGGTAAAAGGAGGCAAGGGTGATTTGAGGGCTCGGTGGGTAGAGATAAATGGACCACAGGGTGATGTGAGGATTCAAGGGTGGATAGAGGTAAAGGGAGGTGAGGGAGATTTAAGGACTCTCCATTGCAGAGAGTTAAAGGTTTTTTTTTACAGTAGGAGTAAAGAAATATATAGATACATAAGTACATAATATAATACATATTTATATAGAGAAATACACATATCTAGATAAATACATATAATCAAATTAAATGTTAACATACACAGGGATATGCTGTACGTTTGTGTTTGAGTATGGTGGTTAAGTGGGAAAGAGCCAACTCGTGAGTAGTCTACTAAAGATAATATAGTTATCTGTGGATCTGCTTGAACAGAGAAAGATGTGCCACCTATGTTATTTTTCTTGTATGGTGCGATTTTAAGGCGAGGTGCCAATCTGGAGCAGAGGTTTCTTTGTTTTTGGTGATTTTATTCCTGTTCCTTGTATTGCTTTGTGGGTGATACAAAGCAGCTTGAATGTGGATCTTATGGCAACCGGTAACCAATGTAGGGCCCTCAAGGCAGGGGAGATGTGGGCTTGTGACTTTATATGTAGGAGTAGTCTGGCAGCAGAGCTCTGAATCCGTTGTAGTCTTTTCATAGTTGATAAAGATGATCTGTGGTAGAGGCTATTAGCGTAATCAAGTTTAGACAGTACAAGAGAGATAGTGGCTTGGACCTTTTTGTGGGAATCCCCGGTGGGGGAAAATGCGTCGCAGAGTTTTCATAGTAATGAAGCTTAATCTTGCTAATTTGTCCACTTGGGCATTCGTTGATTACTTGGAGTCCATGGTAAGTCCAAGGTTTCTTACTTCCTTTGATAGTTTAGGAGGTGGTCCCAGATCAGGCCAGGCGTGGAGTGGGTCATAATTTTTCCAATCGCCACATGTGAGTATTTCCATTTTGGAAGCATTTAATTTGAGATGGCTCCATGTCATCCACTGATCAATTTCTCTGAGGCAACTAAAGATTTGTGAATTTCCAATGTCTTTGGGGCTTTCCATTTTAAGGAGTATTTGTGTGTCATCTGCATAGTTATAGCATGTGACCTGAATTTCATTGATGATTGCCGGTAATGACTTCATGTAGATGTTGAAAAGCATGGGTGAGATGATAGAGCCTTGAAGGACCCCTGCTTTTGTGAAGCACGGTTTGGATGAGAAAGATGGAGAATGGATAATATTTGTTCTGTTTTGAAGGTAGGATGTGATCTAATCGAGGACAGTCACTTCTATGCCGGCTTCTTAGAGTCTTTGGATTAGAGTGTCATGGTCAACTGTGTCACAGGCAGCTGAGAGGTCCAAGAGAAGTAGTGCAGCAACCCCGTTGTGGTCTATTGTGTTTTTATGGTCATCCTAGAAGGCAATGAGGGCAGACTCTGTGCATCTTTCTGCCTGGAATCCTGTTTGGAAGTCGAAAAGAATGGTGCTATCTTCAATGAATTGTGACATCTGGGCGAATGCTGCTCTTTCTATCAGTTTGCCCAGGAAAGGTCAGTTTCTAATCGGTCTATAGTTGTCGGGGTCAAGCGAGTCCAGGTTGGTTCTCTTTAATATTGGCGACATGTATGCCTGTTTTAGATCCTCTGGAAAGATTCCTGTAGTTAAGGAATTATTGATGATTCTTCTTATTGATGTGGCAGCAAAGGTAGTTGAAGCATCATTTGTTCTGGATTGTTACTTCATGTATATATATCACCACTGTACATAAAATGAGCACAATAATATAAATAAGCATGGCATTTTGATGGATTAAAAGGATCGGATAAGGCAGTATACATGATACAATTATCTAAAGTTTCTCTCGGATGATTTGATCATTTTTGAGTAAAAGATAGGTACTCTGTACTTGTGTTCCAGAGCGGCTTGCTCTGTGTTTTAATTGTGCTTTGTAAATAAGATGTTTTTAAATGTGTGTATGTTATCTGTGTTTTTGTAGCCCTGAAGAAGTCCTGAGAAAGGGACGAAACGCGTTGGCTACATTGGCTGAATAATTTATACGAATATGAATAAAGAATTTTGCAACTAACAACATGCTTCTACACATTTCCTTGGAATCTGCTTGATGTTGATATGAACCATTTTTGAACAAATAACTCTGGTAGTTGAATTTGGTAATTTTCAATACTGCCTTGGTCAAAACTTATGGCCAGAGAAAATTAGGAATAGTGAGTGCAGATCTCTCTAGTGCACAAGTTTGTGGATAATTTCCATTTAAGGGGGATTAGGAGGCCGTTGCCCCCTGATCGTAGCACCACTTTTTGTTACCACCACCACAGTGTGATAAGTGCGGTATCTAAGGTCTAAGTCTCTCTTTGTAAATTGCTTAAAGGTAGTTAGAAGAATGTTATTGAATATTTGTGGTGCACCAGGGTCAGAAGGGCTGCAGGCAGGCCTGCTTGCTTTGACCAAATCCATAAATTCACTTTGTGATATTTGTTTGAAAGAATGGAGAGGTTGGAAATGGGTTGGTGCTTGTGGTTTTCTTTTGTTTTAAATAGGAGTCCAACATGTCTGCTTTGGTTGTGTAATGATTTGCCAGTTTGTCCGTGAATTCTTGATTAATGGGTTGAGTTCTTTCTATGCATTTAGGTTTACAAAATATTGTGATCATTCTGTAAAATTCTTTATTTGCACATTTAGCATTTTGAATCCTGCCTGAATAGCACCTTTTTTTAGCTTATTTTTTGTATGGCTGACTTGTATAATCTGTTATGTTTCTGTAGGTGAAGTTTGTCTTGATTGCTCTTTGTTTTGAGCCAGGTGATTTGCAGCTTGCTAATTTGCTGTTTTATCTCTATTAGTTCTGTATTTCTCCATGGTGCATGTTTTCTTTTGTCCTTTTTTGTTGTTCTGAGTGGTATTAGGATATCAAAAGCTTCCTGTAGCCACTCACATAGTTTTTTAATGGAATTTATTATGTTTTGATCTGTGTTGGATGTTAGTTGTGTTTCTAAGTATTCAAAATTGAGTTTGTTCCATGGTCGATAGGTGGATGCATGTAAGGTGGTTTTAGGTGTGTTGCTTTGTGATCTTTTATATTGGAAAGCTAGCAAATGGTGGTCTGACCATGTGACTGGAGTAATCATTTGAAAGTTAACTAGTTATGGATTTGCAAAAAATACATCTAGGAGGTGTCCAGCGATGTGTTTGTGGACGATCTGATGTAGGTTCAGTGTGTCAAGGCCAGTGATGGTGGTTTTTGGATGGGGCACATTGGGTTTGTTGAACCAAATGTTGAGGACGCCCAGAATGCATAGGTTGGAGTGTAGTGTTATCAGGTTTGGAACTGCATCTAGAAATGTGCCTGGGAATGTTGCATTGCTAGGTGGAGGTCTGTAAAGGAGAAGGAAGTTACAGGAGGAAGTTGGTGTAGGGTTGCATCTGGTGAAGAGGGCCTCACAATCTGGTATGGAAGCGTCGTCGGCTTTAGTGAGATGTATTGTTTGCTTGATATAACCGCTAGTTCGCCTCTTTTGTCTATACCATTTTGTGTGATAGTTTGATATTCTAGAGGAACGACATCATGCAACACTGGAGACATGTCATCTCCCAACAATAATTCAGTTATGAAGAGTAAGTCAGGTTGTGTGTCAGTAAGTAGGTCGCAGATGTGATGGTTGCGATTGTAGCAGATGTGTCATTAGTGCTGGTATTACTGTATGAGGATAGCAATCGTGTTGCTTTTCTATATAGTATTCCTCGTCCAGCAGACTTAGAAGCCATTCTGATGGGTCTGCATGTGTAGGTGGTGGAGATGATGTTTGAGAGTGAGTTGGTGAGCTGTGTTGTTTTTGTAGAGTAACTTTGTTGTGTAATAGACCTGGAAATGCAAAGCTGTGAAGAGTAGCATGTTGTTTATTTTGTTTGTGTCTGTTTAGGGTGGAAGGTGTATGAGTTAGGGATGGTGGTGCACCATATGGGTCATGTTCTAAGCCTCTGAATTGTGCAATGGATGAGAGGAGTTTAAATGAGAATTGTTGTGTTGGTGTATTTTTGTTAGGTGTGGGGGACGAGCGAAAGGTAGGCAATAAAGATGGTTTAGGATGTGTATTATTTATTTAGTCAGGAGGGTGGGAAGGGGAGTATGTTTCTAGTTTGTGATGGAAAGTATTATGCAATAGTGTGTGTGTTATTTTGTTGTGCTGGTTTGCCTGTTATGTTTTGTTTTTGTGGAGTAGTGAGGAGATGATGTAGTGGTTTTGTTTTCTGAGAAGGATTTGTATGTTAAGTATTGTTGGTTAGTGGAAGTTGGTAAAGAGATGGTGATGTGTTTTGAAAAAGAGTGTATGTTATGAGTGTTTGTGTTAGATTTGATAGCTGGAAGAGGTAATATGTGTGGTGGAGTGGAGTGTGAGGATTCTTTTTGGTAAAAAGAGGAGTATGGTGTTGGTAAATGAAATGATGTAGGGCTGAGTATAGGTTTGATAGCGACAGAAAGGGGTATGTTAGGAGCAAGTAGAGGGTAGAGCTGGTGCTTTGTATGAACAGGGAGAGTGTGTCTGGATGGATTAAAGTTATGTTTAATGTGGCTTTGTGTTGTGTTGATGACGTGTGGATTTGTTAGTGGTATAGGACGCTGTGGTGTTCTGTGGGAGAGTGAAGGTGCCATTGTGTGGCGGGTGGGGTAGAAGAGTGTATATGTGCGGGTTGTGGGGTTTTGTAGTGGTTTTGGAAACAATGAATTCTGGTTAGGATTTGTTTGCAGTACATGAGTCAAGTGCATTTGCTGTGAGCATGTTAATATGTTTGTGGATGGGTTATGGTTGGTGCTGGTGAATGGAAAAAAGGGCAGCATTTCTGGCCATAGGCTTAACTTGTCTTGAACAGGCTCAAACATACAACTGCCCTTGTCCTCTCCGATCTTAGCCTTGACGCTCAAGCTGAGAAGCCCTGAGCCCTAAGCTTAAATAGCCCTAGTGATCAGTCGACATCTTCGGCCAATGGGAAGTCTAGCCCTAACCTTGACCAATAAGAACACTAGCCCTAAGCCCTAGGACCAATAGGAGACCAGGCCTTACAACATATCACAGTGGGGGGCATGGATGAGCCGTCAACCGTAATGGCCGCACAGCGATAAAGCTCCAGAACAGCCTGCTCACATCCTAGCTGCAGCGGCTTCCATCATTGCTTTATTCGCCTCGCTTTGGAAGAACATGACCATCCCTGTGGCTCTGGTACTGCCATAGCTCACTCCTGGCTCTCCGGGACTCCTGGCGACCATCCACCGGCATTGAGGTGAGAGTGCAGCCCAGCCCTCTTCGGAGGCCCCGCTGCGACAGGGGCAACGGGTGAGCCTGAGGCTGAGACTGAGGTGTCCCGCTGGGCCCCTCTCGACCGCGCCCTGCAGCACTCCGGCCCCCAAATCCACATTGGCAGGAGGAGGAGGGTGTTCTGCACCGCCTTGGGACCCGTTATAGGTGGCCCGGAGCTGGGAAGGGCATGCCGGAGCCTCTGGATCCTGGGTGGGCTGATGTCTCATTAAGGACGGGCCTCACACCCAGTGTCCATCCACTGTACACTCCATGGCGGGGGTGAATAACCCCATCCTCTCTGCGCTCCAGACCGTTGTGGTTTGGGGCATGGAAATTTAAGACCGCTACCGTCTCCCGCTCACTCTGCGCGGCCTGCTGGTTGGGCCTTGGCTCCTCCCCGACCACGGGCCTGCCTGCCTTGGGATCCCGCTCCGTGTGGGGGAGCCGGCGTCCTGGGACCCGGACACCACCTACTACATAAGCGTTGAGTGATTAGTTGTGGCCTCCTCCTACTGCTTCCCTTGCATCAGCACTGGGCTACTTGAATCACATGTGAATGCTCATAGAGGGTCTCATGTCCCCATCAACTCTTCGGCCATGTGTTGCGGCTCAAGCCGGTCTCTCTGATGGCGCATCCGTTGCTGTTTCATAGGCGCTGACCTTTGGGCCAGGCACTACGCAGACTCCCTGCGACAGACCACTGCCTGGCTGTGGGGCACTCTAGCTGGGGTACGCAGGCCCTCCTTGCTCTTGCCGCATATCTAATTACACCCAGGTGCCCCACGTTCACATCCTTCAGCCCCGCCCTGGATGATTGCTGGCCATGGGGCATGGAGACTCTAAGCAGCAGCGGCTCGCATTCAACAAGCCTAGATCGGCGGATCAGCCTGGTCCCACATCCAACGCTGATGATTGCGCGGACTCTGCTTGCCATGGGGGGGGGCCCCCAATGGCACTTTGGCGATTCTGACAGAGCTACGGGCTGACTTCCGTGCCATTGATGCCCACTTCGATACCCTAACGTCCTGGCTCCACCGAATGGGGGAGCACCTGGACCAGCATGGTACTTGCATTGACGCCACAGAGGAGCGAATTTCGACATTGGAGGATACATCTGCCTCACTCGCACGCAGGTTGGAAAAAACAGAACGCCTCTTAAAAACTGTAGCCATCAAGAATGAGGATCTAGAGGCCTGTTCCTGTTGGAACAACATACGTATCGTAGGCCTGGCGGAGACAACCAATATGGGCCCCCCCGAACGCTTCGTGGAGACACTGTTAACCGACCTCTTTGGCATCAAATAATTTTCCTCTGTCTTTACAGTGGAGAGAGCCTACACATCCTTGGGCCCACACCCGCAGCTGGGGTGCTTTTTGTCCCATTATGGCACTACTTCTGAATTACAGGGTTCGGGACTCTGCACTTTGAATGGCCTGAGACAATCCCCCCTGCAGTATCGGGGGGCAGTTCTTTCAATATACCCGGACTTCACAATGGCAGTGCAGGAGGCAAGGCGGCAATTTATGGAGGTGAAGGCCCAGCTACGGGAGCATGGACTGAAATACAGCATGTTATACCCCGCCAAATTGTGAGTGGCAACGGAGGGAAAGCCATGGTTTTTTGAGTCCCCTACCGAGGTCATTTCCTTTTGCAAGCAACTGGGATGCACCAGCCCCTCCCGAATCCTTGCCAATCCAGAAAGCTCTTCCCCAGAAACTAACATTTCGCCGACCTGTTTAACCCCAATTGAATTGCCTGACTGCCCCGATGTTGGTGGCGTCATTTGCATACAGCCGGCTTCTGTTTTTCATAGTATTGTTCATACACAGCTGTTCATAAATGGGCACCAAGTTCCGATGCATTGCCCGTTCCCCGAGGATGTTTCCGATTGTTATCCAGTTGGGATCTTTTGGTGTACGATGGGACTTTATTGGGATTTGCCGGGTCCTCTTTGCCTGGTGTGCTTATCTAGAGCATGCTCAGTGTTATTGTTGTTTTGATTCCCTTTTTTCTTCCCCCTCCTTTCCTTCTTTTCTTCCTTTCTTTCGACGAGACAGAAGTGCATGCCACATCTCATATCCTACCCTACATGACGGTCATAATTCCATGACATACAGATGGGGGACTCTAGAAGCTCCGTAGACCTCACATTCCTTACATGGAATATCTGTGGGTTGAGTAACCCTCAGAAGGGCAAATTGGTATTATCATATCTTACACAGCATGAAGTTAAAGTCTCATTTCTACAGGAGACGCACCTGCCACCACACTCCTCCCCTGCTTTTGCTAAATCCTGTGGGCCACATGTTTTTTAGGTCTCGCCTAGCGATGCAGCGCAAAGCGCTGCTCGCTATGCGAGATCTATTGTTGCCGACTTTTGCTCCGATGCGGGACAGGACAGGTGCACGCGTACGTCAAGTCCTGGACAGGAGATGTGCACGCGTATGGTGCGAGCAGAAGTTGTAATAATGCCGCAAGCCGTACGCGTGCACATAGACTGTCTGTGCTCAAGCTTAACAGACAGGAGATGTGCACGCGTACGGCTCGCGTCTTTTTACAACTCCTGCTCGCACCATACGCGTGCACATGTCCTGTCCAGGCGCGGCGTCCAGCATGCCTCCCGCTCAACCCCACTCACCGACTCTTGTGGGGACTCAGCGCTGAATCTTGCTCCAGCCGCACCATGCGGCATTCACGAAGGCGGGGTGGGCTCCCGCCGGACTTCCCTCTGCGGGGTGGGCTCCCGCCGGACTTCCCTCTGCGGGGTGGGCTCCTGCCGGACTTCCCTCTGCGGGGTGGGCTCCCGCCGGACTTCCCTCTGCGGGGTGGGCTCCCACCTCACTTCTCCTACACACGGGGCTCCCTCAGCTCACGGGAGCCCCGGACACCTCCGGCCGCGCGCTCCATGCGCCGCCCATGCGCCACGCAACTGACGTCGCTCAGACGATTTCAGCTGCCCGGACAGCCGATGTGCACGCACACGGCGTCTCTTGCTCACGGCGCACTCGACAGGGCTTGTTAATTTGGCTCGGGGTCTGTTGTAGTTTCTGCCTCTGTTCACTTTATTTCCTCTAAGCATTCACTCTACTGGAGTTCATTTGGAGGCATTCAGTATTTCTCACACTGTTTATGGATGCTGGGCTAAGTGCGATTAACTTTTTTTTGTGTTTTTGGGTTTCTAGGAATTTATAAATATTTGTTTTTGCCTCGGTAAAAGCATTCATACGCTCGGGCTCGAGCGTGCACTCAGTAGTCCCCCCGGGGCACAAGCAGGCATCCACTTCTGTGCTTCCTCGTTGCTTTATCTTGCAGCTGACAGGGAGCACCCCTGCTGCCATTCTCTTTGGCCAAATTCAGCAGTACAGCATTGGAAGTGCCGCAGGGAGCTCTGGAAGGTGAATATTATGCTCAGGCTACTTGTTCGCTGTGGGCGAGGGTTTTTACATGTTCCACTGTCTCCCTGAGACAGGAAGCACGTGTGCGTGGAGAGAAAGGATGGGGGCCACTTAGTACCTGTAAAGCCTCATGTGCCCCCGCGCCCCTGCGGAATAGCCCCCAGAGCTGCTTCGTGTCACCCGCCCCCGAGGCAGCCCCGGTTTCCGGTGATTCACGGCTCCGTCTGCCAGCGACTCGTCCTCGCGGCCAGGTCTGTCACCGGAGTTCACATCAGCATAAGGACTGCTGCTGCACGCTCAAAAGCCCTCGCCCGCCTTTTTAAATAACAAGCCAAGTTTATAATTACCCATGCTTTTATCCAGGGAAGTCTGTGCCGTGTGTGAAGGCAGACATGCCGTGTGTGTGGGAATGTAAAAGGGACTCAGTATTTTCATCATTGTAGATAAAGAGTATATATATCCCGCCAAAACATATATCGGTGTTTTCCTGCATTCTGAAGAACAATAGATTTGAGTGAAACGGTTTAGACGCTTTAAGACGCGCTGATGGTATTTGAACATGTCCTGCAACACGTTTCCCTCTTCGGCTGCGATGTCGTGCACGCCGTGTACTCTGTGACAGTAGTGAGTGCACACGTGGCTGGTGGATGTCTGATGCCTGATGTATGATGATTGATGTCTGATGCCTGATGTCTGTGGATGTCTGATGTCTGATGCTTGTGGATGTCTGATGCCTGATGCTTGTGGATGCCTGATGTCTGATGCCTGATGCTTGTGGATGCCTGATGCTTGTGGATGCCTGATGCTTGTGGATGTCTGATGTCTGATGCTTGTGGTTGTCTGATGTCTGATGCTTGTGGATGTCTGATGTCTGATGCTTGTGGATGTCTGATGCCTGATGTCTGATGATTGTGGATGTCTGATGCCTGATGTCTGATATCTGATGTCTGATGCCTGATGCTTGTGGATGTCTGATGCCTGATGATTGTGGATGCCTGATGCTTGTGGATGTCTGATGCCTGATGCTTGTGGATGTCTGATGCCTGATGTCTGATGCTTGTGGATGTCTGATGCCTGATGCTTGTGGGTGTCTGATGCCTGATGTCTGATGCTTGTGGATGTCTGATGTCTGATGAGTGTGGATGTCTGATGCCTGATGCTTGTGGATGCCTGATCTCTGATGCTTGTGGATGTCTGATGGATGTCTGATGTCTGATGCCTGTGGATGTCTGATGCCTGTGGATGTCTGATACCTGTGGATGTCTGATGCCTGATGCCTGTGGATGTCTGATGCCTGTGGATGTCTGATGCCTGTGGATGTCTGATGCCTGTGGATGTCTGACGTCTGATGCTTGTGGATGTCTGATGCCTGATGTCTGATGCTTGTGGATGTCTGATGCTTGTGGATGTCTGATGCCTGATGTCTGATGCTGGTGGATGCCTGATGCTGGTGGATGTATGATGTCTGATGCTGGTGGATGTATGATGTCTGATGCTGGTGGATGTATGATGTCTGATGCTGGTGGATGTATGATGTCTGATGGCTGATGCTTGTGGATGTATGATGCCTGATGCTTGTGGATGCCTGATGCTTGTGGATGTCTGATGCTTGTGGATGTCTGATGCTTGTGGATGTCTGATGCTTGTGGGTGTCTGATGCTTGTGGATGTCTGATGCTTGTGGATGTCTGATGTCTGATGCTGGTGGATGTCTGATGTCTGATGCTGGTGGATGTCTGATGTCTGATGCTGGTGGATGTCTGATGCCTGATGTCTGATGCCTGATGCCTGATGTCTGATGCCTGTGGATGTCTGATGCCTGATGTCTGATGCTTGTGGATGTCTGATGCTTGTGGATGTCTGATGCTGGTGGATGTCTGATGCTGGTGGATGTCTGATGCTGGTGGATGTCTGATTCTTGTGGATGTCTGATGCTTGATGTCTGATGCTTGTGGATGTCTGATGCTTGATGTCTGATGCTTGTGGATGTCTGATGCTTGATGTCTGATGCTTGTGGATGTCTGATTCCTGATGTCTGATGTCTGATGCCTGTGGATGCCTGATGCTTGTGGATGCCTGATGCTTGTGGATGTCTGATGCCTGATGTCTGATGCCTGATGATGGTGGATGTCTGATGTCTGATGCCTGATGCTGATAGATGTCTGATGTCTGATGCTGGTGGATGCCTGATGCTTATGGATGTCTGATGCCTGATGCTGGTGGATGTCTGATGCCTGATGTCTGATGCCTGATGCTGGTAGATGTCTGATGCCTGATGATTGTGGATGTCTGATGCCTGATGTCTGATGCCTGATGCTGGTGGATGTCTGATGCCTGATGTCTGATGCCTGATGCTGGTGGATGTCTGATGTCTGATGCCTGATGCTGGTAGATGTCTGATGTCTGATGCTGGTGGATGCCTGATGCCTGATGTCTGATGCTTATGGATGTCTGATGCCTGATGCTTGTGGATGTCTGATGCTTGATGTCTGATGCCTGATGCTTGTGGATGTCTGATGATTGATGTCTGATGCTTGTGGATGTCTGATGCTTGTGGATGTCTGATGCTTGTGGATGTCTGATTCCTGATGTCTGATGCCTGTGGATGCCTGATGCTTGTGGATGTCTGATGCCTGATGCTTGTGGATGTCTGATGCCTGATGCTTGTGGATGTCTGATGCCTGATGCTTGTGGATGTCTGATGCTTGTAGATAACTGTGTGAGTGTGTGATGTGTGTGCCTGTGGCAGTTTTGATCCTTATACACATATAATGACTCCTCAAGCACAGATGATTTATAAGGGCGATATATCACATTCATAAAATGTGCTTAAGGTGTTACATGTGCACTGTTGGAACACCGTACAAGTGTCAAGTTGGTGCATTATATTTGCTTATTGCTTTACAATACAAGGGACTTTTTTATTAAGTGTCACCACTTTGCCGCAAGTTTAAACTATTGGCATTGTAAATGACAATGCCTTTTATTTATGTTTTGGTTTGCACAACATAAATTAAAGGCATTGTCATTTACAATACCATTTACAATACCAATAGCTCCAAAACTCGCAGTTGCGAGACCTATTGTATTGCAAATGCTTGTTTCGCTAGTTATAGCTCCTACTCAAGAGGGGTCTTCATACTCATCCACAAAACGCTTCCTTTTCGGCATCATATCACTGTTGCGGATGATCAGGGTCGGTACCTACTGGTGGTGGGAATAATGCTGGGACGGAAACTTCTTCTTAACCTGTATGCACTTAACACTGATGACCCCTTTTTTATCAAAACGTATTGACTCTACTAGACAAATGCGAAGTCGATATCATTGTAATGGGAGGGGATTTTAATATACTTCTAGACCCAGCACTAGATTCCTCCAGCACATGCCCCAGACACAAACCCCAATCTCTCACCACTCTTCAAGACGTGATTCAGCATCATTCTCTCTGAGACGTTTGGCGCCACTGCTATCCCACTACGCCGGACTACACTTTTTATTCAGCACCACATGCGGTCTGGGCGAGACTAGATTACTGGTTTGTCTCGACCTGCGCTGCGCCATGGGTCAGGGATGCACAAATCCTGCTGCGTATGCTCTCGGACAATGCACCTGTCAGGCTGCATCTTACCCTCCCTTACGGTGGGTGATGGGAACGTCGCTGGTCCTTCCCTTCATCTGCACTGCTGGGTGCAGTTTTTCTCTAAGCTCCAAACCGCCATAACCGAATATTTTGAAATCAACTCTGGTTCAGTCGCGTGTTACGCTACACTCTGGGATTCCTTTAACGTGTATATGCGCGGCTTTTGCATTTCAGAACACTTTGGTGTGCTTCACAATATTGGTCATAGCATGGCCCAGGTAGAGGCTGTGCTCACTGTTATCGATAATGAGGGTGTCTTCCACCCCTCTCCCACGGCTCTTCACAAGCACTCAGTGCCCAGGGAGAACATTCGATCCCCTCCTATGCCCTCCCTAGGCATGGGACACATTACAGAGCTTATACTAGATACCAGCACACGAGTCACACAAAACGAGTATATTATACAGGAAATGGTTTCCTATTATCAGGCTCTGTACACCTCCCGCCTGTTGTCTGAGAATAGAGAACATCAGTCCTACCTTGAAGAGATCGCGATGGTATGGCTCACCGATGGCCAGTCACAATTTTTAAACAAGCTGTTCTCAGCAGAGGAGATTGCCCAGGCGATCCACTCATTGGACTGCGCTAAAGCCCACGGCCTGGACGGCCTTACTGGGTGCTTCTATAAGGCGTACAAAAACATCTTGATTCCACATTTACTCGGAGTGTACGAGAGGCCCTTGAGACAGGAACTCTTTCCCCCTTCGATGTGAGAAGCAGCAATCTCCTTGCTGTTTAAACCGGGTAAAGACCCCAAGTGTTGCGCATCCTAGAGGCCACTCTCGCTGTTAAATTGTGATAAAAAAATCCTCACCAAAGCCATGGCTAATAGACTATTATTGTTACTCGATACGTTTTGTCCCTGGTACAATCAGGCTTCATTCCTCATAGATCCACCTCGCATAATCTCCGAACTGTCTTTTCCATTCTGAATAGGGTATCCCCAGATATCCCTGCGGTGGTCGCCCTTTTGGATGCGGAAAAGGCGTTCGACTCCCTGAAATGACCTTTCCTCCATGCGACTTTACGTAAGTTGGGTATCCCTGGTAGATTTACAGCTCTCATATAATTGATGTATTCCAGTCCCAAAGCGAGGGTCCATCTTAACGGTTCCATTTCTAAACCATTTGCTATATCTCGAGGCACCAGACAGGGCTGCCCTCTTTCCCTTTATTATTTATCATAGCTATGGACCCCTTGATACACCATCTCCAGGAGCACCATATGCATTGAGGTCTCTAGTTTCAACCTGGCCCACTCCTCATCTCCATGTATGTTGACGATATACTATTATTTATCCGACACCACTCAGGAAACCTCTCTCCTATAGTTTGGGAGATCATTCGTTTTGGGGCGCTATCTGGCCTTTGCATCAATTGAGCGAAGTCTGAGCTGTTTCCCCTCACCGACATTACCACCCCTGCTGCAAGTGAATACCCCTTCAAATGGTCCGCTGATTCCACTAAGTATCTAGGTGTTATCATTCATAAGGACAAGGAACAGGTCCTCCGCTTGAACTATGGCCCAGCCGTGACCAGAGTCGCGACACAAGTAGACCGATGTTTACAACTTCCACTTACCATGGCGGGCCTTGCCATTGTTAAAATGACAATAATCCCTCATTTTCTGTGCCTATTCACGAACATCCTTATTCCTCTGACAAACTCTTTCTTTCACACCCTGCATGGCCTGCCTCCTTTTGAGGTTGGTGTGGACGGGTCGCAGGCCTCGATAGCATGGGCCATATAAACGTGGTGGGTTTGCCGTCCCAGATTTCCGTATGTATTGCCTAGTCACCCAGGCCCACTCCGCATACCATTTGTTTCATCCAAATGCCAGACTCCCCTATACCAGGCCAGAACGGGACCTGTCGACCCCTTTGCCTCTGAATGCCATATTGCCAAAAGGCCTTCAACTAGACCCCACAGATATCCAAACACTATTCACTACCTGCTGGGCATGGCAAAAGCTCTGAGGGGTGTTGGGTTAAACCTCTTTATACTCCTCTGACCTCCCCATTGCATCCAATCCCTGGCTGCCACTGATGGCCGAAGGACTTGTGCAGTGCACCATGGCCAAACAGTCTCCAAACCTTTGGGGACCTTTTTCCTGATGGGTACATTCTAGATACGGCCCGAATGGTGGATTAATTTATGGATAGTTTCATCTTCAACAGATTACACAACACACTAAGATCGTGCATCTCCTCCTACCCCCTCGCCTCGGAAGACTTCTCACCTCTCACCCGCCGAATCAGAGAACCAGACAGATCACACATAATCTCCAAACTCTATCACGCATGTATGGCCCTAAAACACATTAAGGGGGGAGGGTGCGATGGCGCTGGGAGGAGGAGTTGGGCCAACCTATTGTTGACAAAGACCTGGCCTTCTGTTGTACACAGACCAAATTGGTATCCCCAAATCATTGCCACAAACTACTGCATTTTCGATTCCTGCACAGATCTTATGTTATCCCAGGGGGTTTGGCCAAGATAGACCTCTCTAAACCATCGAACTGCCCTAAGTGCTGATCCCCGGTTGCCGATTTCCCCCACTTGACTTGGACCTGCCCGGTTATTACAACGTACTGGACAGAGGTGTTTGACGCTTTATCCCAAATGCTCTCGCTAACTCAGGTCCCTTCTCCTTATATGGCGTTGCTAGGCAACGTCCCACCCATCTCTGTAACACCCCGCCGCTTTGCGGCCATCGCTCTCCTTTTAGCTAAACTGGAGATTGCACTTCGCTGGGGTAGCACAGTGCATCCCACCCAGGGTCTCAGCCTGGATTCACAGCATGTCCTACTGCGACCTAACTAGCGAGGTTTACGCCTCGTTACAGCTACCTACAGCCAGACCTAAGGATATTTGGCAACTTCTTCGTACATACCAACTCACCCAGGCCCCAGACCCCAGAATCCCCAGAATCCACTCCAAGGGCATCAGCACATGACACATCCACAGATCTGGCCACTCGGGGTACGGATGTATGATTTACTGTTACTCTCCCCCCCCCCTCTCTTGACAATGTTTTGCATCCTGCATTTTGCTTCTCCTACTTAACCCCCATTTTCCCATACTCTGTTTTCCAAATATTACTAAACTGCAGTTATGATTTATGTACTTGTCATTGAATATGTACACGCAAATGCTTTGCCAAAACAACTACTAACCATCTCTCTCGCATGCAAATGCAACAGTTCAGATTATTCCAGGTCCCCAAAGCTAAAGGAATGGCTGGGGAGGCAGGTATTAGCAATTTTAATGTTTATTGTAGTCCTAAACTACCGTTGTTATGCTCATCTCTAAAATAGATGAGCAGCGCCACCATGTGGTGGTCTGTTCTAAGTATGGTGTCGACAATTAGGTGCCAGTGCCGGTGTCGAGCACCGGAAACTAATTAAGTGCCGGTGCTGAGCACCAGAAAGCACCGGCTCAAATTAAGCACTGGACAGACAGCATACATGAAATGATAATAGCATTGTGTTATTATCATTTTATTTATCATCTGCTGGCGTGGGCCGTGGGGCGACACTCCTCCGCCATTACGGAGGAGCAGCCCCTAGTGCTGTGTCCTGCTGATTGCCTTGCTTGCCAGGTGTGCCTGCTCCATTGTTAGTAGCGGTACAAAAAAGGCCTCAGTCCTTCACTATCAGACAGTACCCAGGGCATTTTGTGGAGAGTGTACAAGCTATATGGATACAGGCTTTTCTTATCTAAGATAACCTGATGACTCAATGACACCAAATTAATTTCAACAACATATTCTTAGAGTTCTATTTCAAGTAGATTAAAGTTCACAATTAATTTCATTTTTTTTTTTTTTTTAAATTGTGTAAGGAAAACCTAAACTGTAATCTAATGTTCCTGATTACAAAGATTCAACGTCTGAAGTCACCATTCACCTAGATTCAATGTGCACTACATTCACACTTCCGCCAACCCTGGTTCTTGTTATGCACCTGATTCTAAAAACAAGGATTGGCAAAGCCAATAGATGGTGCCTATGTGAGAACTATTGGCTTTGTCAATGCTTTTTTTTCCATGTGTTACAGCAGCGTGGCTGGTGTGCAGCATTGATGAAAGTAAAACAAACAAGCACTGGCAAAGCCAATGGGTCTCTGCAATGCTAGCGCTATTGGCTTTGTCAATGTCTTTTAGCCATGTTGTGTAGCAGCATGGCAGCTGTTCAATATGGCTAAACGTCAGGGAAAAAAGTGCTATGACACTGCTATACAACCTGGCTAAATGACACATTGCCGAGACCTATTGGCTTTGCCAATTCTCGTTTTTTTAATTTTTTGTAGAAACAATAAATTGTTGCAAGTGACAACTTATGCGATGTCTCAGGCGTGGCTTAAAAACATGAAGCTATACTTCACATGCTTGAGGTCAACGCGCATTGAATGCCTTTGTGGTAACAAAACTCGGGAAGCAATAAAACAGGGGAAGAAAGATAATTAGCATTGCCTAATTTGAGAGGGGTGCTGGGCAAGGCAACGTGAGATGGAAGACAGGAAGGTGATTGGAATGTTGGTATGCACAAGGGATGTACGACCAACCCGTTGCACAATCCCACAACGTGGTTCCTCATTGCAGCATGGTACGACTAGGTCCTGTCCTCTTTCTCTCTCCCATATTTGCTTGAACTCCTATTTGTAGACAAAATCGTATCCTATTTACCTGACTAGATTTCCAAAGGGCCTTCAAGAACCTTTAAGAAAACATGACACTATGTTAAGACTCGTACAACAAAAGTCCCTAAAGCCTGGTAAAGGAATCTCAGACCTTTAAAGGTTCAGATCACTCATTCCTTATTCGTCTGACCTCAAGATATTAAATAATCAATGTTTACCTTTTTTTTACACTATTAACTTTAATTACTACCAAGTATGTTGTTGTGAGTGCCAATGTGACACATTGTATTGTATTAGCATTTAAATAGTGCTTAGTGCCCCTGACGAGGTGGTAAAGCGCTTTATGCCAGGCAGCACGCTGCTCCAGAACCAAAGGTTAGCGGTTAATTCAGTGGTTATTGTTTGTTACTGGGATTCGTTTTGTGCTCTCAAGCAAGCCATTCTATGCATTCACTCCAGTTGCTTTGTGGTGAATTAAATTAATATGAGTTAGCTATGAACATTAGTGCGGGGGCAGGTGGTATGTGAGTTATGCAGATGGTTGGTGGGATTAATAGATTGGATAGCGGAAATTATTCATACCATTTCACATACATTCGGTGCCCAAAGCTCTGCTCAGAAGCCTGTGGCTGAGCATATTAAGTATCAGTGCGCCAAATACGAAGGCCGTTTATTCGGCCGCTCTTTAAAACATTACCAGACATTCCCTGTCTCTTTATCTGACTCTTGCAAATTCCTCCTTTGTGATTTTTTTCCGTCTTTCTCTTCCTCCTTTTTTCCCCCTTCAAATGTTTTCTATTTTTTGCTCTTTGTAAATGTCTAATGAGGAAAAATAAGTGCCGGTTCCCAAAAATGAGTGCTGGTGGGCCATAACAGCTCAAATAAAACACTGCTAGACAGTCAACCTAAATTCCTAGTCCAAATTTTAATCCAGTGGGAGATTACTAATATATTTCGATTTTTTTTTTTTTTGTTGCTAACTTTCATAGCGCAAAATCGTCCCGAAGGTATTGGATCGCTTTACATGAGCATCAGTTACATTACCCAAGGACGAAGTCCTTTTTTGTTTTTTTTAGGCACAGAGTAACAGGATGTTCCGTCTACGTCAAAATTTTAACCTGATTTCCCAGTACCAAAGTCTGCAGCTCTGGCCCTATCACCTGGTCCTCTCTTCGATTCCAATTTCCTCAACTGTTTCTAACTATTACTTTCTCATTTGTTTAGCAAGACCATGTCAACATAAAAAAAAGGTAAGTAAATTAGATCTCCCATTGTGTTTTTCTGAGAAATGTGTAGACAATGGATACTTCGAGTACCCGTTTTTAGTAGCCCTCATGTGCTCCAAGATTGGAGGTGAGGATGAGACCAGGGGTGAATATACTGTACAAATAATATTTGCCTGGTTTCTCCTCCCCCATGCCGGTACCTCCCTAATGGCTTCCACCAACCACCATGATGCCCACCAGCATTAAAGATTTTGGTTTTTTCTGCCCCTTCCCATGGTAATATTCTCCTCAGCATGAGACAATTACCTGGTTATTTTTTAAAGGAACTCTGAGTCCCAGTGTAATCTTTAACCGACTAGGAAAAACTGATCTCATAGAAAAACAAATAACAGATGTATATTCTTCATGCTTTTAAGGCAAGTATGTGTGGTCGAAAAACATAACATAAGAAAGACAGAGCTTCCAAAAATAGTAGGGTTTTAGGTCACAGCCTACCAAACAGCGCAGCTGTGTAGTATGCAAAAGGCATCTTGGCGACTTTCAGAAAGTTGATCTGGGAATGCATTCTGCCTGTCACTTGCCATTGGCTTTGTGGTTTGTAACTCACATCTTCTGCCTTCCCATTTTCTGGCTTTATTTGCTTTAGGCTGTGTAGCTTGTGTTCGAAAGCCATGTTTACAGTATTCTTACACTAACTCGTTTTCTGAAATAAACAGGCCTTTAAATATTGCTCTTATCTCGTCATATTTGCTGGGCATTCAAAGACCGAGGTCAAATATCAAGCTGTGTTTTCGTGGGAACCTGGTGTTTATTTTGCTTTTGGCTGACTTCAAAGGGAGGACGCTCATAGGAGAGAGGAATGCAGCGTACTTTCTCCATGGAACCTGATTGAGCCCTTTTTAGGTTGAGCCGAGCGCAGCGCGCATGCACTGCTCTAGGAAAACGACCTCTTGGAATCACTCTGGACTTTTCACACGCTCGCGCGTGTTTTTTTTTTTTTAGCATTTTTTCTATTGGGCTTTGCGTGCGTCTTTATAAAAAGACAGCACGCAATTGGGTAAAGGCGGGTGCATGTCCCACCTTTCCCAGGGAATGTATCCGCCCACGGCCTACGGCTGTGGTTACGAGCAGGGGCGCCATCTGTTCGGGGTCATGTCACCATCTGTTTTTAATTAGCGCGTTCGCCGCGCTGCCGTGCTCACTCGCCCCCGCTTCTCTCTCGCGCCATTCTTTGCTTTTCGGGAAATGTTTACTCCCAGAGCGTTTTGCTCTCGGTAGCCAGCAGCAGCGGCGCGCAGGCTGCCATCTGTTTTGGGTCAGGTTTCATTTCCAGACCTTGCCGCTTTCATTAGAAGGCGCGTCCCCTCCACCCCACCTCCACAAGAGTGCGCTTTCATTTTCTCTAAAACCCAAAGGAACAGAAACGAAATCAATTACGGTGACATCTTACTTTTCAGTGGAATCGTCAGCACCGTCTAATGAGCGGGCCTTGGCCAGAGCCTCACAGGAAATTACAAATAAGCTTATTATGTCCATCCACACTACTTTCAAATGACTCCAGACTGCAGTGTCCGGTTGAACGTGAAAACCTTGCATTTCAGCCGCTGCTTCTCTAGAAACACCAACAGCACGAAAATACCGACAATAAGCCAGACTCAGTTAGCCTGCCTGGTCCGCACTGGTCCAAGCCGATTCTGTTGGCTCAGTGGGCTGACGCTTCCACCCTATTAATCTTATGTTTGACCTCACAACCGCAGGTTCGAACCCCAGCGCGTCTGCTCAGTCTTTCATCCTAGTAGAGGCCGACGAACTAATTAACATTCATTTGGTTGGCAATAAACATCTGTTACTCGGCACCAATATGCAGCATACACCAGCCCCGCCTTCCCTTGCACACTGGGATAACTCACTTTCACCTCCTTTCAATTCGGCTCCTGATTTTCTCTACTGTGCTCGCTTTCTGATTTGGTACTGGCATTATATAATGCAATCTTAACTTTAAGGCAAGCACCCTATTAATCTTATGTTTCACCTCACAACCGCAGGTTCGAACCCCAGCGCGTCTGCTCAGCCTTTCATCCTACTAGAGGCTGACGAACTAATTAACATTTATTTGGTTGGCAATAAACATCTGTTACTGGGCACCAAGATGCAGCATACTCCAGCCCCGCCTTCACTTGCACACTGGGATAACTCACTTTCGCCTCCTTTCAATTTGGCTCCTGATTTTCTCTACTGTGCTCGCTTTCTGATTTGGTACTGGCATTATATAATGCAATCTTAACTTTAAGGCAAGCACCCTATTAATCTTATGTTTGACCTCACAACCGCAGGTTCGAACCCCAGCGCTTCTGCTCAGCCTTTCATCCTACTAGAGGCCGACAAACTAATTAACATTCATTTGGTTGGCAATAAACATCTGTTACTCGGCACCAAGATGCAGCATACTCCAGCCCCGCCTTCACTTGCACACTGGGATAACTCACTTTCGCCTCCTTTCAATTCGGCTCCTGATTTTCTCTACTGTGCTCACTTTCTGATTTCGTACTGGCATTATATAATGCAATCTTAACTTATCTTTTCGCTCCCCCACCTCAGAAATCTGCAAGCACTTCTCCTTTCATTCCTTTTTATTTTTTGCATTATGTAGCGCGAATGAAGGTATCAAAGCACTTTACATAAGTACTAGTTCCATTACAGAAATCTGCCCGGTGGGTGATAATGTGCTGCATGGCTAAACACTTATAAGGTCCCAAAGGCGAGACCTATTGGCTATGCCAATGCTTGTTTAAACATTTCTATTTTAGACATAGCCATCTCAAAAGGTATCTCGTTCTTCAGCTGCACAAAATATTTGCACGTGTTTTGCAAAATTCCCCTTCTTTGGTGAGTCTGTTTATTTTGGGAAACTGCCTTTTTAGGAACAAAGTACAAAACCGCTTTTCAGTCTCCGCATCAGCATAACATTTGGTGATCTTGGGCAATTAAATCTGTTTATCGCCAATTCACTGTCAAGCACAGGATACAATCTTTTCATATGAAGGAGCCAGCCACATTGTTACACAATTTAACAATGCTTGTTTTTCACTTTTATGTGGAAAGCATATACTTTATTTATGACATCTGTAGTAACTTGTTTTGGAGAGCTGGATAAGTTTAAAGGCACTTTTTATGAAAGCTTTTGTGTTTAGCTACACAATAATAATGTATTTTGTCTGCAACTGTGCCTTTTTCGGAACACATATATTACTGGATATAAAATATTTCCTCATTTGTCCTTGCAGGCACTACTAGGGTCATGATTTCAATGGTGCAGTAGGTGCAGTGGCACAGGGGCAAAAAGGTTTAGGAAACCAACTGAGCACTGATTATTGCGATATTTTACTACTAAACAAGCAGTCACAAGTGCAATTACCTTGCAGGCAGTAGGATCATGATTTGAATAGTGCAGCAGGTGCAGTGGCACAGGGGTCTAGAGGTCTAGGAAACCCACTGGACACCGATTATTGCTATATTGTGCTACTAAACAAGCAGTCACAAGTAGAGTTACCATTCAGGCATTAGGGTTATGATTCGAACAGTGCAACAGGCACTGATTATTGCTACATTTTACTACTAAACAAGCAGTCACAAGTGCAATTACCTTGCAGGCACTAGAATCATGATTAATGGTGCACGGGCCAAAAGCTCTAGGAAACCCACTGAACACCAATTATTGCTATATTTTACTACTAAACAAGCAGTCACAAGTGCCGTTACTTTGCAGGCACTAGGGTTATGTTATGTTATGTTATAGATTTTTATAGAGCGCACGGCTGCCCCAGCAAAGGGGCGTCCCGGCGCTGAGCGCAGAAAACTACAAAGCAAATCACAGAACGAGACCGCTTATAACGGAGGGAAGAGGTATGTTTTCACAGCTTTCCGAAAAGGCAGGTAGGACTTTAAACTGTGAATGGAGATGGGGAGCGCATTCCAGAGCTTCGAGGCCAACACACGAAAGGAGCGCCCACCAGCACGCGCCCTCCTGACCCTGGGGACAGCCACAAGATTCTGTCCCATGGAACGAAGTTGGCGAGAGGGGATATAGAAGGTATGAAGATTAGTCAAGATGCAAGGAGATGAAAAATTAAGGATTTTAAAAGTAATGCAGAGGGCCTTGAACTCTGAACGGCTAGCCACGGGCAGCCAATGAAGGCGGCGGATGGCATTAGAGGTAGGACACCTCCTTGGCAGACCAAGGAGAGCTCGAGCCGCTGCATTCTGAACCCTTTGTAATCTGACAATCTCAGACTGGTTGACCCCCAAATAGAGGGAACTGGCATAGTCCAGTCTTGACAGAATCAAGGCCTGAATGATAACCTGCCTAATAGGGGGATCAAAAAAGCCCAACAGGGGTTTGAGCCCTCGCAATAGCCCAAACCAAGTCCCTGCCACCTTCTTGGTTTGGGTTCGAAAGCAGAGGGCGGTGTCTATCCAAAACCCTAGGTTTTTTACAACCTGTTTGGGAACAGGTGCTGACCCCATCGTGGCAGGCCACCAGTGCTCACTCCACAGCTCTGCATCTCTTCCCACCAGCAGTACTTCAGACTTGCTGGCGTTGAGCTGGAGACAGTTGGCAGTCATCCACTCCGAAATGGCCTCAAGATCGCTACGAAACTTACAAGCGTCCCGGGTAATGTAATCGGAGAGTGTGACCACCAACTGAGTGTCGTCTGCATACTACACTATCGTAAGCCCTCTGTTCTTAGCCACTCTTGCCAGCGGTTGAACGTACAAATTAAAAAGGGTAGGGCTCAGAGCAGAGCCCTGCGGTACACCCTGCTTGATGGCAATAACTCTAGAGGTAAAGGGAGGAGCGGCAACCTGGAAGGTCCTTCTAGAGAGAAAGGAAGCAAACCAATCCAGGGCGGAGCCCGTTATACCCGCCTCCTCCAAACGCCTCAACAGGATCTGATGGGAGACCGTATCGAACGCGGCACTGAGATCAAGCAGAATCAGTGCCGACGTGCGGCCCTCATCTAAGGCCCATCTCAGATGTTCGGTAACAGCAAGAAGAGCAGATTCCGTACTGTGACCCGCACGGAAACCATTCTGAGAGGGGTCTAGTATGTTATTTTCCTCCAGATACCCCGTCAAGATGGAATTGACATATACCTCAGAAAGTTTAGAGACCCAGGGCAGGAGGGAGATGGGGCGGAAGCTCTCCAGTTTGGCCGCATCCATGTTAGTCTTTTTTAGCAGGGGAACCACCTTAGCGTGTTTCCAAGTACTCGGTACGACAGCCGTAGAGAGAGATAAGTTAATCACATGTCTCAAAGGAGGAATGAGCACAGGTAGGATTTTCAACGCATCGGCCGGCTTGAGAGGATCGGAAGGGGAGCCTCATGCAAATTCATGATTTGAATGGTGCAGCAGGTGCAGCAGCACAGGGGTGAAAAGATCAAGGAAACCCATTGAACACTGATTATTTCTATATTTTACTATTAAACAAGCAGTCACAAGTGCAGTTACTTTGCAGGCACTAGGGTCATGATTTGAATGGTGCAGCAGGTGCAGCGGCACAGGGGTTAAAAGATCTAGGAAAACCACTGAACCCTGATTATTGCTATATTTTACTACTAAACATGCAGTCAGGAGTGCTTTTTTGGTTCTTTTGTAACCATTGCACCCAAAGTAATACAAAGCCTAAAGCATCACTGTAATAAAAACTGTTACCTCTTGGACTTTTCTGTCTACCTACAACTTTTGTTACATTCACAGCATTTATATGGCACATTTTCACAGTTTTTGTATGGTTCTAACGTGCTTCTGAATCTGGACACACTAACACCTCATCAAGGGCATTCTCCATTCCTTAACATCAGCACTTCAGCGTTGTAAACACTATATAAATATTTATAACTTACTGTTAGAAATGGGGGTCTCTAGTTGGCAGAGGTAGGTACCTTTGTCCAAATAGGGACCCTTGCTTATAGTCAGGGTAAGGGGGATACACACTTTAGATAACCCCTGCTCACCCCCTTGGTAGCTTGGCACGAGCAGACAGGCTTATCCCAAGGGCAATGTGTAAAGTATTTGTACCAACACTCACAGTAACACAGTGATAACACCACAAATGGACACCTCACCGGTTTAGAAAAATAAAGTATCTTTATCTAAACTTAACAAGACCAAAACGACAAAAATCCAACCTACAGTATTAAGGAAAATGACTTTTAAAAGGTTTTAGCAACTGAGTCCATAGAAAACTATGGATGCGTGATTTCTTGCAAAGTACCTGTCGTTGCGACAAAATTCACAAAGCCAAACAGCCGCAGCGATGGGAAGCGTTGAAAAACAAAGAGATGAGTCGGTTCCTGAGACCCTCGTGGATGCGATGCAACAGTTCCGCTGTACACAGGGGAGCGATGCGTCGGGTCCGGTCTGTAGGGGGAAGCGATGTATCGATTTTGGGACGACTCAGATCCTCGGGTGATGCGTCGGGGAAAACTTGCCGCACAGGGACGATGCGTGGAAATCCGTGATGCGTCGGTGAACGATGCGGTGGCGGCGAGCGGCACTGCGTTGACCATTTCAGCCGCGATCCCTCGATGCGTCGATTCTTGCCGGGGTGACAAACGCTGCGTTGGTTTCGGCAGCGGCGCGGCAATGCGGGGAGATTCTTCTCGCATCACGGCGTTGCATTGGAAAAACTGTAGCAAGAAGAGTGATGCGTCGATTTCCTTGTCGTTGTGTTGCTTTTCCAGCTCCCAACAGCAGTAACAACCTCCAGGGCCCAAGACAGTCACAGGCACCTCTTGGCAGGTCAGAACTCCCAGCAAGGAAGTTCAGGGGAGCTGGGGTGAAGTCTTTGTGTTCCTGAGACTTCAAAACAGGAGGCAAGCTCTACTCAAGCCCTTGGAGACTTTCCTCAAGCAGGGGACACAGCACACAGCAAAGTCCTTTTCCTTTCCTTGGCAGAAAACAGCAACTGCAGACCAACCCCAGACACACAGCAAGGGCAGTACTTCTCCTCAGTTTCTCCAGCTCTTCTCCTTGGCAAAGTTTCCTCTTGATTCCAGAAGTAGTCTAAAGTTCAGGGGTTTTAGGTCTAATACTTATACCCCAAAATGTCTTTGTTCTCTTTGTGCAAGGGTCTCTGTCCTCTGGTGTGTAGCTGCTCGGCAGGAGGTGGAGACAGCATTGTGTAAGGCAGACAGGCCCTATTCAGGTGCAAGGGAAATCTCCTCCCACCACTCTAAATGCAGACCGGGCCTATTCAGGTGCTAGTGAGAACTCCTCCCCTACTCTGAATGCAGCCCAGGTCTATTCAGCCCAGCCCTGACTCATTCAGGAAAGGCAGGACACACATCAACCCCCCAGTGGCTGTCTGAGATAATGCACCTCCCCAGCCCCTGTCACTCCAAAACCAGACAGTCAATACACATTCAGGCAGATGCACACAGAATGGTTAAACACGAAAATGCCTACTTTCTAAAAGTGGCATTTTCAAACACACAATTTAAAAACCATCTTTAGTACAAGATGTGTTATTAAATTCTGAGTTCCGAGAGCCTAAACTTTATTTTTCTATCTTATCCCTTTGGGAAGATATGCTTGTAAAATGTTACAAAGCATTCCCCATTCTGTCCTATGGGCAAGATAGCCTTTGAATAGTGAAAAACGAAATTGGCAGTATTTCACTATCAGGACATGTTACACACATCAGTACATGTCCTACCTTTCACATACACTGCACCCTGCCCAGGGGGGTACCTTGGGCCTACCATAGGGGTGTCCTCTATGTAAGAAAAGGGAAGGTTAGGGCCTGGCAAGTGGGTGCACTTGCCAAGTCGACATGGCAGTTAGCAAACTGCGCACAGGCACTGCAGTGGCAGGCCTGAGACATCTTTTCAGGGCTACTCATGTGGGTGGCACAATCAGTGCTGCAGGCCCACTAGTAGTATTTGATTTACCAGCCCCGGCACACCCAGTGCACTTTACTAGGGACTGACCAGTAAATCAAAATATGCCAATCAGGGAGAACCAATCATAATAACAATTTACACAGGGAGCATATGCACTTTAGAACTGATCAGCAGTGTTAAAGTGCCCAGAGTGCTAAAACCAACAACAACAGGTCAGGAAAAAAATAGGAGAAAGAAGCTAAAAGTTTGGGAATAACCCTGCAAAAAGGGCCAAGTCCAACACAACCTCCTTCCAGCCTAAAGCCAGGGTAGACCAATCCATACCTCGATGGGCTTCCCTGCTTGGGGCGTTAGAACATGGAACTTGGCCCGCAACAGCAGGGGTCTATTCCCGTTCTACGCCTTCCTGAACCCGGTTGGATCCCTCTATCCATACTCTCGGGGCCCACTAACCTGACCCATGGGGAACCCTTCTCCTCACCTGTGGACCCCATCTGTGCAGCGCCTAAACTTACTTTGCTCACAGATGTGTCCCACCAGGCAGACAGTACCCATCTGGCCAACACAGTGGTGTGGCCCAGTCAACCCCTGGGGTGTGACTCCTGTCCCCCTCCCAGGGGCAACTCTGTCCACCAGGACAGCAAGCCACAGTGGCCACTGACAACTGTCAGTGATGAGAGCCAGGCCTCATGCCTTTCAGGCCTCTCTAACCTATGTGGCGTCTGAAAGTGGGGGGCGGTAGTCCCAGGTGCCTAGCACCTTTTGTCCACTCTCCCTCCTGTCAAGTTAGGTATGGCATCCTGACACTGGCCCACCAGCCCAGGGTCTGTACCCTGCGGCTGAACAGGAGACGGGGGTGGGCTCTCCCACACCCTATTCTCCTCCCCGGGGCTCTGCATCCCCCCACCGGGAGCAGTCCCCCTCGATTCCAGAATTATCAGGGCACCTGTGGCAGGTTTTCTGCACAATTCTCCCACCAGTTCAGGGGTGCTATCCTGCAACTGGTACACCAGCCCAGGGTCTGTACCCTGTGGTTGGACACGGGACTGGGGTAGGCTCTCGCACACCCAGTCTTCCTCCCTGGGGCTCTGCACCCTCCCACCTGGAGTGATACCCCCAGAAGACAAACTGGTAGGGGCACTGTTAGCAGTCGCCCCTTCCTCCAGGTCAGGGGGGACACCCTGAACCTGGTCCTCCAACCCAGGGTCTGTATCCTTAGGCTGGACCTGTGCCTGGCAACCCAGGACTTCCGGGAGAGTACACTGACCCCCCCCCCCCAAGGGAAACACACTCATGAGTTGTGCGAGAGTCTGCCTGGCGCAGGTCTCCAGCCTCCTGTCCATCTGACAGAGCATGAAGACCCCCCAGGTCAGAAGTGGCCTCACCAGAGTCAGTCCTGGGGTGCTCCCACCTCAGAGCTGGCAACCCCTGACCCACTGGGGACTTCGTCCCCCCTTACCCTTTTCTCTGGACTCATGCACCCTCCCCACTGGAGCGGTGCAGCCAGACACCAGAACTGGTGGGATGCTTGCTACAGCAGTCCCCCCCAGTCCACCTTATACTTTGGGATCCCCCTCAGGGGATGGCCTCTCGGTACAGACTAGGCCCCCCCTCCTGGTGTTCACTCGTGGAACCAACCAGGCCTGGGGACTGGATTTCAGGCACCTTGGGACACAGCCTACTCCCACTCCTGCTCCTCTGAGACAGGACGTGGGACCCTACACCCCTCCCACTACTCCAGGACCTATCTGGGCTACCACAAACCTCCCCTACCTCACTTGGTTGGGGAAAATCTGAGCCACCCCCTTCAGGATCACTCCCAAAAGCTTCTTCAGACCCTCTGGAATCCACCAAAAGGTCTGCCTCCAGTGCAAGCTCCCTGGGGTCAGAGAACTCAAACTCCACCGGCTGTTGGCATAGCTCTGGAAAACAGGGACTTAAAATATGCTCTCCAACAATCGAATCACACAGCCCCACACATGTGTTAACCAAGCTACCCTTTGCCTCACCATCCAGTGCCTCACACAAGTACCCCACACCACTCTCCAGAGATTGGCAAGACAGTGTCTGACTGGCTCTGTCACTCAACCCACACTCTTCTGGGTGGTCTCCACACTCACACACCAAGGCTTCTACCATGGAGGAGCGCCTCTCCCTGCACCTCTCATCTAGAGTCAGTAGAGTGCCCCTCCCACCACTAGGAATATGAACCCCTGTGCCAGTTCCCCAATCCACCTCAGGGACACTACACACCACTGGAGCTACCTCATAACCCTGAACCCCTTGGTGTATGTCAACCCCCTCCTTCAAGTCAGGTGCCACATCTCTGGGTGTGTGTACTTCTCCCTCAGCACTAGACACTACATTTTTGCTGCCACCATCTGAGCTGCACTCCACCTCCACCTCCACCTCCAACCCAGCCAAGCTCACTTCATGAGCTAAACACTTTTCCTTTTTCTTGGCTAAGACACTCATGGCCTCAAGTCTCTCAAGCTCCATATCGAGCTCTCTCATTCTCAATTCATGTGCCAAAAGCAACTTCCTTTCGTCCAAGGCACGAGCGTTCTTGCTCTCCTCTGCCTTTAGTCTCATGACCTCCAATTCATGATCCCTGGCCCTTTGCCTTTCCTCCAAATCCTCTGGAGAAATAGTCCTGGAAAAATGATTGCTGTCAGCCCTAGAGGCTGCTCTCCCAACAGGCCAATCCTGGGATCTGAAACAGCCTTCTGGCACACCCCCATCCACATCTGCATCATGTGTCTCCCCAGCTTCTTTGGCCTCCCACCAGGCCCCTAAGGCCTTCTGTAGCTCCTCTTTTCTAAAGTGGCTCTTCATGGGACAACCAAAGCTTTTGCAGAATTGCCTGAGTTGCTCTACCTTGCAACTGCTTAACAATTCAAAGTCAAACTCCAAATCTGCAACCTCACTTTCTGCTTTACCATTCCGAGACATGATGCATGGATAACGCAAGGGTAAGATCAAAAATAGAACCAAACATAAAACACAGTATGTGGTTGCGTAGTGGTCTGTACTAAACTAGTGATGTACACCAATCACTGTGGGTCAAGTACAAATACAAGTTCAAATCCTCACCGCTGACCACCAATGTTAGAAATGGGGGTCTCTAGTTGGCAGAGGTAGGTACCTTTGTCCAAATAGGGACCCTTGCTTCTAGTCAGGGTAAGGGGGATACACACCTGCTCACCCCCTTGGTAGCTTGGCACGAGCAGACAGGCTTATCCGAAGGGCAATGTGTAAAGTATTTGTACCAACACTCACAGTAACACAGTGATAACACCACAAATGGACACCACACCGGTTTCGAAAAATAAAGTATCTTTATCTAAACTTAACAAGACCAAAACGACAAAAATCCAACCTACAGTATTAAGGAAAATGACTTTTAAAAGGTTTTAGCAACTGAGTCCATAGAAAACTATGGATGCGTGATTTCTTGAAAAGTACCTGTCGTTGCGACAAAATTCACAAAGCCAAACAGCCGCACCAATGGGAAGCGTCGAAAAACATAGAGATGCGTTGGTTCCTGAGACCCTCGTGGATGCGATGCGACAGTTCCGCTGTACACAGGGGAGCGATGCGTTGGGTCTGGTCTGTAGGGGGAAGCAATGCGTCGATTTTGGGACGGCTCCGATCCTCAGGTGATGCGTCGGGGAAAACTTGCCGCACAGGGACGATGCGTGGAAATCCGGGATGCGTCAGCGAACGATGCAGCGGCGGCGAGTGGCGCTGCATCGACCTTTTCAGCCGCGATCCCTCGATGCGTTGATTCTTGCCGTGGCGACAAATGCTGCGTTGGTTTCGGCAGCGGCGCGGCGATGCGGGGAGATTCTTCTCGCACCACGGCATTGCGTTGGAAAAACTGTAGCAAGAAGAGCGATGCGTCGATTTCCTTGTCGTTGCGTTGCTTTTCCAGCTCCCAAAAGCAGAAACAACCTCCAGAGGCCCAAGACAGTCACATGCAGCTCTTGGCAGGTCAGAACTCCCAGCAAGGAAGTTCAGGGGAGCTGGGGGTGAAGTCTTTGTGTTCCTGAGACTTCAAAACAGGAGGCAAGCTCTACTCAAGCCCTTGGATACATTCCTCAAGCAGGGGACACAGCACATAGCAAAGTCCTTCTCCTTTCCTTGGCAGAAAACAGCAACTGCAGGCCAACCCCAGACACACAGCAAGCGCAGTACTTCTCCTCAGTTTCTCCAGCTCTTCTCCTTGGCAAAGGTTCCTCTTGATTCCAGAAGTAGTCTAAAGTTCAGGGGTTTTAGGTCCAATACTATTACCCCAAAATGTCTTTGTTCTCTTTGTGCAAGGCTCTCTGAGCCCAGTCCAAACCAATTCTGTCCTCTCGTGTGCAGCCGCCCGGCAGGAGGTGAAGACAGCATTGGGTAAGGCAGACAGGCCCTATTCAGGTGCCAGGGAAATCTCCTCCCACCACTCTAAATGCAGACCGGGCCTATTCAGGTGCTAGTGAGAACTCCTCCCCCTACTCTGAATGCAGCCCAGATCTATTCAGCCCAGCCCTGACTCATTCAGGAAAGGCAGAACACACATCAACCCCCCGGTGGCTGTCTGAGAGAATGCACCTCCCCAGCCCGTGTCACTCCAAAACCAGACAGTCAATACACATTCAGGCAGAGGCACACAGAATGGTTAAACAAGAAAATGCCTACTTTCTAAAAGTAATAATATCAGGACTGGAGCGAGGTTTCACTCCATTTCCAGACGCACAGCATCCTCCATAATTATCACAAATATACCGAAAACTTGTCCATGTTCAAAAACAATTTATTCCATGTAATCCAAAAATTCCTTTGCTTGTTTCTCTCTCATTTCACATGTGTGACTCTTATGTGTCCCAAAGTTTCTCATGCAGCAGATATGCCAATCCAGGCCTTTTTCTGGAGCCCGCAAGAAAACATAAATCATCCTCAGTCATCAATCTTATAATACCCAATGCATTTCGGGCTGTTAATAGCCCTTCTTCAGGGGTTCATCTTGTGGCTTCATGACCTCTTTCAGTGTGAACTTCTTCCCGACACAGTCTTCTCCTCCTGTAAAAGAGTGTTCAGGAGGCTATTAACAGCCCAAAATGGATTGGGTATTATAAGATTGATGACTGAGGATGATTTATGTTTTCTTGCGTGCTCCAGAAAAAGGCCTGGATTGGCATATCTGCTGCATGAGAAACTTTGGAACACATAAGAGTCACACATGTGAAATGAGAGAGAAACAAGCAAAGGAATTTTTGGATTACATGGAATAAATTGTTTTTCAACATGGACAAGTTTTCGGTATATTTGTGATAATTATGGAGGATGTTGTGCGTCTGGAAATGGAGTGAAACCTCGCTCCAGTCCTGATATTTCTACTAGTGCGTGGTACCAGGGTAGATCACGCTTTCCAGGCTGCACGCAAACAGTTAGAACCATCGAAAAAGTTAAAGACATGGAAAAACTAGGTGTGCACTACATCGCTTTTCTTTGTAATTACTACTTTCTAAAAGTGGCATTTTCAAACATACAATTTAAAAACCACCTTTAGTACAAGATGTGTTATTAAATTCTGAGTTCAGCGAGCCTAAACTTTTTTTTTTCTATCTTATCCCTATGGGAAGATATGCTTGTAAAATGTTACAAAGCATTCCCCATTCTGTCCTATGGGGCAAGATAGCCTGTCAATAGTGATAAACGAAATTGGCAGTATTTCACTATCAGGACATGTTACACACATCAGTACATGTCCTACCTTTCACATACACTGCACCCTGCCCAGGGGGGTACCTAGGGCCTACCATAGGGGTGTCCTATATGTAAGAAAAGGGAAGGTTAGGGCTTGGCAAGTGGGTGCACTTGCCAAGTCGACATGGCAGTTAGTAAACTGCGCACAGGCACTGCAGTGGCAGGCCTGAGACATCTTTTCAGGGCTACTCATGTGGGTGGCACAATTAGTGCTGCAGGCCCACTAGTAGTATTTGATTCACCAGCCCCGGCACACCCAGTGCACTTTACTAGGGACTGACCAGTAAATCAAAATATGCCAATCAGGGAGAACCAATCATAATAGCAATTTACACAGAGAGCTTATGCACTTTAGCACTGATTAGCAGTGTTAAAGTGCCCAGACACCTAACACCAACAACAACCGGTCAGGAAAAAATAGGAGGAAGGAGCAAAATGTCTGGGAATAACCCTGCAAAAAGGGCCAAGTCCAACACTTACCATATGGCATTCCATACCAAGCATTGGCAAAGCCAGTAGGGCAAGCCTATGCAAGATTTATTGGCTTTGTCAATGTTTTTTCGTCATATTATACAGCAGCACTAGCTTCAGTGCAGAATAACAGATTTTTTTAATTAAAGCGCTATAACACGTACAACACTGGCTGTATTATACAGCTTTTTTCCACATTACCTTCAGCCGTGGGCAACATAGCTAAAAAACATTAGCAAAGCCAATAAATCTCACATAGGCAAGAGCTATTGGCTTTGCCAATGCTTGTTTTCCAGTTACGCTTTCCACACGATTACCTATTAAAAAAACGCATAATGAGGTCGTAAATTAGTCCTCTTAGGCATGTCAGAAAAACAGGCTTGCTCCTCCCCTCTTCAAGTCCAATGCCATGTGTTTACCTTGAGCTCAGAGCACGTAGTGGGATCAAGTGAACCCTTGAGCGTTTTGAGTAAGTAAAACAGCTGTACTTTTTTACTCTGAACAGGTATTACACCTTCACTGCTGAAAGACATGAAACAGATATGTAGGCATCTTTAATAAAAGAGCATTCTTTGTAGGATATGCCCTTTGTCCTGGATATGTGATTCTTCTTTTAAGCATTCGTGTGTACGTAATAAAATGCACTTCTTTAACACGCTGCTCTGCATGGTGTAGACATGGCGTCTGTTGCTTGCGAGCGTCTGTTTTAGGGTCAAAGTTCATCGGTGTCAAGTACATTTATTTATGCGTTTTTATATAGCGCGGACTTTACCCGAAGGTGTCAGAGCGCTTCACAATAGGAACAGTAACATTACATGAGGAGAAGGTTACAAGTGAGCATAATACAAAAGCAAGCGTTACATTACATGAGGAAAAAGTGACAATTGTGCAAATAACAAAAAAAAAAAAAAAAATACAAAAAGAGGTATACGTTACAAGAGGAAAAAGTGACAGGTGTGCATAATACATAAGATACAAAATACAAATAGAGGTATAATACTGCAATAAGTGGCAGTCGCTCAGAACACACTGGGAAGGCACTTCTATAGGCATGGAGTACAGAATTTCCTAAAGTGGAAGAACTTCCTTGAGGGAGTAGAGAGGGCGTGAATTAAACAGGAGACTTAAAATGAAGGGTACACAAACATAAAATCCAACACAGCACGCAAGGGTGAGGAATGTACAGGAAAAAGTGCAAATTTACAATGAAGAGCGAACTTCCTAGAGGGGCCTGAGAAAGAAAGTATTAGTTCTGAAAGTGTCTTTGGAAGAGAAGAGATTTGAGGTCAGCTTTGAAGATCCGGGTAGAGGAGGTGGCACGGAGCAATGGGGGAAGCGAGTTCCAGATTCTCACCGCATTGCCTGAGAAGGATTGCGCCATCGATCTTTCCCTTTTGAAGACGGGGGCTCAAGCAGAAGCTTTTCCGCATTGCGAGAAGGGCGAGAGCCACCGGACAGTTTCAATTTATTCGCCAGGTAACGAGGGGAGGACGTGTGTAAGGCTTTGTGTGTGATGCAGGCAGTTTTGTAAATAGATCTTGCCTCGATCGGAAGCCATCGAAGAGAGGACAGGATAGCAGTGACGTGGTCGCTTCGTTTAGACCCTGAAATGAAGCGAGCTGCTGAATGGAGGATGGATTTGAGAGGGGAGAGGTGGGATTTGGGTAGGCCCGTCAGAAGAGAATTGCAATAATCCAGTCTTGAAAGAACCAGAGATTGTACCAAGGTTTTTAAGTCTTTCTCCGGGAAGAACCGACGGATCCCCCATAGAAGGCGCAACTGGTAACGTGCGTTCTTAGCAATAGAGTTGATGTGGGAGATTAGGTTGAGTCTTTTGTCAAGAATGACACCTAGGGATTTAGCGCTGTCGACAATGATGGGTTTGCTGTTGAGTAGGTTCAGCTGATCCATCCAAGATTGAACAGGAGGAGGTGAGAGAGAGATAGAGAGGAGGAGGAATTCAGTTTTGGCGGGATTAAGAATGAGTTGGTGAGTTAACATCCAGTTGTGAATAGAGTTGAGAGTAGAGTTGAGTAGTGAGAGATCGTGTGCGGAAGACACCTTAAGGTAGATTTGAGTGTCGTCTGCATATAGATGGTAATGGATCCCAGATTTGCTTAGAAGGTTCCCTAATAGTTCCAGGTAGAGATTAAACAAAGTGGGTGCCAGGATAGAACCTTGAGGGACGCCTTGACGTACAGCCAATGGAGATGAAAGACTGTTCGCTATCTTGATCATTTGGGATCTGTCCGAGAGGAAAGAGGCAAACCATTTGAGCACTGTGCCATCCAATCCCATTCTCTGATGAAGAGTGTTGAGAAGGGTGCTATGATTAACAGTGTCAAAGGCTGCAGAGAGGTCTAAAAGAATCAGAAGACACGATTCCCCAGAGTCGAGTATGCGCAGCGCATCATCAATCACTTGCAGCAGGGCTGTTTCAGTGCTGCAATTTTGAATGAAGCCAGACTGGAAGACGTCGAGGAGATTATTGTCCGTGATATGTAGGGAAAGTTGTTTCGCAACACATTTTTCTGTGATTTTCGAAAGAAAAGGGAGGTTGGTGATAGGGCGGAAGTTGTTGAAGTCGTTCGCATCGGCGGAGGGTTTTTTTATTAGAGGGGTGACCTGTCCTGATTTGGGGGCAACCGGGAGGGAGCCTAGACTGAGGAAGAGATTGACTAGCCTGGTCCAGTAAGAGAGGGTATAGGTGTAGAAATCAATGGCGATGTCGCTAGGGATGGGGTCAGAAGAATGGTTGGAGGGTTTAGTTTCGAGGATGCATTTGAGGAGGTCATCTTCCGAGATGACGTCAAAGTGCTGCCAGGTAACTGAGAATTTCCGCTCCTCAATGGGGGTGGGGTGGGCGACCTGCTCCACCAGTGCTTTGACCTTTTCATCAAAGAATATAGCGAAATCTGCCGCTTTCTTTGTGGAATCCTCAGGCTTAATGGTTAGGGGAGAACAGTTTGGGTTTTTGATGAGGTCAAAAAGTTTTTGGGTCTGTTTTTGGCTGAGTCAAGGAGGGATCTGAAATGTGATGCTTTTTCAAGGAAGATGTGGTTGTGGTATTTGGATCTTGCTGAACGTAAAGAGAGAGATTGGAGGTGGAAGGAGATTTTCTCCAATGTTTCTCCAGGATTCTAAGGTTTTTCCTTTCATCGTAGAGAGCTTTATTGAACCACGGTGCTGAGGGGTGGGTCATTTCCTTTTGCTTTGGAGTGGAGCGACATTGTCGATTTCGACTGCTAGTACTGAGAGGCACTGAGAAGTGAGAACGTTGACATCCACGTTAGGGTCTAGTCTAGGAAGTGCCCGCATAGCAGAATCACAAAAAGTGTCAAGATCAATGTTCTTAGTGTTGCGGAACCAGGTAGTAGCTCTTTTAGGTTGGCCGTGAGTTATAACGTGCGATAGGTGAAAATGGAAGGGAATGAGGAAGTGGTCAGACCAGTCTACATGGATGGGGGAGCAGTAGTCAGCAGGTCTGCTTTGGATATGACAAGGTCCAGAATTGAGCCCTTGGAATGTGTGGTTTCCGAGCAATGTTGGAAGAGATCATTGGCTGAGAGAAAGGTGGCAAGCTTGTTGGCAGCCGAGTCTTCCAGAGAGCCCCAATGGAGATTAAAGTCACCCAGGAAGATCTGTCTGTCACTTTGAGAAAATTGGTCACTGATGAAGTCAGTCAGTTCCTCCACAAAGGAAGAGCAGTTACCGGGCGAGTGGTAGATGGCATGGAATCTAAAGGGTGAGCCGTGATGTATTTGAAGTTCTAGGGATAGGCATTCGAACGTACGGAAAAGGGTGGTAGGGAAGGCTTTCATTTGAAGGGAGTTCCTGACGATGATAGCGACACCGTCCCCAATTTTGTCTGCCCTGTCATTTCGGAGGATAGAGTAGTCAGTGGGTACCAGAAGATCAAACAAAGTCTGAGAGGAGTCATTAAACCAGGTCTCAGTGAGGAAGAACATGTCAAGATTCTGGTGGGTGATAGTATCAGAGATTTCCAATTTGTGTTTGATTGCAGATCTGCAGTTGTGGAGCAAGCAGTGCAGCTCTGACGCAGATGTTTTGGTGATGGGCGTGTTGGGGTTGTTAAGGGAGATAGGGATAAGATTCTTGAATGAGGGTGCCCGGTAAGAGGGAGGCTGGTAAGGTCTGACAGAAGAGATGGTCTGAATAGGGAACTGCGTAGGATTATTAGAAGAGGAAGGTGGAGGGAGAGTGACGTTGGTGGTCACGTAGCTGGCCAGTAAGTTGGTGATGTCTGCAGAGGACAGACTGTGGCTGGCTTTATTGGGGCGCGGGAGCAAGGAGCTCCTCGGGAGGTTGTTAGGGAAGGGGGACAATTTGGCGCTTAAAAGTGAGATGGACGCTACAAGCTGGGAAATGGAATAGATGAGAGAATCAAGTTTATTTTCCAGGGAGAGGAGAGCTGAGCATGGAATGTTGGGTGGCTCGATGGATAAGGGAGGGAGTGCAGAGGGTGAGGGAGGACGGGCGGGGTGGGGGAACGGGTTAAGGGAGGCAGTGCAGAGGGTGAGGGAGGACAGGGAGGGATGGAGGAGCGGGAAATGGGAGGGAGTGCAGAGAGTGAGGGAGGACGGGGCGGGATGGGGGAACGGGATGAGGGAGGGAGTGCAGAGGGTGAGGGAGGGAGGGGAGGGGTGGGGGAATAGGTGGGGAGTTGGGGAGCAAGGGAAGAAGGTGAGGACAGATGGTGGGCGATAGGAGTGGATGGTGAAATAGTGGTGGGAAGAGAAATATTTTTACTGGTGTTGAGCAGAGGGGAAGAGATGAGATCATAAGTATGAGGAGAAAGTTGAGGAGTAGGAGGGGGGACAAATGAAGGCCGGAGGTAAGGGGAGAAGAGGGGAGAAGAGGCTGAACAGGGAGAAGAGGCTGAACAGGGAGGGGAGGGCGGGGGGTCAGATGAAGGCCAGGGGTACATGGAGAAGAGAGGAGAGGGGGCTGTACAGGGGGAGAGGGCGGGGGGTCCAAGGAAGGCCAGAGGTATGGGGAGAAAAGAGAGGATGGTGCTGGACAGGTACTGTAGGCTATGAAAGGTGAATGTAGGGGGACCGGTAACGGGTGGAGTGGGGGGGATTGGGCTAGATGGAAACTGAGGGAGGAGTAAGGGACTGCAAGGTCAGAGGGAGAGACGAGGAAGGAGTTGTCGGGGAGGGAGACAAGGTTGGGAGGCAAGGGATGAGGAAGGTGGGGTTGAAGATAGATGGGAGGTGGGAGAGAAGAATTTAGGGTACGGGGGACGGGGGACGGGGAAGAGCGGAAAGGGATGAGGTGAAAGGGGGAGGGAAGGGGGAGGTAAGGAAAGTTGATCGGTAGACCAGGTTGTAAGCAAGGTGGAATAAGAGGGGGAGATGGGTTGGATTAGGGGGAAGGCGAAAACGTTGGAGAATCGGGCAGATGCAGGGTGGGGAGGGGGGTGGAGGCCGGAGGCCAGGCAGACAAGATAGGGGGAGGAACATTTTGGGAAGGGGGAAGAGAGGGAGAGGAGGGAGCAAAGGCAGGGGGAACAAAGGGTAGGCCTGTGTCTCCCGGGAGAGCGGCCTGCTGGAGTATTGGGGGGTCAGGGGGGAGAAAGGGAGAAAGGAGAGGAGCTCAAAGAAGAGTCGAGGAGATCATAGTTGTGTGGGTTGGGTGAAGGGAGTGGAAGAGATGGTCAAAGAGAGAGAGACAGGAGTCTGTCGCTTAAATCATGACAGTGCCATTATTGTAGAGTGTAATGGTGAGAGAGCCATTAAAGCTAGTGGAGGGGGAAATTTTTAGCCGCTGTCCATGCGGGATAGATGAGGAGGAGGAGACGTTGAAGAAATTGAAGAAGCTGGTGGACCAGGAAGGGATGTCGTGAGTGAAAAAAATTAAGTCATTTTTGAGCTTCCCTAGGTGCCCATTATGGAATTGATCGACAAAGAGGGAATCGGGGAAGTGTTCAATGGTGTTGTGCTTGAACCGTTTTGCTGCTGCTTTGGACAGATTAGGGGGATAGATGACTTTGAAGCAGTTAACTCCTGACTTAATTCGAGTGGAAGCCATGATAGGGAGAAGAGGGGCCACTAGGGTAGCGATAGAGCAAAGAAGAATAATAAGAAGAGGAGGGCACATAATTCGGAAGACGAGTGAGGATAATACAATAAGATTGAGGTCAGGAGGCGACTAGAAGTGCAGGGCCAGGGACTCTGGTCTAACTCCCTAATAAAACATCATACCGGTGGGATAGAAGGCTGGCTTGCCTCCAGTGGCGGTGAGGGTGTGGGATCATAACGGGGCAAACCCTACCACCAGGGATTAGGACCTCCAAGTGTGGAAACCAGCATGGAAATGGGAGTCACCTAGAGGATCGAAGAGTGTGATGGGCTCCTTACTTCGCCCTGATGGAACCCCTCAGCCCTTGGAGCTCAGCTGCTCTTGGTGACTTCACACCGGGTACGGGGCTTAGTTCAAGCAGAGCTATGGGACGAAGCGGGATCGGAGCAACGGCACCTCCAGGATCGCGACCGCAGGGATGGGGGGGGGTTTGAGCTCCTTGCATAGTCAAAAGGATCCTCACCACAACAATATGAAATCCAGATTCAGTGCGAAGCAGGAATGAGACTCCAGCAGGAGAGCGACTTCAGCAGGAAAGAGGGCATTAACTTCCAACAAGACTCGGGAGGTTCCGCTCCTCACACCGGTCCGGGCACTCTCAAGCAGCGTCATCGTCGCGGCGGACCGCACTTCAGGTAGGATATTTTCTTAGCTACAGGGCTTTCCTGCATATCCTTACTTTCCAGGAAGGTTGCTCGGAAAGCTGATGTCATGCAGCCCGATGGATGGAGGGCATAACCAGGGATATTTACAAAATAGTGATCCCAAGCCCAGGAGCTTCCTTGGAGAGCTCCAACATAGCGGCCATCTTGCATCCTTGGTTTCTTTTGAGATCATTAGTATTAGTATGCACCTGGTCCTGTGGCATAACCAGTCCGAACCAGTGCAGAGGGACAGCACCCCCAACCTCGGCCGAGTGCTCCGTTTCCCCAAACCAGCGTAGGTCACGGCCCGCTCGGGCACCCACGAGTGGCTCCGCACCCGACACCTAGCACAGAGTGTCGGCACAGCAGGGAGCAAGTCCCCTCGCGAAGCCAGCAGCCGCTCTCTGCCACCCGCATGCGGGCTCACCTGCGGGGAGGGAGGGGTGCCACGATGCCTTGGTCCTCTTCCGTTCCTCCGCGAGGCATCGGATCCATCCGGGGGTCAGCACAGCGCAGCTCAGCCTCTCAAGCAGGCTCAGCTGGCATGGAGGTGCGGCAATGCCTCAGTCCTCTTCCGCTCACCTCCGAGGCATCTGGTCCGGCCCCGGAGATAGCGAGGCGTGGCTCGATGCTCTCGGCATCTAACACAAGCGTGATTCCGGCTCACCCCTTAGGCGTTGTGAACGCGGCAAGTCCCGGGGGCTGTGGGGTAGGGCAGCAGGGATTTACACGAAAGTGATCCCAAAGTGATCCCAAAGCCCGGGAGCTCAATCCTAGAGCTCCTTCCCCGTGGCCATCTTGGATGTCGCCCCCAGGCAAGCCACGAAGGTGCCACTACTGGCTTGCCTCAATCTTTTGCACCTTCTCCAGGATAGCTCAGCAGAGGTTTTAAATATGCGTGTGTCTGTCGATTCACTGCTGAGATGTGCACGTAAGATGGAGGCTCTGGCAATGAAGTGGAGCTGGCTGTAAGCAATGCTAGAGAAAGCTTGGTTAACTTATGACCCTGCTGCCTGTCTGGGACCGGCTCTCTAGGTCTTTATTCCAGGTCTCAAATCTGCTCCACCGACGAAGAGTTCATAGATCTCCCGGCTGTGCACACGGAACATGCGCTCAGGATTGAGTTAACATTCTGTATATTTTAGGCGCCTCAGCCCGTAGCGGTCGGGTCCCTCCTCACTTCCAGGCGTATTCGTGGTCTTTATCACTTCTCGTTGGTCTGGGGTGCACCTCGCTGCAAGGAACTCCCGCGCTGCAATGTTCTACGGGGTCCTCGTTCCCAGACTACGGCAGGGCATTCACTTTCACTTTCGGCCGCGGGCTATGCGGCCACGCAAGGCCGGTGCTGTACGTCTTCAAACAGGCCGCAAGTCTCAGCGAGGCGATGGTGTCGCCTCGTAGTTGCTAGTTGATAGTTGTTAGTTTTGGCTCACTGCAGTCTTCCACTGTCTGCAGTCTTCCACTGCGCCAGACTCAGTTAGTTGCTCATTCACTGGCAGGCGAGGAGCCGGGTAGACCACCTACAAACTGCAGATTGCGACGCAGCATCTAATTTCTGTAGGTTACTGTACTATAGTTTTAGCCATCCTGAACTAACTGCCTCTTAGTGGGATACTTGGTGACCTTTCCCTCTCATGGGGTCAAGTAGAAAGACAGGTATTTATTATCTTACAGTTTCAAAAGTGATTTACATTCATGGAGCTAACATTCAAAAGCATGAACTGGCATGACCTCCACATGTGCTATTTAGAAATCAACATAATCAAACAAGCACTGGCAAAGCCAATAGGTCTTGCCTTTGTCAGTAAAGCTTTGCCAGCGCTTTTTGCCCATGCTGATCATTATCAATAAAATGCTTCATTGGCAAAAAAAAAAAAAAGAAGACATGAACATGCAATGTACGCATAAGTGCGTATGCGTCATGCCATCATCCGGCTATGCCATTCAGTTGGTTAGCATATGCATGATGCCTTATAAATGCGCATACAACATCACGCATGCAGATGCCTATTAAATGACAAAGGCTTAATTTTAATATTTTTTTATTTGTTAATCCAGGAGGACAGATGCCACATGGAGTAGTGAATAAAACAAGCATTGGCAAAGCCAATAGGTTTCGCTTATTCTAAATCTATTGGCTTTGTCACTGTGTTTTTTTAAATGTTGCACAGCAGCATGAGCTGCTGTGCAACATGGCTCAAAGTAAACAAGCATTGGCATAGCCAATAGGTCTCGCCTTTGGGACCTTATAAGTGCTGGATAACTAAACACTTATAAGGTCCCAAAGGCGAGACCTATTGGCTATGCCACTGCTTTAAATATCTGTGAACAAAGAAAGGATGATCGCAGCCACAGATAAACGAGTTCCAAGTACTGAGCTCGGCTCCTGCGCTTCATTTATTTAGCACAGCGAGTGACGCACTGGAACGGGCCGCGCTCAGCAGGGCTTTCCAGAGACTGCCTAAGCGGTTGAAGCAAGCAGGCCCACGTTCAAATTAAGGGCTTAATTCGTGTAATCAAAGCCTGCCTGCTTGGCTATTAAAAATCTCCACCACCCTGAGAAGTACAATTCGGCTAAATTAGCACTAATTGCTGGCACACCAATTAGGAGTCCACCATCTACAGCAATTTTAATCGCTCAAATGTGTTAACATCGTGGGCAACAGAAAAGTCACACATTCACCCCTTTAAAGTTTTGCAGTTTGAATACTTTAATGCTGCACGTCAGATATCCAGGGTGTGTACCTAAATGAATGTGCTATGCAAGAGTAGCAGGGGTGCACACAGATCATAACATTACTTGGGCGTTCTTTATGTCCTGTAATAAGATACAGGTAGTTTACATCCATACTCCAATTACAATCAACTAGGGAAGTAATGGTCAGCTGCAGTACCCATGTGAATTAGCAGTAAGTAACTAGATACAAAAGTTTTCGTACAGAAACTTGTGTCTGTCAACACAGATGGCAGGGATAAAGTTCTTATAAGCAAATCGGAAACCTCTGGTCTTCATAGGTGTGGAGTGCTGCAGTCGGGGCCGGAGCTGAATTTTAATCAGGGGGACTGCAGTGATGGACTGCAGTGTGTCTGCTGTTATACCGACGGCGAGCCTGACTCTGCGCCCGCAGGCACCGGCTCCCAACTGTCAGGGCGGTCGGGAGGCAGCGGGAAAGGTCGGAGGTGCCAGGGAGAGGGGGCTGGACACGGAGAGGAACCGAGCAACCGAGGAAGCAAGGAAGAGAGGGGAAGACGAGGGAAGAAAGGAGAGGAGGAAGAAAATAAGATGAGAAGAAAGGAGGAGGGGCGACGAGAGAAGAGAGGGATAAAAGGAGGAAGGGGTTTAGAGGGAGAACAGAAAAGGAGTGATAGAATAAACACTAAGGAAATAAAGCATGAAAGCGAGCGAAAACGAAGGAAGCAGTAGAGGCAAGAATGGAGGGTAGAAGGAATAGAGGGGAAAGATCGACAGGGAAGAAAGAAGAGAATGGAAGGAATAACAAGAGGAAGATCAAAGGCAAGGGAGAGCGGTGGCTGGTAAAACAAGCGCTGGTCACACGCCGCTCCCGGCACCCCGAGCGCGGCGAACGCGCTAATTAACATCTGTTTCGAATTAGCGGGGTGAAAGCGACCACGCTAATTCAAAACCTCGCTTGTGAGAGAGAGGGGGAGGCGGAAATGAGCCCGCGTGTGGTGCGCGCGCTTGGGAGAGCAGTCTGCTCATTTTCAAGCACTGCACTCGTGCTTGTGGCGCGCCGCTGCTCGCTCCCGCAAGGTGGATGCTGCCACAAGCATGAGTGTGTGCTTGAAAATGAGCAGAGCGACGGATAAAGGCCCTCCTATGCGGCACATGCGCGCTGCGTAGGCGAGACCTAAAAAGGGAAGGAAAAGCGTCCTAGCACTTTTTTTTCCTTATAAGCCATGTTGCACAGCAGCCTGAGCTGCTGTGCAACATGTAAAACAGTGGGGGAGTGTTTGGTGGGGGGGGGAGGTTGCAACACATTGGAGAAAGTGAGTTTTTTTTGGGCATCCACTCAATAAGAGTGGATGTCCAAAAGTAACAAATGAGTACCTGCAGGAGCCTGCGGCTAGCAGGGCCAGACTAGGAACCCAAAGCAGCCCTGGCAATTGTGGCGGACCAGCCCAGAGGGGGGTGGGGGAGTTTTGCAAGTGTGAAGCCCTGCTGCTTTTGTTACTGCGGGCCGATATTGCAGCACCGCTCTAAAACCAGCCCCCATTAATAAAAGCAGCTTTCCACCATTCCAACCTCCCAGGAAAACGCCTGATGCCCGCTACAGCCAGTTCGGCCCTGGCGGCCAGTCAAAGGACACTGGCCACAGTAAGCTGTACCTGGTCCATGGTAGGGACACACAGAGAAGCCCCAGAAGGAAGCTAGGCGAGGAAGAGGCGCTGACTAATGGTAAGTTAAGAAACGAGAGTGACGTGTGAGCCAATCAATGGTAAGTAAAGTTAAGTAATGGGCAAGCTCGAAGCCCCTTCAAATTTTTTTTTTTAAAACAATAGCTTTCTCAGACAGTGTATACCTAAACATGAGTTCTCTCTTGCGCAAAAGTGCATTTATGAAAGTGGAGTGGCCTGGCACCAAATGGGAGCTGTTGGGCCTACGAAAATGTTTACAAATAAGTATTTTAAGGACCACGAGCGATGGGAAAGCAATAAAGAAGCAGGTGGGGAAAGCTGGTTGGGCGAAGCAATCGGGAGTAATAAGGGGGATTAAATGGAGAAAAAAAAGCCGGATAAGGGAGAATGAGAAGCATGTGGGGTGGGGGATGGATATTTAACAGAAAACCCAGCATATGAGGTAGAAAGTGGGGAGAGAGAAGAGCAGCATGGAACACAGTGGGCGAGTTTTTTGGAAGAGGAAGCAGCACATGAGGGAGAGAGCTGGAAAACACATGCACGCTCATGGAGTGCTTCAAGAAAAAGAAGAAAAAGGTAGTTCTTTAAATGTGAGTGGTGGAAGGTTACAAGTCAGCTTATCAAAAGGATGTTAAAGAGAGTTTGCCCCAGGGGAGGGGCAAACACAAGAAGAGGAGAGCAAGTCCTCAAACAGCAAGTAAGTAAATAAGAGTGACAATTAAGTCAACCAATGTTAAGCAATGGACCAGCTCTAAGCTAACTCTGAGTTTTCGGTATGTTCCACAAGAGGCTTTCTTCTACCGGACAGATCGAAGCTGCCACGCCAATAAACGCAATGCATGCAGACACTGAGCAATTCTCCTGTAGCCATACCAGGAACACGCACCCACAAACAACCAGGGGTATGTACATAAAACCAAAGACAAATGGACACATTTATGCAGGAACACATACATACTATTTCCCTAAGGGCACACGCAGAAAGAAGACACACACACATAGACATCTCAAAGGTTCACGTGCAGATGTATAGGTATGAATGAAATTCACCGAGCGGTGGCTAAAAGATGATGGCTGACTGAATGGATGCATGGTTGCATGCGAACAAATGAATACTGTATGGGTGAATGAACAGGTGTGTTTGTCACCAGGGATGTTTGGATGGATGGGCATGTGTATAGGGTTAGAAGCATTAATGAATGCTTGAGGGAATGAATGAACTTGTGTAAGTATGAATGTATGGATCTTGATGTAAGTGTACAATGGATAGATTTGCGGTGCATGGACAGGATAGATGAATCGATGCATATTCCTTGCAGTAATTCGTACTCAGGATTCTTTGGCCCATAGAGAAGCATCAATAAGAGCAGGTTCAGTTAACATTACACAGATAAGAACATTAAGAAGCCTAATGCTCGAAGTGAGCACTGCTGCACAGCTCTAAGAAACCCCTTGCCTTCTGTTTCCATCTCTTCTGATTGAACAAACGAGACTCACTTACATGAGCAGGAATACAGAAGAAACATCCACGCTCCACTACAATTTTTGTAAGTTGAAAAATTCACCATACAGCTGAAATCTTCACATTTGACAACGCACTTTAAAGCACATGAAAATCGACCAAAGCGGATTAGGTGAATTAGGATCAGAAATTTCTCAGCACAAAATGAACATTCTGCATGTTTGTGTTCAGCTTAAATGAGCTGCATACTTTGACAATTAGTATCAACGACCGCAGTAAAGATATTAATATATGCTTCTCAATTCTAGTTGGATTTTTCATCCATCAATAAATGCATGCATTAGAACTTGCAGGACAACCAGCTACCAACATGACTGTGTTCCCTTTAAACAAAATAGCCCCTTGGGAAGCTCAGTGTATGCGGAAGGATACTTCCGAACAGACATATGGAGAGAGATGGATAGTCCACTGGGCTGGGCCATGACGTGATTGTTAAAGTCTCAAGCCATTGGGTGAAAGAAACCAGTAGAAGAAAGCCAATGGTTGAAAGGGGCCCAAAGTTCACTTTATATACATTGTTTGGAATAGATCTGTTTGGCAGTTGTACGATCAAAACCCAGACCTAAAACCACTAACATGCACAAGTGTATAAGCTTAGAATGAATGCATGTACATGATATAGATAGAAAAATAACTAATTGGCATTTCTTTGTGTGAGACACTGCTCTAAACAATTAGACAGTGCTGACTGTTGTGACAATGGGACTCCTAGCATAATGCACTAGTGGCATGAATGCCATAGGGCAATTGGGCTACAGTGAAAATCCATCTGTGCATTCCGCTCTAAGCACGGAAACCATTTCATTCAAATTCCAGAAAACATCTTATATTTGTGTGAGTGACTGATAATGCTATTCCAGCGGTCTTAAGCTGAACCTAAACATAAGGTCACTAGGGGAAAGCAAATGCTATTTAAAGTTTAGCTGCTAAATAAAAAACATGGTAATCTTTATTTCTGAGAGCTTATGCAGCAACATTTCTGAATGAGTTGCGGATTACCACGTAGCTCTATGTTGCTGAGGCGCTATATTTCCAGTCCTGGGCTTTCTTCTGACAAACAGCCATAAATGTTTTGGGAGTTGAAGTTGGGGGGGGGGCGTTTAATAACACTTTACTGACAACACACCTGATACCAAAGATTTCACAGCTGAAAAGCCCAGAGTTGCAAACGTGTTTTGACAAGATGAATCTGGGCAGCATCCTCATAAGGGGCTGCCTTTTTAAGGCCTATGACGAGACGTATTAGCAAGATAGAACCACGGCATAATTCACCTCACCGTCAAATTTTAGGGTCTTTCATGAGGACGTGTTTCCCTCACGAGGACTGCCATGAAAATTGACCAAACTGGAGGACTTGCGTCCTGTCTCACTGTAAATAATTTGCAATGTACACTGGATGTGGTGTAATGTACACTGGATGTGGTGTAATGTACACTGGATGTGGCGTAATGTACACTGGATGTGGTGTATGCATGATTTGTGAGCATGGTTTTAATTCCAGCAACAGACAGTAAGTTGCGCCTCATTGTATGTCTCAGAAAAAAATATCTACTTCAGCTACAGAAAAAAATATCTGCTACAGTTCCGTATTGCACTGAAATTCTAGTTTTTGGCACGTATTGCCAAGAAATCGTTTTACGTCAATTATTTCCTTTAATTGATTGCTTATATTAGTGCAATGTATTTTTTTCTAGTGATTTAATTTGTGGTGATTAATTATTTACAAAAATATACCAAGTGACTGTTCACTCGAATTGTGGATGCACAGCGTAAAATGCAATTTTTCACATAATCAAGGTAGGAAATCCACAATAAACAGAAAGTAATCTCAACAAGATTAAACACAAGAATCTATAGATTACACCACTAACGTTATGGCCTTTATTTGGCTCATTGTGCTAATACATATAAGGATGTAACACACAGTCAGTATTTGCAAAAAACATAGAAACATGACAATTTATATTGAGGTCAACAAATGTGAAGTCTTCATTTGAAGATGTGCCCAATGCATTTCGGGATTAAAGCATCCCTTCTTCAGGGGCCACTGTAAAAAATGTAAGCATACATGAAGAACTGATAGTGTTGATAGCAAACAATAAACAGTATACAACATACAGGTATGAATTGACCCTTAATGCGCTAACGCATGGCAATAAAATTGGGCAAACCAAGCAGTATGAAGAATCGTGAACCCAAAAGTTCACTCAAGAAAAAAATGTGCAGACCAAAGTGAAGCCCCACATAAGTCGTGGCAAGTGCAGAAAACAGCAGGAACCAGGTCACCCACCAACTGAAAGACCAAGTGATTGAATGCAACTACACCACTCACGAGAAAACAACCTCACATATCCCAAGAATTCAAATTAGTGACTTACATGATGTGGATAGTGAATGATCCTCAATGGACAATATACTGCCAGTAACGCAATCTGTGAGGAGGACAAATAAAGTTCTCTATTCAAGCACTGTGATGGAATGATGCAGATGCCGTGAATTCTAACAAGTGAACACCCCTACCTCTCTGGGCGTGTACGAAAAACGCGACATTAGTTACTGGATCCCTCGAAGGAACGGTAAGTTTACAACCGCGTAAAGTGGCGAAAATGAGAACCCTAATGTGAAACCAAACTAATCAACATGTAAGCTGAATACACATAAATATAGCCAACTAAACACCCTGACAATGGCCAATATATTACCTGGAAGCGTGTATGTGGAACCTGAGTGAAAACTGATCAAGCTTGCAACCCAGATAGAAAAATCACCTGAGCAACCTTTGTTGACTCAGTCGCCTCCAAGTTTACATGGTACTGAAAAGAGACACAGGATTCAACATAAGCAGTGTGTCGACATGCCCAAACTGTGAGAAAAAAGATCAAATGAGTGCCAGCTACTCACCAATATCCGGAAGACCGGTATTTTGCATCGAGTGGCGTGAACCAAAAACTCAGCAACAGATGTAAAGCCCAACGGCTTGTTTTAAATGCGGAACGGTCATGAACATCAACAAGGGACTCAACGCGACTGGTAAAAAGAAGCGCCATGCTAGAACGGTCGAGTAAAACGTATTGACCCCGGGACTAAAACAAGGTAGTGCTGCAGGCACACAGCGTGCGAATCTTAATCGCCCTCAATCCAAACAACTGGCACCTAGCGAGAGTAGAAAAGTGGGGTTCTGGTGTGGAAAACACGAAAGACCCACAGATAGTCCGGGTGTTATAAATATGAAGAATGAACCAAAATGGCCTGGAGTTGAATACGAAACTGGCCCACAACCTGAAACTAGCGTCAAGAAAATAGTGCATCTAACTAAGTGAGTGTAAAAGTACACGTGCTGGGAAGGGAAAGTCAAAAGATGAACAGTCAATGAAAAGCATGAGTGGAGTGGAAGTAGAATCCCCAAGATAAAGAATGAAGTGAAAAAAGAAATGGTATTGAATTGCCATGGGTTGGCACATTGTACAAGATATACCTTAACATAAAGCTGAAACTGCCAAATGTTAGACAACCTGTCGCAAAATAAACGACAACATATACAGATGTTACCAGCGTAATTATAGGAAACAAAACATGTCAATTCTGTCATTTAAACCTGCGGGAGTCATGGTCTGGAGTGACTTAATCCACCACACTTCACGTTGAGATAGCAATTTGGCATTATCTCTACCAGGTTTAGGCTGCCACACTTCTAGGATGGTGAAATCTCAATTGTGCAATGGTATGATGGTTATCTAACCAGTGTGTTACCAAATGAGATTTCATGCTTTTTGTTCTTATTGTACTCTTATGTTCTGTGATTCTGATTTTTATTTTTCGCTCAGTTTTACCTACATATAATGAACCACAGGGACGTTTTATGCAATAAATGACATATGAGGAGTTACAATCTCCTGAATATCTGAGGTGGATCAGTTTGCCAGAATGCGGGTGATTGATTGTGTTCCCTAGCATCACGTTGTTGCAGTTGACGCAGTTATGGCATTTATGCATGCCAGTTTCTGTGCTATTGTTAGCTGGTTTGGCCTGGGTCAGCATCTCTTTAAGGTTGCGACTCCTCGTGTGAGCAAACAATGGTTGTTGCTCAAACAACCCATTGAAGTCAGGTTCTGTTTTTAAAAGCTCCCATCTTGACTTGATGATTTTCTTGATAGCCACCAATCTGGTGGAATATTTAGAGACGAAGACCATGCAGTTCTGAGGTGGCTTGGGTTTGGTTAAAAGTAGGTCCTCCCTTCGCAGATTGTTGATTCTTGTCGCAGCTTGAGTCAAAATAGAAACTTATATCCTCGTTGTTGAAAATTGACACATTGACTCTCCATAGTTGTAGTGAGAGCATCTTCAGTGGATGTAATTCTTTTTGTTCTCAGCATCTGAGAGAATGGTAAATTCTGTAACAATGAAGGTGGATGAAAGCTCGAGAACAGCAACAAATTGTTCCTGTCTGTCTATTTTTTGTACACAGTGGTTTCCAGTTTGTTATGGCCTTTGGTTATTAACACATCCAAGAACGGTAAGCTGGTTGTGCTGATGGAGTGAGTGAACTGGATACGAGGGTTTTGCTGGTTGAGATCCTGAATTCTTAGTTCCAACTGGGCAGCAGAATCATTCCAAATTAGAAAGATGTCGTCAATGAATCTGACATAGAAGATAAGATTTGAATGCCAACGTTCGTCAGAAAAAATGTGATCTTGTCCGAATTTGGCCATGAAAATATTAGAGTAGGCCGGTGCCCCAGAGAAACCCATTGATGTTCCGCTTATTTGCAAGAAAAATTGATCCTTCCACTCCAGATAACTGTGTTGAAGGCAGAAATGAAGTAGTTCCAGAATGAAGATTTTATTGGCTCCAATCTCAGGCAATTGAAGCAAAGCCCATTCACAGGCATCTACACCTTCTTGCAAAGGTATTGAGGTGTATAGCGCTGTGACATCAATCGAGCACAGAAGCCAACGTGTGCTGATTTGAGTTCCCACTGTGTTAAGCAATTGGAGAAAATGTGTTGTATCTTTAATGTAGCTTTTCCAATTTTGGACGAAGGTTTGTAAGAAGTGATCCACGTATTGGCCCGCGGGTTCAAAGATCGAACCACACCCAGATACAATGGGTCTAAAAGGAGGGTTCTCCAAGTTTTTATGCACTTTAGGCAACATATAGAGTCTTGGTCGCCTGGGATGTGGAACTTGCAGAAATTTGCGAGTGTTGGTGGAAATCCACTGCATGGCAAAAGCTTTGTCTAAGATCCGATCCAATGTCACTGTGATCTCTGATGTGGGGTCCCGGTCGAGTTTGATATATGTGTTGGAGTCCTGTAGGTGTTCGAACACCTTGTTTTCATAAAAAGAAGTATCCATGACGACTAAGGCGCCGCCTTTATCAGCCATCTCAAACGTTAATCGTGAATCGTTAGCATGTTGATGGATAATGCGAGCCTCCATCTTCGTGAGGTTGGATTTCACTTTGGGTCGGAGATTCAATTTGGCGATGTCGTTCTTGATCATGGTCTCAAATGTGTCTAGCAATTTGTGCGACACGGGTGCCATGTATGTGCTCTGGGGTTTAAATTCCTTGTACTGGGTTTCCTGATCAGGACTCGATGAATCAAACGAATCAAGTGTAGGCAATACATTAGTGAAGAAGTGTTGTAGACGCAAATTCCTCATGAACTTGAACATTGACACATCAATTTCCAGAGAGTTGGTGTGATAAATAGGTACGAATGAGGTGCCTTTATTCAAAGTTTGTTGCTGTGCTTGAGTTAGTTGAATAGATGAAATGTTTATGATGAGGTCTTGGTCTTGCTTCTTAAGTTGCGAGCGTCTTGTTCCTTTTCTTTTACCCCTCCGAGTCTTTTTAAGTTGCTTTGATCTGGCGGGCGTCCAGAGATCGGACCGCTGGCCAAAAAAGGCATCAGGTGTGAAGGTGCTGTTGTTGTTTCGGTTGAGGATGCTGCTGCTACATGTGTGCCTGGGCCCGCCGTTTGTTGTTGAGTATCCAGAGGTGTACGTGTTACTTCCATTTCCTGATCGGAAACCATGGATTCTTCGACGATGATGTAGGTTTTTGGAAAGGTCTCCTCCGGGCATACACCTCTGCCCAGGCGTACACCTCGTTCAGTTTATAATCTACTGTGTTTCGGTGAAATTTCCTTAGTTTTCTTTCCTGGATGTCTTTTCCGTAAGCATCTAATTTGTTGTTCAGATCATCTAAAGTAATCTTCCAGTATTCCGCCTCGCATCGTGTTGACAAGTCCGCTTTGATGGTCTCTGCTTCTTCTTCCAAATGCCAAATCGTGCGGGAGAGTTCTTCGATCAATAACAAGATCAGGTCTAAAGAGCACTTGTTTAGAACTGCTTGCCACTTCTCCATGAAACATTTATTAAATTGAAATTTATACAAAAGGGGTTTGATCGGAAGTCTCAGCCGACGTGGTATACGCTGGACTTTGTGGTACTGGATTAATGTCGAAGCGTGTAAGCGCTGGCTAAGCGCTCTTCTGGTGATGAACTCAAGTTGTCTTAATTGTTGGGATACTGAGCCTCCCTGTACATTGAATGAGGTTGTCTCTTGGATGAGTGCATAAATATCATTAGCTTGAGTTGATGTATAAGTGCAGGTGTCTGCTCTATTATCAGTGATATTAGAGATGGTTTCGTAAGACATTATGCAAAGTGTGGGTGCTGCTAACCAAACGAAGGAGCAGAGATACAAGTGAATTGGTAGAGTTAGCGCACACCGATTATGAACTCATGAAACACTGAAATCAAAAGTTGAACTCGTATGCGTGCAAACCAGACAGGGGTCGCCAACCTCTCAAAGAACAAAAATATACCAAGTGACTGTTCACTCGAATTCTGGATGCACAGCGTAAAATGCAATTTTTCACACAATCAAGGTAGGAAATCCACAATAAACAGCAAGTAATTTCAACAAGATGTAAACTTGGAAGCTCGATCAGTTTTCACTCAGGTTCCACATACATGCTTCCAGGTAATATATTGGCCATTGTCAGAGTGTTTAGTTGGCTACATTTATGTGTATTCAGCTTACATTTTGATTCATTTGATTTTACATTAGGGTTCTCATTTTCGCCACTTTACGCGGTTGGAAACTTACCGTTCCTTCGAGGGATCCAGTAACTAGTGTCGCGTTTTTCATACACGCCCAGAGAGATAGGGGTGTTCACTTGTTAGAATTCATGGCATCTGCATTATTCCATCACAGTGCTTGAATAGAGAACTTTATTTGACCTCCTCACAGATTGCGTTACTGGCAGTATTATTGTCCATTGAGGATCATTCACTATCCACATCATGTAAGTCACTAATTAGAATTCTTGGGATATGTGAGGTTGTTTTCTCGTGAGTGGTGTAGTTGCATTCAATCACTTGGTCTTTCAGTTTGTGGGTGACCTGGTTCCTGCTGTTTTCTGCACTTGCCACGACTTATTGTGGGGCTTCACTGTGGTCTGCACATTTTTTTCTTGAGGGAACTTTTGGGTTCACGATTTTTCATACTGCTTGGTTTGCGCAATTTCTTATTGCCATGCGTTAGCGCATTAAGGGTCAATTCATCCCTGTATGTTGTATACTGTTTATTGTTTGCTATCAACACTATCAGTTCTTCATGTATACTTCATTTTTTACAGTGGCCCCTGAAGAAGGGATGCTTTAATCCCGAAATGCATTGGGCACATCTTCAAATGAAGACTTCACATTTGTTGACCTCAATATAAATTGTCATGTTTCTATGTTTTTTGCAAATACTGACTGTGTGTTACATCCTTATATGTATTAGCACAATGAGCCAAATAAAGGCCATAACTTTAGTGGGGTAATCTATAGATTCTTGTGTTTAATCTTGTTGAGATTACTTTCTGTTTATTGTGGATTTCCTACCTTGATTATGTGAAAAATTGCATTTTACGCTGTGCATCCACAATTCGAGTGAACAGTCACTTGGTATATTTTTGTTCTTTGAGCGGTTGGCGACCCCTGTCTGGTTTGCACGCATACGAGTTCAACTTTTGATTTCAGTGTTTCATGAATTCATAATTGGTGTGCGCTAACTCTACCAATTCACGATTCATTATTTACAAGATTGCACACTGCTTCAGCCTCATGTACGTGCATTTATGTAGCTAAGTTTTCCGATAGTTAATATGTGCCTATCAGACATAACACAGACAACTTGAAAAGTATTTATGATGCAAGGAAATGCTACGAAAGGAGCTACCTGGAGAAATTATAGTCAAATGAATTGCACTATCTGCCTATCTGCACTATCTGCCTTACCAATGTGCATCCATTTGCATAACTGTGACTCCCTATATTCTGTCCACCTCTTTTCGAGGTAGAACCTTATAGCATTTCTTTAAGTTCTGCAGCTGAAACGTGTATTGCCATTAAAATGCAATTCATATGTCTTAGTATCAATAACAATTGTGTTAAATACTTGCTTTTGTGCATCTGAGCAAGTGTGGAATCGTTTCAACAAATATACATATTTTAATATTGTAATCTCTTTGGCATCAGAGCTTCATCTCAACAGTAACCATATTGCATAGAGGAGCATTATTACGCTGAATAGGTGACACTGTTTCTTTTTACAAGTGCTTTAATCCTCACCGAAGAGAAAAGCCATTTACACAAATTGGCAATGACATCTATGATGCAACAATGTGAACATTTAGATGATCGGGTCTATTACACATGTAAAACACTAAGATGAAATGCACAAAATCAGGGAAAATCTACATTTTTCTTTCCTATAAATGCTCTCACTTTGAAGTCAGCCGAAAGCAAAATAAACACCAGGCTCCCTGCAAGACACAGCATGACATTTGACCTCTTGTCTTTGAATGCACAGCAAATGTGACAAGATAAGAACAAGATTTAAAGTTCATTGAAAATTACAGAAAGCACACTTTAGGAGTGACTTCTGGCCTTTATAAAACCTTTACGTTTCACCTTTTTTCACAATCCCTCTCTCATAATCTTCGCCTTAAATGGCAATCCCGTTTATCAAACTCTTATACAGATAATGAGTGGGAACAGCTATTGGAGAATTTGCAAAAAGGAACCCGTGAAGCAAGGCTTAAATTTTGTTTATTTAAAATACTCCACGATTGGCATTGGTCGCCAGTCAAATTGCATAAAGCTGGCCTACTTTCGCATACTAATTGTTGGAGATGCTCCAATTCTGGCTGTGACACAACTCACATTATCTGTGAATGCCCAAGTATACAACCTTTTTGGAACTATGTTGGTAAAATTTTACATTCCACAATGCCCTTACATTTGCCACTTACACCTGCCAATATTCTTTTACATGATTTACATCATTCCCCAAAGCTCTCTAAACCACAACACCGGCTTTTCCACACTGCATTGGCTACAGCTAAAATATGTATTCTACGTCTTTGGAAATCATCCTCTCCACCCTCGCAAGAGGCATGGTTAGTAGCCATGATACAAACGGCTTCATATGAACGAACGATCTATAACCTTCAGGATCAAACTGACATATTTCTCCAAACCTGGTCACCTTTCCTAAAAGCGAAAGCTGATGATACGACCAATTCTTCTGTTCCTCTCACTGCACCCAACCAAGGAGACTAACTCATTGTTCTACATTTTTGTTTACTATGTCTTTCCTATTATTCATTGCTCTGTTTCTTCCACTTTTCCTATATTCTTTTTATTATTACCTTCCATCTCCTCCTATTTTTCTCTCCCACCTCTCTATACCCTGGCTCCAATCCTCCACATTATCCTTCATATTTTATCCTTTTCTCTTATTTACACTATCTTACTATCCTCTCCCAAATCTACTTTGTCTTAAACTTTTTGCAAAGTGAGGTGGTTTCCCCCCCCCCCCCCTATGGTAACATATGTCTCTATGATTATTATGATGATCTCATATACAGTCATTGACTCATATTTATATTTGCTCTACTTATATTTAATCAATTAATAATATATGCTATTTCACTTTCTTATTTATGCCATTTACATATTTATTATTTATTATCCTACTTGCATTCTCCTTCTCTCCCCTTACTTTTCACTTCTTCTTCTCTGCTTTTTCACGATTTCTCTATTTATTTTTGTAATTATTTATTCGCAATATATCTATTTATATATTCCATATTTATATGCATTTATTCATCAACAAATGTCATGTATTTATTGTTACTTTTTATCCTTATAGAATTTCTCATTTATTCCTTCACAATTTATTACTGCCTCCTTATCCTTATTCTCTTGATGTATTTTCAATGTAAAATTCAATAAAAAATTTCAACAACAGAAAGCACACTTTAGGCAGCGGGAGGGACTAAGTGAACCTGGACAGCCTAAAGCAAATAAAGCCAGCAAATAGAAAGCCAGAAAATGTGAGTTACAAATGACAAAGCCAATGGTAATCAACTGCCCGAATGTATTCCTAGGTCAACAACTTTTTGAAACTCCCCAAGATGTCTTTAGTAAACGCAGACAGCCTGCGCTGTCTGGTAGGCTGTGACCTAAAAATAGAAGGTATATTTATGGAAGTGTGCATGGATAGGTATCATCAATTGAGTCTTTTCAACAAAGAAGAAGAATATATCTAAAGAGCAGTCACTGTACAGCATCTTATGGAACAGCAAGGATGCTTGTAAGTTTCTATACATCTTTTCAAGCCTTATGGCCAGTACTAACTAATATTTTGCGCCAGGTTTGTGTTACTTTTGTCACACAAACCCTGCGCTAAGCATTTTGTTGACAGTTACTTTCCAAAGCAAATAGGATTTGCGTTGAAACGTTGTCCAAAAAAACATAAAATAGCACTGTTTGCAACTTTGTGTCAAGGGAACGTTCCATAGGTGGTACATGGGTGTTCCCATGCAACCACACATGGGTTTTGATGCCAATCCCTGTCTACTAAAAATTATAGACCGATTTGTTCAAAGCCTTACGCCTCCTCAAGGCATGTGCAACAGGAAAGAGATGTTTTTGTTTCTCCATACTTTTCAGACTTTACACATGTGCTGCACTGTACATCACACATGCAAAGTGGGAAAAGTATTAAAGCATCCCCTTCCAGTCAAAACCTATGCTTACACAATTGTGCAAGAGTGTGTGCATTGGTGCATGGCAGCATAAAGTGCATGGACGTCAATTCAACAAAATGCCAGGGATAGGAGAAGTGACATCACACGCGCTTTGACCTTAATGACATCACAGGTAGTGACATCATATGGGCTTTGACCCCGAATTTTCCCAGGTGGTCATGTCACATGAGTTTAACCCTGATGACATCACAATAATGAACATTGCTGAAGTTCCATAATAACTGTATGATTAAAATAACAACACATCCGCATTTCTATTTAATTACCACCTATATTATGGTGCTGACATGATCTTTGAAAGTTCTGGGGCGTAATACTAGCCATGAGTTGCAGCAAGCAAGTGAGCCTGAACTCTTCTAAGAGGGTTCGGGTGGTGGGGGAGTATCGTCAGTGAACTTTTTGTCAATAATTAACTCAGTATGTCAGGGCCAACATTTTGTCATGGGTTACTTCTCATATGCCATGGTTGTCCTCCCTTGTGACAAAAATTACCTCCAATGTGCTAGCGCCAGCATTTTGCCTGGGGTGCCCCCATGCCAAGAATTTCCTCAAGTATGCCAGCTCGTGTATTTTTTCATGGGTGCTCTATATACCTCTAGTATTCCAGCATTAGCATTTTACTATTATGCCAAGAACTACCGCCAGTACTAATTATTTCCGGTATGCCAGTAACTGTATTTTACTATTATGTTAAGAATTACCTCCAGTTAGCTAGTATTTTGACACCTGGCATGCTACGAATTGCTAGCACCACAAGAATTACTGTCACTATGCCAGGGCAAATAGCAGATTCACAAGTATAATACCACACTCTCACCCATGCCACTCACACTCATTCTCACTTATTCATTTTCACTAACTTGCACTCACCCATTCATTGCCACTCACTCTCTTGCAGTTACTGTTACTCTCACTCCCTAATTCTCACCTTCACTTATTATCACTCACTCTGACTCACACATTCTTATTCATTCACACTCACACTGTGCTGCCCCTGGCACAATGGAGGCCCATTTTAGGCATACGAGGACATCTAGCAGACTCAATAATACTTTCTCAATCACACTCATTTGCACTCAGTCTTACTCTCAGTAACTCTTTTTTCTCACTCACTCACATTGATTCTCACAGTCTCTAACACTCCCTCACACTAACTCATTCTACTCAGACTCGCACTCACTTACTGACATTCAAAGTCACATATTATCACTCACTACATGTCACTGACTCCCACTCACTTTCAGTTTGCTTGCTTACACATACCTCCATACATGCGGATGGTCGCTCTCTCTCTTACAAACACACTCTCAACCACAAGCATGCACACAACGTACATTTAGAAGCATTTTTTTTAACTTACCTACGTTGCCTAGGAAGGTCCCATTCCAACTAATTGTACTCCATTTTTTATTACACTAATAGTGAATGATGTAATATAATTTATTATTAGTGTAATAAAAAATTGGCAGAAAACCAGGAGAGTGGCGCCCCAACATACGCCCATACAGACGAGCTGCCCCCGTGTTTCTGCCACTAGTTTTGCCACCTCTGAGACCAAGGGTCGCAAAGGCATTGCCAGGGTATGCAAGGGGCTAGCCACTGCGAACCCTGGTGACCCCTAAATAACATCCATTGTAAAGCCTGCTAGAAGTGAGGGAGACAAAAACAGAACCATACAGTGATTTAGTTGTAAAAGATTGAGTGCAGGTGCCCAACCCACTGCTCAGACGCCCGCGGCAGGTGCAATTAAATATTGGCGCACCGAATAACAAGGCTGTGCAGCCTTGAATCCACCCCTGGCCGTTATAATCCACTGCCAGACATCACCTGCCCCCTTATCTCACTCTTGCAGGTCCCTGCTTACTCCCTTCCTGACACTTTTTCCGTCTTTCTCTTCCTCCTTCTTTCCGCTTTGTGTATTTTTCCCTCTCTTGCTCTCAGGAAATGTCTGAAAAGAAAAAATAAGCGCTGCTCTCCTTGAGTGCGGGCTCAAATTAATCACTGGCACTATATCTTAGTAGATATGGTGCTGTTTTTCATGCTCCATTTGACCCAATGCAAAACAGCGCAGTGCAGCTACTTCAGTTGTTGTCATGTGTTGTGTCACATTTTTAGTAAATTTCCCTATAGCTTTTTATAATGTCTGAGCTCCTTGTGAATCTTTGGAAGCAGCAAAATAGCTGCATTCTTAAATTCTTCAATAATCATCTATTTGTCATATTTTTGTTAACAAATGTGATTTTAGACTGGATTTAAGGTTTCAAAGAGCAAAGGTTTAAAAGTCGGAAAATACATCTTCTTTAGCAAGTAACAAAGTATCATATGTTGTGAAATACCAATGTTAAGGTGACGAATTGTGCTCCTAAAATGTCATAAACCTATAATGTAGTACCCTACAAATCAAACAAATGAACAAGTACAGATGAAACTTAGCCTGACTACTATACTGTTTCAGGTTGTGTTGTATTATTTTTCTACCTCTATATTTTGAACAGATGCATCACCGAGGCAGAGATTGCATGGCACCTGGTGTGCACACATTCAAAACCTTTTCAAAGTGGCTGATACTTGTGTGCCTGTCCAGAGCATATTTACTTATCCTGTGGCTGAGCTGTTTGAGAACTATGACCTGCTAAGTAGCGGATCCTTCTCAATATGCCGCAAACCAAACAATCAACACAAGCAGCAGGCCTCCGAGTGACAAGCGCAGGACTAGAGTGGTGTGAGAACTTGCATATTCACTCACTGATACACCTATACATTCCTCTCAGTGAGTTAGGCACCTGCTCCAGAGACCTCTCTGTAACCCACATGTCCCTTATGCCTTAACTGTACATGTGCTGTGAGTGATAAAAGCTTTCACCTATCTCACCTGAATTTCTGTTCTGCAGGGAATGAAAGAGAATGAAATACTGAATTTGCTGCCTGCTATGAGAGAGGGAATATTTGTTTGCTATTGCCATACTGTACCTCTTGTGTGGGGAAGCAAAGCCTGTGTTTCTGCTGTCAGATTTGAACCTATGCTGTGGTGGAGAAAGGGTCTGCTGCTTTTGTAGCTGTTTCTGTTGGCTGAAATAGGGAAGTTTACACTTTATCTGCCCAAGATGTATCTGTTCTATGAAGAAGGGGAATTTCCACTTCTGTTTTCCCATCATGTTAAGCAGCACAGGATATATTGAATGCACTTGCATAACATGCTCTCAAAACCAGTGACTATCCCATAATATTTGATGTGAGATACCAAGAACTATAGTCCTGAGGCAAGTATGTGACCTCTAAGAAAGCTGAGTGTGTTGCTCAATCTTCATGTTTTTAATCCTGTGGTAGGACGACACTAATAAAAACATTTTTTATCGCATCCACACACAATTTAATATAATTCTGACATAAAAAATAGATATGGACATAAGGAACACAACCTCACCCAAATTAGGGAGCCCGTAACTAGGAGATCATACAACTAGTGAACAGTCGTACTCTCAGATGCTTCCCAGTGTGAGATGCGGTACCCACTGATGAAACATTCCAAAATAAGTAGGTGAGGGTTCATCATCCTATGTGAGTACGAGAATGCATGGTAATTCCATATGAAGGTTGGCTGTTTCTTCCAGGAGAGTTTTACTGCTTGTATGTTTGTATCTGTTTATTGAGAGCGCACCAAAACCCTTCAACTCCCTTCCTAGAGTATTAGCTACCTATTTTTTCCTGTTTTGTGTGTGTGAAAGAACCTGCAACTGCCACATGACCGTCTCTTATTATTTGTGTTAGGGAAGGTTCAGTGGCTATAGCCAATGTTGTATCTTTGTTGTTTTGTAAAACTTGTTTGTTTTAAAACTTTCCACAACAGAAAAGCAAAATGATTCACCGTGCCAATGTTGTTCTATTGTATGAAGTAAATAAGAGTGAACCCTCAGAAAATAAGTGAGCAGAGCTTACATTTGGTTTCACATGCAATAGAAGACGTTTTTGAAATGGACTAGATGAGAAATTTTAAACCATAGTGTTGGACTTGGCCCTTTTTGCAGGGTCATCCCTGAACTTTTTGCCTTCCTCCTGTATTTTTTCTGACCTGTTGTTGGCTGTTTTATGACTTTGGGCACTTTACCACTGCTGATCAGTGCTAAAGTGCATATGCTCTCTGTTATAAATTGATGTATGGATTAGTGACTCCATGATTGGCTGGATTGGTTTACTTGTCAGACCCTAGTACAGTGCACTGTGTGTGCCCAGGGCTTGTAAATCCAATGCTGCTGGTGAGCTTGCAGCAATGGTTGTGCCACCCACAGAAGCAGCCTGTAAAAGTGTGTCTCAGGTCTGCCATTGCAGAGCCTGTGTGCAGTCTGGTACTGCCACATTGACTGGGCAAGTGCACCCACTTGCCAGTCCCTAAACCTTCCCTTTTCTTCATATCAGACACCCCTATGGTAGGCCCAAGGGCAGGGTGCATTGTAAGTATAAGGTAGGACATGCCCTGGTGTGTGTGGCATGTCCTAATAGTGAATTACAGCCATTTTCATTTTTCACTATTGCAAGGCTACCTGTTCCCCATAGGCCAGAATGGGCAGTTTGATTATTACATCTTATAATCCTAACTGACCCAGGGAACATAGTAGAAAAACGAATTTAGTATGCCTGAACTCAGAATGATAAAATACATCTTTTACTGAAGTTGGTTTTAACATTCTCTGTTTGAAAATACCACTTTTAGAAAGTAGGTATTTTCTTGCCTAACTATCCAAGCCTGCCTCTGCTAGGTTGTGTATTCCTTGTCTGGTTTGTGAGTGACAGGGGCTGGGGGATTCCAGGAGACAGGGTGAGTCAGCACAGGGCTGAATAGAGAGATCTGCATGGAGATGGGTGGGAGGAGTTGCACCTGGGACCTGAATAGGGCTGTGCCTTTCCTCCACAATGCTGGCTCCACCTCCTGTGGTGTGTCTGATGTCCCTGGCCTACACTGTGAAAGGAAAGAAGGAGTCTTGTCAACAAAGTGCCCCAGGACTGACCAGAACTGGTTTGGACTAGGCAAAGGCCTCTATGCCTTCAGAGACAAAGGATTTTGGTGTATAAAAGAGGGGACCCAAACCCCAGAACTTTAGATCACTTTTGGGAAACAAGAAGAACCTTTGCTGAGGAGAGGAACCAGAGAAACTGAGGAGGAGACTATCCCTAAGCTGAGTGCTGTTTTGGGGATTGGCCTGCAGTGGTTGCCTGACTGCCAAAGAAAGGAGAAAGGAACTTTGTGTGTACTTTCATCAACTTGTAAAAGATCTCCAAGGGCTTGAGAGAAGAGCTTGCCTCCTCCTGAAGTCTCAGGGACAACAGACTTCACCAACCAGCTCCCCAAGAGTCTTTCTGGAAAGTGCCTGCTGCTGTGCTGGACTTTCTGAGGGACTGCGTGTCGCAAGGAGCTGGAAGCGCGACTCACGAAAGAGAAGCATCGCCGCCGCAGCCGAAGCGCCTCGCATCGCCGAAGAAAAGGATCGACGTCGCATCAGACGCCGCCGCATCAACCGAAAAGAGTGTCGCCGCCGCTATCGCATCCTTGCCGAAGCACCTCGCATCGCCAGAGAAGAGGACCGACGTCGCATCAGACGCCGCCGCATCACCGGGAAGCGTGTCGCAGGGCCTGTCACGGCTCAGAAGAATCATTGAGTCGCCGCACGGCCGTCGGGCGTGCACGCATCGTGTCGCATCAAGAAGAAGACGCCATCTTTGTTCATTGCACCGGATCTTCATCGCATCACGGCGTTGCTTGTCGCATCGCCACGGAAGCGCAGTAAGAAACCGACGCATCGCCTCCCCACGCGGAGAAGAACCGACGCATCCCCTACGCATCAGTAGGGACCCGACGCATCACCGTTCTTGAGTGTAAGGAACCGACTCATCACCTTCCCTGCAACCCTTTCGTTGTATAGCGTTACGCATCCTAAGGTACATTGAACTCAAAGTGTCGCATTTTACATCTTAAGAGAACTGAGTTAATTCTACCATTTTTGAAGTACAGTATTGTGGATTTTTGTCGTTTATGGTCTTGTGTTAAATCTATATAAAAGATACTTATTTTTAATATACAACTGGTATGGTGTCCATCTGTAGTGTTGTCACTTGATGACTGTATGTGTTCACAAATGCTTTACACACTGCCTCTGAGATAAGCCTGTCTGCTCGTGCCAAGCTAACAAGGGGGTGAGCAGGGGTTATTTTAGGAGTGTACCCCCTTACCCTGACTAGATGCAAGGGTCCCTATTTGGTCAAAGGTACCTACCTCTGCCAACTAGAGACCCCCAAATCTAACACATAGCTGACAAGTGGGACCATGTCATGTATAACACCTTCGGGCAATTCTGCAATTTTAGCCAACAGCACTTTCATGCCTGGGTTTTGAGCCTATAATGACAGTGTTAAAAGCAAATCTACATACTATTCCACTCTACTCCACTGTACTACACTCCAGCACTACACTCTATGACACTGTATGCCACTTCATTCTACTCTACTCTACGCCACTTTAATCCACACAACGGTACACGAGTCCACTCTATGACACTTTATACCATTTCACTCTTCACACTGAATGACACTTTACTCCACTATATGACACTTTACTCCACTGTAGGACACTTTACTCAACTGTACGCTACACCACTCTACACCCCTCCACTCTACGTCACTCTATTCTATAACCCTATACTCCACTCTACACCACGCCCCTCTATGCCACTCTATGTCACTCTATGCCACTCTACAGCATTCCACTTTGCAACACTTCACTCTACGCCCCTACACTCTGTGCTTCCTCTCTCTACGCCACTCCACTCTACGACACTCCACTCTACTCTACAACACTCCACTCTACGACCCTCCACGGCATTCTACGATACTCATTGACACTTTACACCATTCCACTCTATGACACTTTACTCCACCCTATGCCACTCTTCCCCACTCTATGCCCCTCCACTCTACGACTCCAAGCGCCTCCACTCCATGCCACTCCACTTTACGACACTCTACTCCGCTCTATGCCACAGCACGCTAGGACACTCTATGCCACTGTATGCCTCTCCCCTCTACGCCACTCCACTCCTCTCTACGACACTCTATGCCACTCTACTGTACGCCACTCCACGATACTCTACTCCAGTCCACTCAACGTCACTCAACTCAACATCACTCAACTCAACACCACTCAACTCAACACCACTCCCTCTACACCAATAACTTTTAGCCATGCTGAGCAGCAGCCACGCTGCTGTACAACATGGCTAAAACACATTGGCAAAGCCAATAGCTCTTCCATAAACGAGACCTATTGGCTTTGCCAATGCTTGTTTTAATTTCTAACAGCTAACCTCTGGAATGACCTGCTAGCTGTGCTCCTTAGTTTGTCTTATCATGCTTCTTTCAGGAAACAACTTAAAACATGGCTTGTTTCTGCATATCTAACTGTTTTGTACCACACCATTAGCTTTCTTAGGGCTGTCATATCCCCTCAGGGTTGCAGCACATACCTAATAAATCATTTAATTAATTAATTCATTCATTCTTGCAGTTGTTGACCTCAGCCTACGTCTGCCAAGTTTAGAATTTTCTATGGATTGGTTGTTTATTGTCATCGTCGCTTTTGGATTACCAGCCCCATCTGCTTTGTCCAGCTATTTGTAGGATGGACTGGGAACAAAAAACAATTCTAGCAAAAATGTCCTCCCCATCTCCCCCACAACTTTGCACTTTGTGAAAGAGCATAGCGATGGAGCCTGGCTCTCTCCGGTGGATTTGAGGCAAGTTCTCCCCCAAAACAAAATTGTCCAAAAATTGGATGCAGCACAGATAAATTTTTGTCCAGCTTGAGCTCGCTGCACTTCTAGCTAACAGCACACCGCGGCAAATACATGCTCATACGGAAGAGGAATACCATCAATCTTATAATCTGTGCCGGGACATAATACCCATCACTGTGTGCTAGTTATCAGTCTGCCCAAAGTGTTCTGGGCATTTTCAGGTCTAGATTATAGCAGTCCATCCAGCCCTAAAAGGAGTCCAGCTCACCAGGAAATGCCATAATAGCTGAAGGGTCACTTCAGCCCTGACTGCCTATTCCGACTAGTTCTAGCAAAAATCTAGATGGCCTTGATTTAAGCCTTCTGCTGCATGTCTGTACCTTTCTTAGGAGCGTACTTAATGTTAGAATCTCACTTCACAGGACTCCATCTTCCTGAGTCAGTTCATATTTTTATTTCATGCTTCTGCACATGCAATTATTTCCTAGTATGTATCTTTGTGAAATGTCTTCCCTTCATTCACACAACCTTTCATTTCCTTAAACCCAATAACACCTAATATCTTCGAACCCTCTCATCAAACCACCAATCATTTGCAATAAGCCAGATAACCCTCACTAATTATGTCATCTAACTACTTGTAATTGAATTTACCACAAATGAAAGTGAAATAAAAGTATGAGAGCACAAGACAATTAACTGCTGGATTTAACCACTCATCTTGGGTTCCGAGTAGCCTGCTTCAATGTTTCATCAGCATAGTAGTATTAAGTAAGTTCTTTATAAATGTAACTTCAGCATCTCCAGCCCCCGCACCGCCACCCCCAAGATGATCAACGCCCCTCACCGGAGGTGGAACAAAATCTTAGAGACCTGCTAAGCGAACGCCCTCAACACCTCCAACCCTGTTACCGCCACCAACCTCAAACAGGAAGTGAAAATCTTCAACGCCCGAATCACCAATTGTGCGGACAGCAAGTTCCCCCTCAAGAGCAACATCCAGAAAAAATCCTCCAAAAGGGCCAGCTGGTACACCCAAGAACTCAGAACAGCGAAACGAGACAGCAAACAGTTGGAGAGGAGAGGTGCACCAGTAAGTACACCTCCTACAGGGCAGCCTTCAAGACCTCCCTCAACTTCTACCACTGCCTGCTAAAGGCAACAAAGAAGACAGCCCTTGCGGCACGCATTAAAACCAGCGCCAACAACACCAAGGAACTTTTCAACATTGTTAAGAAATTCTCCAACCTGGTTCCCAGAGAAAACAACATCACACCCTCACAGAAGCTGTGTGACAACCTCACCCACTTCTTCCACGACAAGATCGCAACCATATACAGAAACTTCGAACCCACACCTAAGTACTTCCTTGACAGATAAGCCACCACTGTAACTAACATGAACCACACACTGACCACCTGGAACATCCTCGCCACCCAGGACATCACCTCCACCATGATATCCATCCACTCGGGAGCTCCCACAGAGCCATGCCCGCACCACATCTTTAACCTCTGAAACCAAAGGATCGGCCAGAAACTCACCACCATACTCAACACCTCTAACACCACCATAACATTTCCCGACGCCTGGAAACATGCTGAAGTCAGACCACTACTCAAAAACCTTCCGCCGACCTCAGCAAACTAAAAAACTACAGCCAAATCTCCCTGCTCCCATTCCCAGTGAAGGTACTGGCAAAGATCATCAACAATCAACTCATGAAACGTGGAGCAGAACCAGCTACTCGATGCTTCCCAATCCCGCTTCCGCAGCAATCACAGCACCAAAATCACCCTGATCACAGCCACCGACGACATCCGAACCCTCCTCGACCGAGGAGAAACAGGAGCTTTGATCCTCCTCGACCTCTCGGCAGCCTTCAACACCATATCCCACCACACACTGATCGAAAGACTCCACTACATCGGTATCCAAGGGTATGCACTCAGATGGATAATTTCCTTCCTCACCAGAAGAACCCAGAGGATCCACCTCCCACCTTTCACCTCTGAACCCAAGGAGATGACCTGCGGTGTCCCCCAGGGCTCATCCCTCAGCCCCACGCTCTTCAACGCATATATGACCCCGCTGGCCAACATCGTCAGATCCCGTGGTCACAAAATAATTTCCTACGCATATGACACCCAACTCATCCTCTCACTCACCGACGACCCCACCACCACCAGAACTAACTTCCACAGATGCATGACAAACGTCACTGACTGGATATAGAACGATTGCTTGCAGCTGAACACAGACAAGACGGAAGTACTGATCTTTGGCAACAGTGGCAACACATGGAATGACTCCTGGTGGCCGCACCCACTCCCTCCAACCATGCCAGAAACCCTGGAATCATCATTGACAACAAGCTCATCATGGAATCGCAGATCAACACCATCTCCTCCGCCTGCTTCCTCACTCTGTGCACGCTATGTAAGATCTTCAAGTGGCTACCCCTACACACAAGACGCACCGTGACACCAGCCCTCATCACCAGCCGATTGGACTATTGGAATGCCCTCTACGTAGGAATCGCTGCACACCTTCTATAGAGACTTCAGACCATATACAATGCCGCAGCCAGACTAATTTTTGGCCTTCCCCGATGAACCCACATCACACCCCCACCTCAGGAAACTCCACTGGCTCCCTGTACAGAAGAGATGCTAATTCAAGCTGCTGATCCACGCACACAAGGCCCTACACAACCAAGGTCCTGCCTACATTAACCACCACCTTAACTTCCACCAACCATTGAGAAGACTACGCTCCACCTCCCTTTCACTAGCCCATACTCCCCGCATCTACCAAAGCAGTAGTGGTGACACTGCAAAGGCTTCTGGTATTTTTGGCGTTAGTCAGCTGCCGCTTTATGCGGGGACTGGTAAGCTGTATTTCACTGTCTTCATGAATGTTTATTCTAAACTCTAGTTCCTTGTTAATCCATTGGATCATATTTAGGGAGAAGACTCGTGTCCCACTGAAGTGAGGTACTGCACCACATGTGAGAGACGCCTGAGAACTTGCAATTACCAGAGAATCTTGTTTCCTCTCTCTATTTCCTAAACCCTAATTTCCCTTGGTTGCTTCTTCCAGCAGCAGGTCAGCCTCTGGCTGCGTTAGGGACCATAGGCGCTGGAAGTAGCGGTGCCAGTGGCGTAAAAATAGCCCCCGCAGTCCCCACGGTGCAGGGAGGGGTGAGCTCCAGGGGCCCCCTTCCGGCACTGTGCATGGGTGGCGGGGCCCTGCCGTGAGAGCTCCTGACTGAGTCCTGAGCGTGGGGGCCCCCTCCATGTACTTTGCAGGGGGCCCCCTCAAGTTTAATTACGCCACTGAGCGGTGATGGGGATGCTGCAGCACCCCCAGAAATAATCATGCTGGAGTTCAGAAGGTGACTGAGCAATAAAGGTGCCTTTAAATTTTGTGTTTATCTTGTTTCATTTGCAATTACAAGTGATTGAGATGAATTCCAGCCTTTAAGGCATCACTTTTTGTGCTGTCTAGGGTAACAAACGGCAGCACAAACAAAATTTACCTTGGTAATTCAAAGGACCACCAGCCGATACCCTAAATACAGATGCATCCTCAGATCTGATATTATTAAACTGGACCTAATTGTCATAGTCCTAAATACTTTGGTGTGCCATTATGGTTAGGGGTGGGTGATACGGATACCCCCTGCGAGATTTCACCGTTTTTCTTGTTGTGTTATGATATTACAATTATAGCAGTTGTGTAACGCTCTTGTGATCTTTTCATACAAAGGCTGTTGTATATCCTCAGTGTTTAAGGACTGAGACAAGCAAGTGTGCTGTTATTCTCAGATTACTTACTGGTAATTCTCATTACCTCCAAATAATCTGGGTGTCCGATCTCCTCCTGCATCTCCCCATAGTGGCTCTGCTCTACCTCTGCGTGCTCTCTCTTCACCCCGTCACGGTGGATGTTACGCTGCTGGGCAGAAGTGGGTTTCTTTGTGACGTCACGGCGCCGAGACGCCGGGCTACGGAGGAAGATGACGTCACAGTGGCGAAGGTGACGCCAGGGGTAGGTCATTCCATGGCAACACTGTGTCAAGGCCAGAGCTGTACAGTAGCCGAGAACCACCACAAGTGTATGAAGTGCTGCGCCGAAGGAGGGCCGACACCAGGGCATCGGCGTGGGACACAACCTGGAGCAGCATTCGAGCCTAATGTAAGGTGCCTGCTCCGTGCGTTTAATGGTGTTGAGATGTAGTTTGTGCTGGCTGAACCTGGCGTTGGGGAGAATGAAGCGGCATACACAGGTCTCACTGTACAAGGAGAAGCTTAAATCCAAGAGTGCAGGTTTTAACTACACAGAAGCTAAGTCACCGGTACAATTGTATACATGGATAGGGTGAAGTACCTTCACATCTTTAAGTGTAAAGAAAGCTAGGTTTAGGGAACGGAACTCTGTATATGCGCAGCGCGAGATGCGTCTGGAGTACACATCTATAACTGGATAGGAAATACCCTCACAATTATTCCTGCGCAGAGAGCGGACTCTCTGGTACACACTTATACCTTCACATTTATAACTGCACAGAGAGCTGACTCTGATATACACTCATAACTGCACAGAAAATATCTTCACATTTAGAACTGCACAGAGAGTGAACTCTCTGGTACACCTATTACTGCACAGAGAATACCTTCACTGTTATAATTGAACAGAGAGCTGACTCTGGTACACCTACTTATAGCTACATAGAGAATATCTTTAGGTTTATACCTGCACAAAGAACTAACTCTCTGGTACACATCTTAAACTCCAAAGAGAATTTCTTCGCATTTATAACTGCACAGAGAGCAAACTCTCTGTTACACATCTGTCTCTGCGCTAGGTGCGCCAGTACAAAACAAACTGCGCAGTCATACCTGCATGACAGCTAGGTCGGGGTATCTTCACCCCGTAAGCTCAAAGAGCTCTGGGTATAGGGTGCACAGCTGTGAGATAGGTCTGAGGTACATATCTTTATCTCAGAGAGCTGGGCACATCTGTATCTGCATAGAGCTGGGCCTGGGTGCGCAGCTGTGGGCTAGCTCTGAGGTGTACATCTTTATCTCAGAGAGCCGGGCCTGGGCACATCTGTATCTGCAGGGAGCTGGGCCTGGGGTGCACAGCTGTGGGCTAGGTCTGAGGTGAAGATCTTTATCTCAGAGAGCCGGGCCTGGGCACATCTGTATCTGCAGAGAGCTGGGCCTGGGGTGCACAGCTGTGGGCTAGCTCTGAGGTGAACATCTTTATCTCAGAGAGCAGGGCCTGGGCACATCTGTATCTGCAGAGAGCTGGGCCTGCGCACAGCTGTGGGCTAGGTCTGAGGTGAACATCTTTATCTCAGAGAGCCGGGCCTGGGCACATCTGTATCTGCAGAGACCTGGGCCTGGGGTGCACAGCTGTGAGATAGGTCAGAGGTACACATCTTTATCTCTGAGAGCTGGGCACATCTGTATCTGCAGAGAGCTGGGCCTGGGTGCGCAGCTGTGGGCTAGCTCTGAGGTGAACATCTTTATCTCAGAGAGCCGGGCCTGGGAACATCTGTATCTGCAGATAGCTGGACCTGGGGTGCGCAGCTGTGATTTAGGTCTGAGGAACACATCTTTATGTCTGAGAGCTGGGCACATCTGTATCTGCAGAGAACTGGGCCTGGGGTACACAGCTGTGGGCCAGGCATGAGGTGCACATCTTTATCTCAGAGAGCCGGGCCTGGGCACATCTGTATCTGCAGAGATCTGAGCCTGGGGTGTGCAGCTGTGGGATAGCTCTGAGGTCCACATCTTTATCTTAGAGAGCTGGGCCTTGGCACATCTGTATCTGCAGAGTGCAGGGCCTGGGGTGTGCAGCTAGGTCTCAGGTGCACATTTTTATCTCAGAGAGCTGGGCCTGAGATGCACATTCTAAAGTGCTGTTGACGAAAAGCCGAGTTTGACTGAAGATAGTGTTATAACCCGTGCGCAAGTGCTGCCCTGAGGGCACCATTGAGGTAAAAAACACACCAACCAGGCCTACTTACGATCTTTAAAGGAAAACTTCAGTTCCAAGAATGCAATGTGCTGTTGTGTTAGCGAAGCAGAATTGACTTGAGTCACGCATGACTTTAGACCTTTCGGCAGCGATGCATTACGTCATTCGAATGCCTTTTTGTGTAATGAACAAAAATCTGCCTCACTTTGCACTGAAATGACGACAGCTAATGATGTGAAATGCTCATTTTCTTTCCTTGTCTGTAGACCACTAGACGTCTGTGTCAGCACATGGTAAGGCTAATCCCCAGGGGCCTAGTTACCAGTTGCCCGAGTTCACACTTTACAGCCCTCGGTTTTACTAGTGCAAGCCATTCTTTTCCGATTCTCTAGTCTCGTTGAATCGAGAAAAAACTACAACTCCCAGAGTGCTTCGAGTAGTTGAACGAAAGCCCAGCAGTGGAATATCTAGTCTCGAGTGACCTGGAGCTGTGCTACAGCTTCCTGCCCCTCCCCCTTGGGAAACCCAATAGCTGTTCGAGGGTTTTAAGCAGGGCCTCACAGCTTATTGTGTTTCTCTTTCGTCGGGTCATGCACTTTGGGACCTTTAACTATGTCTATGTAGCCCGCAGCCGTTCACTACTGAACTATTGTGATTTTGAACCAGTGAGAGGTCAGCAGCTCCCGCACCAAGACACAACCAGTCGAGCCACCTTATGGACGACATTATTTTTTTAAATTAAAACCACTGAACGCCGGCAGACCCTCTCCGCCTTTTGCAGGCTCATTACTTGTCTTCTTTTCTCTTGCGCGGTCTGTCCACCGCAACTTCCGTCGGGTGTCAGGAGGCCGAGGGTCCTTGCAGCTGCAGAGCCGTTCCTGGAGCCGCCTGGGTCCGCCATGGAGTCTGCGTCCCCCTCTCCCCACCGTTGGTTCAGAGCTCTGCGCAGGTAACTTGTGTACGGGTCCTTCTCGAAGGTGAATGCTTGGGAGTTAAATTCCTCTATTACAGTTACGGAGTTATTTATAGTTGAACTTTGGTTTAAGCGCTGTATAAAGCGTGCTACTCGTTCTTCAACGCCTCGCCAGGGGTAGTAAGCGCTATGTAAATACAATTACAAAGTGCTGCATGCATGGTAGGTACACGTTTGTTGTATCTGGAGGTGACTTTTTCCTCAGTCAAGACGCGATAATTTTTCTCTTAAACACACCTTTCTTTGTTTATTTCTGAGTTTTATAGTATGCTTCTTGTATTTTATGTGGTTCCTTCGTTGCTCAAATTGAGGCACACATCAGTGTTCAATTTAAAAAAAGAAAAAAACGCACTAAGGCGGGGTAAATGTGGTTGATGGTCTGTGATCGTGGCTCCAATAGTTGATGCTCTGTGAGGGTGTGTAGGAAGCTGGCTCTGTATGTAGTGCACCAAAATGAAGTGCACTGTGTAAAGTGTCCAGGTATCCCTTACTAGTGTACAGGGGCTTGCTTTAATAATCCCAAGGTGCTCTATTTGTGGTAGTGTGGTCGAGCAGCCTTAGGCTTATCAGAGGGGAGTGTTAGGCATTTGTTGCACACACAGAGTTAGTAAATGAGACACACACTGAATAAGGAGATCTCACACCAATTTAGAACAAGCATTACCTCCCGTCCCTCCTCGCCTTCCTTCAATACCAATGAGGCCCCGCCTCCCACCCAGACCCACCCCCAGCATAAAAACTCTGCCCGCCCCCACCTCCACCTGTTTTTTTCTGTCTCCCTAGTGAGACTTACCTTCAGTTCCTCCTTGTGGCGGTGCCGGGGAGTCTTCGTGTTGGTTCTCTGCGAGGGCGGTGCCCTCGACGGAGTTCTCCTGGCGATGCCTCCTCTCCTCGTCTCCCTCGTGGATGGGGGCGGAGCGGTGGCTCAGGATGCTGCTGCGTTGTTTGGCGGTCCTCCTGTGGCTGGGGCTGTGTTTCCGGGTCGGGCTGTTTTGGATGCCTCCTCTCGGACTGCACTCTTCTGGGAGGCCTGGTAGGACGGGTTTGTGCCCGGTCTTTTATTTTCGATGGCGTTTTTGTGGTTTTCACCTGTTTTTGGCTGTTTTCTAGCCTGGGCTTTCATTGGAGGGTTCCTGCTGGGTTTTTCTCTACTTTAGGGGTCGGGATGTTGCTTCTCCATTCCTCTGCTGCCATGGGTCGCAAAAGGGTGTTCAAGCGGAACAACCTGGTTTCTTCTTCCTCTACTGATGGTTCTCCTGTTCCCCCCAAGCGCCCTCGGGGTCGGGGCCTTTCTGGGGGTGATGTGCCTCTCATGTCCAAGGTTGAAGTGCAGGGCATGATTGAGGCTGCGGTGGCTAAGGCTCTTTTGGCTCGTCCAGTGCCTGCTGCTCCTTCGCGTCCTCGCTCGCTGGATCCTGCTGGGGCTGTTTCCCTGTCGGACGAGGAGGGTCCTTCTACCTCCTCGGGGGGAAGTATATCTCCAGGGAGGAACGCTGGGATGTTCTGGCTCATGTGCGGGACAATTTGGGGTTCCCTCCGTTCCAGCTGGGAGAGGGAGATGGTAGTCTTTTTCCTCAGTATGCTTCTCCCTCCAAGTTGGGCATGCCCTTTCAGGGTCCGGTCAAGGACATGGTGTTGCGGGAGTGGCGTGAGGTGGATAAGTTGCAGGTCCCTCGCTTCCTTCAGAAACTGTATCTTTTGGAGGGGGAGGATCCCTTGCCTCACAGTTTGAAGCTTGACTCTATCCTGGCCACTCTGATTGGCAAGACTGCGATTCTGCCTGAGGATTGTACCCCGACGGATGCTACGGATCGGAAGGTGGACTCTGGCCTTAAGCGCTCCTTTGCTGCTGGGAACCTGGCGCTGCGGGCTAGCCTTTTCTCTGCCTACTCTGCGCAGTCTCTGGTGCAGGATTTCGGAAAGTTGGCAGCCGCGGTTCAGGAGGGGTCTGACTGCTCTGACCTCCTGGCTGCTATGGAGCAGCAGGCTCGGCTGCTGGCAGACATTTCATCTGACGTGATCAAGTCTTCCGCTATGTCCACTGGAGCTTTGGTGGCTGCGCGTCGTTCCCTCTGGCTCCGGTCCTGGAAGGCTGCTCCTGGTGAGAAGGCGGCTCTGTTGAAGTTGCCTTTTGATGGGCTGGCGCTGTTTGGGGAACAATTGCCTGCCCTGATTTCGAAAGCTTTCAAGGAGCGGAAGCATGCCTTGCCCTATAAGGGCGGTTCGACTCCATCTGGCAGGCCTTGGAATAGGGCCCCTCGTTCTTCCCCTAAGCGTGATTCTCGTCAGTCTTTCCGCAGGCGGAGGTTTCAGCCCCGTTTTTCTCCCAAGCACGCTGCCTCCGCGTCTAAAGGCCCTGCCAAGAAGGGTCCCTGACAACTACTGTCTGGCCGCTTCCTGCCGGTGGGTGGTCGTCTTCGGAGTTTTCTTCCTCGGTGGCAGCAGGACGTTTCGGACGGCTGGGTCCTGAGCACTGTGGGTCTTGGGTACGTGATCGACTTTGTGCTGGTCCCGCCGGACTCGGGGGTTCGGCTGACTCCGGTGCCTGTCTCCGGTCCCCGCAGGGTGGCTCTGCTGGACGGGGTGTCCTGTTTGCTTGCCAAGAATGCCATCTGCCGGGTTCCTGTCGCGGAGGTGGGGACGGGGACCTACTCCATTCTGTTTCTGGTGCGGAAGGTGACCGGCGGCTTTCGGCCTGTCCTGGATCTCAAGTGGGTCAACTCCTGGATTCGGCCCGTTCACTTCCGCATGTTGACCCTTCAGGCCATCATTCCTCTGGTTCAACCTGGCGACTTCCTGGCTTCCTTGGACCTCGAGGACGCCTATCTCCACGTCCCTGTGGCCGCTTCTTCTCAGCGTTTCCTGAGGTTCGCTGTGGGAGACGCCCATTTTCAGTTTTGCGTGCTTCCCTTCGGCCTCAGGTCCGCGCCCAGGGTTTTCACGAAGGTCCTGGCGCCTCTCATGGCTCTCCTTCATGCGGAGGGGGTTTTCATTCACCCTTATCTGGACGACCTCTTGCTGCATGCTGCGGGGAGTCTCTTTTGCTCGCTCACATTGGGAGGGCCTTGGAGGTTCTTCAGGGGCACGGGTTCTTGGTGAACTGGGGAAAGTCTTCTTTGGTCCCCTCTCAAGACATGGTGTTCATCGGGGCTCGTTTTCAGACTTTACTCGGCCTTGTTACCTTGTCCGACAAGCGCTTGCTCTCTCTTCAGTCCCAGGTTCGGGCCTTGTTGTCCCGGGAGGCTTCTCCGGCGGTCCAGTGGCTGCGGGTGCAGGGGCACATGGCTTCCGTGGTGTTTCTGGTTCCTTGGGCTCGTTTTCATCTCCTTCGATTGGCCAACTGGATCCTGTTGGGGTGGTCTCCGGGGTCTCAGAGTCTCCTATCCCTGCTGCCCATGTCGGACCGGATTCGGGGGAGCTCTCCTGGTGGCTCTGCCGGCGTCATCTTCTGGCCGGGGTTTCCCTGGCTCCTCCGGCTCCGCTTGTGGTGACTACGGACGCCAGCCTGTCCGGTTGGGGTGCTTGGCTGGGGTCGGATCAGGTTCAGGGGTGCTGGTCCCTGCTGAACTCTCGGAGGTCCTCCAACTGGCGGGAGTTGAGGGCGATTTGGCTTGCCCTGGTGCACTTTCAGGACTCTCTGCAAGGTCGTTGGGTGTTGATTCAGACGGACAATCTGGTGGCGAAGTCCTATGTCAACCGTCAGGGGGGACCCGGTCCCGGTCCTTGAACTTGATTGCCAGCGTCATCTTTCAGTGGGCTCAGGTCTGGGTGCTGGGTCTGTCGGCTCTCTACATTCGGGGGGTGGACAATGTGAGGGCGGATCTGTTGAGCAGGGAGATTCCGTCCTCTCGGGAGTTCTCTCTCCTTCCCGGTGTGTTCGTCCAGTTGGTGAGTCGTTGGGGCCTCCCTGTGGTAGACCTGTTTGCGGATCCGGGGAATGCCAAGGTGGTCCGGTTCTGTTCTCTGGGCAGGTGTCCCGGGTCTCTGGGGGTCGACGGCTTGACCTGTCCTTGGCCTCGGGGTCTGCTGTATGCCTTCCCCCCCTTTCCGCTGCTCTGCTCCTTTCTGGTGCGGGTCCGCAGGGACTGTGCTCAGGTGTTGTTGGTGGCTCCCCGCTGGCCGCGGGCGAATTGGTTTCCTCTCCTATCCGGGCTGTGTTGCGACCGGGAGTGGGTCCTTCCTCTGGTTCCGTCCCCTTTGGAGTTTCCGGCCCTTCCTCTGGATTCTCTGCGGAGGTTGCACCTGACGGCCTGGCGGTTGAACGGCAGGGCTTAGCTGGGTTGGGGGTTCCTGCTCCTTTGGCTGTTACTTTGCAGGCTTCCCGTAGATCCTCTACTCTGCTTTCCTATGCTAGGCATTGGCGTGTCTTTTCGGCCTGGTGTGCTGGCAAGGGTGTTGATCCCACGGTTGCTGACCTCTTTGTGGTGATGCAGTTCCTTCAGGATGGGGCTCTTCTGGGGTTGTCGGTGGCTTCTCTGCGGGTGCAGTGGGCGGCTATTCAGGCTTTTCGGGGCTCCTGGCGTAATTTGCGGGATGACGGGGCTCTGATGCCTCGTTTTTTCAGGGACTGTTGAATTTGTTTCCCCGCCCTGTTCGGTCCTTCCCTTCGTGGGATTTGCATTTGGTGTTGGATGTCCTGTCTGGTCCTCCCTTTGAGCCCCTTGAGGGTCTTGAGTTGCGTCTCTTGACCTTTAAGACCTGTTTTTTGGTGGCTATCACCTCGGCGAGGCGCTTAGGGGAATTGGGGGCCTTGTCTTGTAAGTTTCCCTTCTGTAAGGTCTTTTCGGATCGGGTGGTTCTGGTTCCGGTTCCGTCCTTTGTCCCTAAGGTCAGTTCGGCTTTTCACCTCGGGCAGGAGGTGATTTTGCCTGAATTCTGTCCTGCTCCTTCCTCGGCTGAGGATTGTCGCTTGCATTGTTTGGATGTCCGTCGGGCATTGCTGTGGTACCTGCAGGTTGTCGAATCCTTCCGGGTGGGGGACTCTTTGTTTGTTAACTTCGGTCCGGCTCGGAAGGGTGTTAAGCCTTCCACGGCTACTTTGAGTCGTTGGATTCGGTCCACGGTCTTGATGGCTTACCATCTTAAGGGGGTGGCTCCTCCTGTGGGGGTTCAGGGGCGTTCCACTCGCAGTATGGCGGCTACGGTGGCTGAGTTGCAGGGGGCTTCTGTGGTGGAGATCTGTAGGGCGGCGACCTGGTCTTCTCCCTCTACGTTTGTCCGTCACTATCGTATTGCGAGCCTGGAGCGTTTGGATACTGTTCTGGGCCACAGGGTTTTGTCCTCTATGCGGGACCAGGGATGTTGATCTGATGTGTTTGGGGGCACTGTATTAAATTTTGGTGTTTCTTTCTCACTCAGTTGTCCGTCTCTGTTTTCTTCTGCTTGCTATGTCCTCATTGGTATTGAAGGAAGGCGAGGGAGGGACGGGAGGTAATGCTTCCATTTCTAACGATAATGGCATTACTCCTAGTCCTACTCCCTCGCCTTCCTTCGAGGACCCTCCCTCCCTCCCGGTGCGGTTCAACTGAGTGCTAGCTCGGCTTGTTTACGTACAGGTGGAGGTGGGGGCGGGCAGAGTTTTTATGCTGGGGGTGGGTCTGGGTGGGAGGCGGGGCCTCATTGGTATTGAAGGAAGGCGAGGGAGTAGGACTAGGAGTAATGCCATTATCGTTAGAAATGGAAGCATTTGCAATGCAATAGGTCTCGTAATTGCGCAATTTTGAGCTATTAGCATTGTAAATGACACAGCCTTTTATTTGTTTTTAAAAAACAACACATAAATAAAAGGTATTGTCATTTACAATACCAATAGGTCAAAGTTTCTAAAATGTAAGACCTATTGCATTTCAAATGCTCGTTGTTTATAAGCGCCCCATGCTGCACTTTCACTTTAATAGAGACCACACTCCTTTCTTTAGACGAGCCATGTCTGAAGAAAGGTCTGCGGCCGCTATTAAAATGAGAGTGCGGTATGGGGCGCTTGAACCAAAAAAGCATTTGTTTGTCAAGTTGACAAACAAATGCTTTTTTTGTAAAAGCGTCCTGTGAAAGTGCACATGGTGCGCTGAATGTTGCAGGAAAGCATGTAGTGCCTGCAGTAAGAGAAACGCATTAAAGAAAATAGTGCTTACAGACTAAATAAGACGTACTGTGTAAGAACCAAAGTAAAAGGGCCAGTCCTCATGGGAGGTTACAAATGGAGACAAGGCAGTACTAAGGAGGGTCTAACAAGCCTATTAACAAATCAGAAGCCAGCATTTACGAAGCACAATGACACAAGCCAATGACAAATATGGGCGGAGAGTGGGCGGGCCTTCAATTCCATACTCCAATAGAGCATGCCTTGCAGAGCAGCGCATGCACTGCCCAGGCTCGACCTAAAAATAGCAGAGATTTTTATATTAATTTAGGCTCCAAGATCTTCTAGATCAAGTAAAAACTTTTCAAGATACCGATTTTCAGAAACAGAGAAAATATAGTTGTCAGGTTTGAGGCACGAGCCTTGAACATGGTAATGTTATCCTATAGAAGAAACATAGAGTATATAGGGTCACTTGTCAACAGCTTTACAGAATTGTTCTTCTGGACTTAAGGTAAGTAGGGGCTGTCGTGTAGTTCCTATATACCTATATAGGTTCTGCACGTTTGGATAACATAAACTGTGGGACTGGTGGCAGACTGATTCCGTGCACCCCCACCGGGTATGTTAGCCTGTCTGTATAAGCTAGCTCACAGTGCCATTAGAATCTCCTCTTATCGGGGAGAGAATAGTTCTTGGCAACCTTCGAACATGACAACCCTGATCCCTCAGAATCGTGGAAACAATATACTACCTTTCGCTCAGTCACTCGTGCTCACTTAGTTTGTCTCAGAGATATACACAGAATAAACAGGCTGGGTGTTTTCAATAAGAGTTTATTGAACAGTTGTTATTCTAGTGTAGAATAGATGAGCTGCAACAACCATTAGATAGAAGCAGAGATATACGATTAGAAGTACTACGAAAGTAAAGGGATGGTAAAGTTCTACCATCTTGCAATAATCATGAATACATACAAGTATATAAAACACATGATAAAAAGTGCGTACTTCTACGATGCCTCCCTAACTAGATGTACCTAAATGTACCTAGCATCTGTGTAGGTGTAATGCCAAGAATCCCTCTAGGATCTAGTCAACCCCATTACCTGAGAATAAGAGAATATGGGACCCCATCCTGGTCTCAAGTTGGACACCCCGTGAGGGATGTTGGACCACTGCGAGCGGGAGCGTCTGCATGCAGGAACCTCAGCGTCTCTGGTCAGTGTGTCAACCGGGAAGTCTGTCTCCTCTGTCCTTCTAAGCAAGATGTGATGTATATATACCTATAGGTCTCCCCAGGGGTCCTACCTTGCTGTGTTACTGTGTTGGCCTAAAGGATGACGTCGGGCCTGAAATTTATACAGGAGATTGTAGTCCTCCTGTTAGTCCTGCTGTGCTTCCAAGAAGCCTCATGCATAATGTATGAGATTCAAACTAGGGAAAAACCCGCGTTCTGAATGCAGTGTCGTATCTAGGTAAAAGGTCAGTCCCTAAGAACCGTTCTGTATGTAATGTAGGGAAGAATATAGGTGAAAGGTTGCAATGTTATCTGTGCCTATATAGGGTACTTATATGGAATATAACACCCACTCCTCTTCCGACTGGACGACATATGTAACTTTTCACCGTACTACTAGCCTAACTAGATATTGGTACGCACAAAGTTTATAAAAACATTTGTTTAGCTAAAATGTTTAAAACTTCTAAAAAACGTAAAAATGTTAAAAAAAACATTTTTGCAAGCCATAGTTCTAAAGTGTCCGTAGTTATAGTCCGAATCACTATAAGCATTAGAAAGCCATGTTTGCCCAATAAATGAAAGGAATGTCAATTTTGTTTTTGAGTTCCAAATTTGAGCTTGTTTAAAAAAGGGCGAATTTTTTCCAGCACACGGCGAGCCAAATGAGTCAAATGTTTGTGTCCTGGCTGGTAGACACAACATTTTCGTTGCTTGCTTCCGCAGTAGATGGCCTCTGTAGCACCTTGCAGAGTACGCCAATTGAGCACAGATGATGTTCCACACTGTCCGCAGCCGGTGCTGGGGCAGCCTGTGCGCCGTCCAAAGCCTGGGTGTCGGAGGAGGAGCCGGTGTCCATACCAACAGGTGCTATTACTACCTGTGGGGGCTCAAGGAATGCAGCCATCAACATCGGAATACGCTGAGGACACTGCAGAACATGGGCCGTTATCGGGTCCAGTAAAGCATTCACGTCCAGTTGCGCACATGATGGGAGTGTCAAACAAAGGTCTAACACGCGTTCTTCTCTGCAAAACAGGCATCGGAGGACAGGTAAGATGCAGTCCATCCAGACTGGTCGAAATGACAAGAACCAAGATGCACTTAGTTCTCTTAGGCGAGGCATGCCTAGATGTTGTACCATGCGGTCACGGTATTTACGCTCCAGGAGTGCTTTTTCCATCTCCTTGGTGACTGGGACATCCATTGTGTAGCAGATGGAAAATAATCAGGAAACCTGCTACTATAAACGGGATGAGTGGAAGTCCTCCAAAGATGCTTCCGAATACGGAGTGTATGACGTTTGGTATAACTCCAAGTACCTTCTGAAAGGTGTCCAGAACCTATGGTCTTAAATAGGTGGACTATGCCAGTCGTATCAGACATGTTAAAGATACGATTTACCATTTCTGCGAAATGGAAAGGGCAGTTTGTATGAATAAGCACCTGCATCTCTGCCGAAGACCTTGCGATCTGGAGATCAAAAGTCTCTTTTTTTTTTTTTAAACAAATTTTATTGCCTTTTACATGGTATACAGCAGGGCCGCTCTCTGCGGCGTCAACAGATAAGTAACAGGATCAGTGTAATGCATCACATTGCATCCTTTACCTGGTCTGGTAGTCCCAAGTTCTGAGTTTATCAGTCACCTATTCAGTCGGAGAATGCTTCCACATGTAACCAGGCAGATTTACCCCCACCGCCCCTCCCCAACAAAGAACTAAACTAAACCCCACCCTCCTCCCCCTCCCGCCCCGCACTGCTGTCTCCCTACTACTTCTATTGAGCTCAGACGTGAGCCGCCCCTGCGCTTGAGGTGTGGGTGATGGTGCTTCGCCGGGGGTCCCTCTGTTGTATTACTGTCCTTTCCTGTGTTGTTCCATTAGGTGTTACCCCCTCCCGGGATCCGTAGTGGTATTCTGTCCTAACCTGGCCCCAGGGGATTCTCTATTTGTGGGAGTCTCTCTGGTGTGGAAGCTTCAGATGCTCTGCCATCTCTCTGTAGGGCTTCCAGCAGCCCCTCCCATGCCTGAGCTCGTTCCAGCTTGCCCACTCCCCGTCTTGCATTTCTAAGCAGGACCCTGCCCTCGCACCTGGCCCATTTCACGAGCTCTCGCTTCCATCTGTGTACGTTGGGGCCTTCCGGTTTCTTCCAACTGCTAGTAATTTCCCGTTTTGCGAGGATAAATGCAAGGTCCTGAAATCTAGCTGTGGTCTTGGTTTTGGCAGTGTGGGGGAACAGGTTGAGCAATACATGGGCTGGTGTGCAGGGAACCACCCTCTCCGTTATTCTAGCCGTCTCCTGTGTGATTTCCTGCCAGTACTGCGTTAAGGAGGTGCAGCTCCACATCATATGGGTAAAAGTCGCCCCCTGCGTGTCACATCTCGGGCATCTAGCGTCCGCGCCCTCGAAATAGCGGTTGATACGCTCTTGGGTTAGATATGCCTGGTGAAGTATATAGAAACTTATCAGACTAAACCGGGCATTTCGGGATACTTTGGTGGTCTGTTCTAGAATATTGTCCCAGTCCTTGTCATCTAGCGGCCTGTCAATGTCATCCCCCCATTTGTGGCACAGTCGGTCCAGTGGTTGTATGGAATCTCGCCCTATAGCTCTGTAGAGGCATGCAACAGCCTTGATAGTGCCCCAAACTAGGCTTATGTATTCACAAGTGGCGTGTCGTGGTGGTTCCGTCGTGCCCGCTCCCCAGTGGCGCCTCATAGCCCCGTGACCACCCCATATAGCAGAAAATGCCCCTGTGGTATATCTCGGTCAGCGCTGAAGTCCTCCAAGGAGAGAAGCTCTCCGTCCCGGAAGAGATCCCCCACCTTCGTTGCCCCTGCTTGAACCCAATCGTCAATTCCCCGCCACTGTCCTCCATGGGGAAGGGCCTCAAACAGCGACATCGCCATTTCTGGCGAGTATGGGCGTTTTTGTTCTAGTTTTCTGCAGGCATCTGCCCCAGCAGCGAAGTATCACTCTGTGTTCATTACTGTGGACCTGCTGGGGCTTGGCAGTCCCGAGCAGGGTGCGGAACACCCCAGCTGTATCCGGGGTGAAAGGTGGCACTCCCCTGTCCGGCTCCCTGCTCCCCGCCACCCACTGCGTGAATCGCTGCAGCTGGCCTGCCAAATAGTAGGCCTCCATATCAGGCACAGCCAAACCACCACCCGACCTATGCCGTTTTAGAGTATTGAGGGCTACTCGTCTGCGCCCTGTTCCCCATGTGAACGCCGATAGGCAGGAGTCCAGCTCCCGGAACCACGCCGCCGATATCCACACAGGAAGCGTGACAAAGAAGTATAGCAGCCGGGGAAGAGCCACCATTTTAAGCAGTGAGATGCAACCCATTACTGAGAGGGGGAGCCTACCCCAGAAAGCCATAGTGTGTTTGAGCGAACGCAGTGCCCTCCCTATGTTGCCTTCCTTCACATCCTCCATGGTGTGGAAGATGTGTACTCCCAGCTAACGGAAGCACCGGGGCTCCCACCGCAGATCACCTAGGTTCCAAGGTGGTCTCATCTCTCTCACCAAAGGGAATAGTCTGGACTTCAGCCAGTTCACTCGCAGCCCTGACAATGACCCAAATCGTTCCATCATGGCCTTCGCTCCTGGCAGTTCTTCCCCCGCGTCTTTCAGGAATAGGAGGAGGTCATCCGCATATAATGCTATTTGGTGCCTCTGCTCTCCCAGCTGGAGCCCTCTGTAGGCCTCTCCAGTTCGCGCTACGCAAGCTAATGGCTCTACAGCAAGGGCGAATAGCAGTGGGGAGAGGGGACACCCCTGGCACGTCCCCCGCTCCACCCGGTACTGCTCTGATATCGTGCGTCCCGTACGGACTCTCGCCACCGGGTCCGTATATAGTAGCCGTACCCAGCATATAAACCCCAGTCCTAGGCCCATTTTGTGCAATACGATACAAAAGGGGATGGTGGACGGAACGTTTGAGCCAATCAAACACTCACCCCCAGTCAACTGATCTGGGGGTGAGTGTTTGATTGGCTCAAACGTTCCGTCCATCATCCCCTTTTGTATCATTTTGTGCAATACGGCATATAAGAACCCCCATTCAAGGCTGTCGAATGCCTTTTCCATGTCAATGGCGAACACCGCCCCTCCCTGGTCTGCAGTCGCCCCAAGCTCGATAATGGACAGCAGTCGCCGAATATTCAAGGTTGTGTTCCGGCGAGGAATGAAGCCTGCTTGGCCATGGTGCACCAGAGGTATCATGTAAGGGAGCAGCCGCGTTGCCAGCACCTTGCTTAGAATTTTAAAGTCGAGATTTAGCATCGACAATGGTCTGTACGCTGCACACTCCAAGGGGGACTTGTCCGGCTTCAACAGTGGGATGACCACCACCTCCCTAGTGGTACCCGGTAAGCGACCTTTCTCCCTCGCCTCCGCGTACATCTCCGCCAATTTGGGGGACAGTTCTCCCACGTATGCTGCATAAAATTCCTTGGGGAGCCCATCCGTGCCCGGTGTTTTCCCCCTCGCCAGTTCCTTAATAGCTACCCGGATTTCGCGTTCTGAGATTTCAGCTCCTAGGAGCTCTGCATCCTCATCTGTTAGTGTGTGTAACGGGAGGTCTGCCAGGTAGTCCTCGACTTCCCCGTCCCCTCGGGGCCCTGAACTCTTATAAAGTCTCTCGTAGTAGCTGCGAAACCTATTGTTGATGTCGTCCTGTCGGTATAGATAATGCCCCTCAGAATCTGCCAATTCTATAATCATATTCTCCCTGCGGGTGGGACTGGCGAGCCACGCCAGCAGTCTACCCGCCTTGTCTCTCTCGGCATGAGTCCTGTCCATGTACGCTCGATAGTCAAAGCACCTCAGTCTCTCTTCCTGCACCGCCACCTCCTTTGCCTCGAGTAACTCCTGGCAGAGTCCTGGATTGTTCGGGCGTCTGCGTTCTACCTCCCTCAGTGCCCGATCGGCCTGTTCCACGTCGTTCAGTAGCGTACGTCGTATCCCTATGGACAGCGCCATGCAACGGCCCCTTATCACTGCCTTAAAGGCCTCCCATAGTGTCACCCTGGAGTCTGTGGATTGTGCATTGTCTGCAAAGTATGTGGTGATTTGTTCCTTAATCTCGTGGTGGAAGACCTGGTCCTCTAGTACCTCGGGCCTGAGGTGCCAGGTGCGGATGGGCTGCCGCGTGAAACCCCACTGTAATCTAACCAATAGGGGGTTGTGGTCTGACAATGTGCGAGTGAGGGACTCTGCGCTGTGAAGTCGTGTGTGCATGTCCGGGGAGCATAGAAAGGTGTCCAGGCGGACGTGTAAGTCATGTACATGGGAAAGGTGAGAGTACTCCCAATCCAGTGGGTGCGTACGTCGCCACGTGTCTACCAGCCCCCAATGGGACTGCCAGTCCCTGAACGTCCTGGCTATCCTATGTACTGGGGCATCGCGCAGGGGTGGGTGGGAACGGTCCATGGCTGGGCCCGCTATACAATTAAAATCTCCCCCCATAATAGTTGACCCCGTCATGTACGACGCCAGGGAGCCAGACAAGCGCTCAAAGAATGTCCCTTGGTCTGTATTCGGGCCATAAATATTTATCAGTGTGACGTCTTGCCCGTCTACTCGCCATGTGACCACCACATATCGGCCCTCTGGATCTACTTTGTGTCCGGTGTGTTGGAAGGTGACGCCCGCCCTAATCCAGATCAAGACCCCTCTGGCGAATGCCGAGAATGTAGTGTAGAATGCCTGGCCTCTCCATCTGCGATATAGTGCCACCCCTTCGGATGCCAATGTGTGCCTTTCCTGCAGCATCGCTATGTGGACCCCTCGCCTATTCAGATGGGAGAAGATTTTGTAGCGTTTGTGCATAGAATGCATCCCCCGGATATTCCAGGAAAGGAGATTATATTCCCCCTGATTTGGAATTATAGATCAGTCTTTCCACCTCTGTCTGGCCTCCCCGGCCCTGCACAACTCTCAGCGCCCTGTGTTGCATGGTGGGATCCTCCGCGCAGCGGCTCGTAACCCCACATAAGGATAGACAGCAGTGCCCCCAACTTAAAACAATAGAACTCCCCCTCCCCAGGACAAGTGAGCAACTCTCTCCCATCCAAACTGCACTCAGGCATACAAACAGGCTAAAGCCCAACTGTCGGGTGGTGGCTAGACTACAGCTCGATGGGAGGAAAACCTTCCCCTCCGCCCCTCTGGGTCCCCCCCCCTTTCCAATGGTTAGCTTACATGGTGTTCATCCTGAGCCCCTCTAGCTCTCGATCCAGTCTCTAGTCCTCGTGCCCTCCCTCCCCCCGAACCCCAATGTCCAGCAGGTACTTGCGTGTCAGGCTTATGTTAGATCACGTCGTCCGCCATTCTGGGAGTGACCTCTGGCATTGTCTGGCTAGCCTCCCCCACGTGCTTGAGCTGGCGTCGGAGTCCGAGTCTCTCTGTTCCTCCCCCGATAGAGAGGAAGCACCCTGCGGGCCCGCTGCACTCAGGGACGCTACCGCCGCCACCGCTCTCTCCCTGTCCCAGCGAGCCTCCTCCGGGTTTGGGTGGCCTTTGGGCTTCCCCCCCCCCTTCCAGGGGTTCGCGTGTGAGTCTCCGCTGTCGTGTCCCTAGCCCCTCGATCCAGTCCCAGGCGTCTTGAGGCGTGGCAAAAAATGTGGTCGTCTCTGCATGGACTATCCGGAGTTTAGCTGGGAACACCATTGAGTACGACACCCCCATTTGTCGCAGTTTCCGTTTGGCCGCAGTAAAGGAGGCTCGCTGTCGCTGTACCTCTCGTGAGAAATCTGGGAAAATCCGTACAATGCTATTTTCAATTTTTAATTGTCCTTTGTGTCGCGCTTGACTCAGCACGTGATCCCTGTCCTTGTAGAAGAGAAGGCGAGCTACCACAGGTCTCGGCGGCCTTCCAGGGGGGAGTGCCCGCGCAGGAACTCTGTGTGCCCGCTCAAGGGCGAAGTATGGCGACAGACCCTCCTCAGCTACTTCTGTGCAGATCCAATTCTCAAGGTAGGCCACCATATTGTTACCTTCGATTTTTTTTCTGGCAGCCCAGTGACTCTAATGTTGTTCCGTCGTGCCCTATTTTCAGCGTGCTCGGCGCACAGTTTCAATACTTTAACTCGCTTGTCAATGTTTGTGAGTTTGCGGGTGGACTCAGATACCTGTGGTTTCAGGTTGCCGACGTCCCCTTCCACCGATGTGACGCGGTCCGCCAGCTTCCTGTGGTCTGCCCGCAGTAGCCCCAGATCCTCTCGGAGCGTGTCGATTCTAGATTCCTCTGCTGTCCTCGACGCTTCTATGGCCTGCAGGATGTCATGTAGGGATGGTTCATCTTGGGTCGTCGTCTTTTTGCCATGGGATCCCGTGTTGTCGCGCCCCTGTAGCGTCTTCTCCCGCTGGGTCCTGCTGCTCTGCCTCCCGCCATTTAACTCGCCCCATGGTGGGTGTAGGCCTTCGCTCCTCCCGTCCTCCTCGGTCTGTGCGCGCTCCGGGGCAAAAGGTCTCTCTGCGTCCACCAGTCTGTTCCAGCCGTTAACTGTGGTCTCTGCTAACGTTCCTCCTGTCGCCGGCAGCACTCGGGCGTCTGCCGCGCTCCTTCTGTGGCCCCTTAAGGAATGAGCAGCGGGGGGCGCTGACCCCCCGGTGGGTCGCCCAGGTGGCAGTGCCGGCTGAGGTGTTCCCCCTCCCCGCCGGGAGTACCTTAGGCCTTCACTGTGGGGCTCCGTTGGGCACTGGTGCCAGCCACGTGGGCGTCAACGTTCCCAGGTACCCCTGCAGTTAACTGTGGCAGCCGGGGCAGATCCTCTCAGGTGGGGGCGCCCCCGGTCTCATTTAGTGAGTGCAGCCCCACTCCGGTATCGCCCTTAGGCAGCAGCGATCCCGCCAAGGTCGGTGCTGTGGGCGGCTGGGTCAGGCCCCAGGCAGGCGGCCTCGACACCAGCGCTGGGGGGCCAAAGTCTTGCAGCTCACCTTCTTCAGACTGGGCCCAAGGTTCTGTGGTAGTGGTGCGGGTCACTGGTGAGGCGCCCCCCCCCCCCGCTGCAGCCCCAAGTGAAAAGCAAGTCAAGATGCAGGCAGCAGTCCTCAGGTCCCAGGGGGCACCCCACCCCGGGCAGTCCCTCCTACCGGAGTGAAACACCGCTCCCGCGGAGATAAGCGAGCACCCTCCGGAGTCAACACCCTCCGCGGCCGCAGGGGCCCGCGAGCCGCCGTGTTCCCAGTGACCAGTTGTTCACTTTTCGTTGGGGAGAATGGGTGGGTTTTCCCGCACTTCCGCCGCTGGGGCCTGGATGCGGCCGCCTTTGATCTCTGCTAGTTGCGCTGGTCCCGGGCCGCGGGCGCCATCTTGTCTGGCTGCTTCACTCCCACCGTATCGCCGATCTTTACCTCCAGGCTGGCCCTGTCGCCCCTGAACTCGCCAGTCCACACCAGCCCTGTGCTCCGCCGCCTCGGGCCGCGCCAGTCACCGCCTCCCAGGTCCTCTAGCGGCCAGTCCGGTCTCGGGAGGCCGCCTCAGGTTGCGGGCGCCATCTTGGCGAGCTCTGCAGGTCCCCCGTCCGGGGCTATTATTCGGCGAAGTCTCGCCTAATTTTGCCTTTCACCCCCTTCTGCCAGTTCTCTTGCCCTGCGGGGGTCCGGAGGCGGGCAATCGACTGTTCGCTCTCCCCAGTATCGGTCAGGATGGGCTGAATTGGGGGATCACCCGCGGGAGCTCCGGTTTAGGCGCCCTGCTCCATCGGCGTCCGGCCATGCCCCGGAGATCAAAAGTCTCTTGAGCGGAGGTTAAGGGCACGGACTTCTGTAGAAGCTTGGCTTTCATTCTGCTTAGAGTATCAAACCGTATTAAAGAAACATTCAGTGAAGGCCATAGCGGCGCCTTCCTGACTGTATGTGTCGGTGGAAACAATACTTGCATACAGCAAGTAACCCTGGAGCTCACGGTTACCAGATATGCGATGCCCGGGAGCATTCCGCAGCAGCCTTGACTGTTCAGCATCAAGTAGCTCCCATTTGAAAGTAGCCTGAATGCTGGAGTAATCGCTGCAGCTGGGGCACCCCTCAAATGGCAGGACAAGTTCGCTACAGAACCATTACAAGCCCCGTGCAGCATTATATCCTGGCATATGAGTGATCCACTTAAAGCGTTCTCACAGTTCGTACCGCTTAGAAACACTTCTCGAACCCCACTCTGGCATCGAAATCTGTATGGTAATTCCCATGATTCCTTAATGTATTCCTTACCCATTTCTTCATATCTGCCTGCCTGCTTTTGTTCAAGGCAATACTGAAACTGAAAAGTAGTGACCGGTAGAGTTATGTCGCCATGGATTAGCCATTCTGTGGATGGAAATTCTGCCACTGTAAATGCTAATCTATCCAGTTTTTTTGATACGCAACATTGTATATTTTGCTCCCTTTTGTGCCATTTCTATCTGTTTATCTGTTAGATTGTATTCAGAGAACAGAGACGGGCTGTTAATATAACGCCTAGGCACATAGCCTGCACACAAAGATTGCAGCGTCCAGCTTAACATAATAGAACGTAATTGAGATTGCCCGTGTTGTAATATGGCCAAATCTTGTTCTAGTATGTCTATCGTAGAAGATACAATGTTGCCTAAGGAATATATCCTGGAGGTCAATGTAGTTAACCCATTGTCTACCACTGCGAGAGATTTTTCTAGATTTATACGGTCTATTTCACGTAATCTCTCTGCGGCCGCTTGTTGGGATATTTTCCATATTTCATTGTAGACGGCATAAATGAAACGTTTCTGACGTGGCTTCCTGGGACCTAGTAAAAAATCCCTGAGATTCACATCCTGTGACCGTAAAGATAAGTGTTGTTTCACCTTTGTGAGTGTTGAGGGTTTTTAGCCAATCAAGGCACAACTTCCCAACACTGCAGGATGTCACTACCCCTGGATGTTTTCTCTGTACATAACGTGGATCTGGCCTATGGATAGTGAACCCTTCGGTTTTACCCATGAATCTCGCCTGACAACTATTGGTGTCTGTGGGCCAAATAAACCATTTCTTCCAATTGGGGTCTGATCTGTTGTATTGTATAATGTCATCTATTGTAATCTCTTTATGTGATGTTATGCTACCCTCGGTGTGTGATGGAGTTGGCATCCGAGGTGTGTTTAAGTCCTTGTTCTTGGCTAGTCCAAGGCAAAAGGCGTCTGTTGCACTGTCTCATTTAAAAACATGATCTGCTGAGGGATGAGGCATGCTCTAAATAAAGCTTCTGTTTCCTGAACTTGCCATCCTCTAGTACCCCAGACGGATTTTAAGTCTATGTTGTCTTTCCATAAGTCGAAACCTTGTTCAGACAACTGGGCAATAAAGGAAGCAGAGTAAATCTGTTTGGTGTTTAACATATTTTTCTGTGCTGGTGTTGGTGCAACCCTATAATAATATGAGGCTGAGTTAGACATATTAAACCCTGAAAAATATGGAAACTTCTGTGCAAATGTTTTTGAACTGCCTTTCGGCAGTGCTGGAAATGTTCCCACTGGTGGCACGTGAACACATTTCTAGGATTAGCAGATTTATGCAGAAAATGATGACCATAGTATTGATAACAATACATTGTTTCGAAATCTGATGTTTTCCAATGTTTCACTATTAGAAAATGCAGCAGATTTTTCTAAGTCAGACAACATATTATTTACAGTTTCAAAGTCCCACTCATCGGAAAATGTACTTGAGGTAATGATATCACTCAACAATATTTTAAATAAATGAGGAATTCTTAAGTTCAGTCGGACCAAATATATCGAAATCAACCTTGTCCCAAACTATACCATCAGGTATAGGAACTGCTGTAATGTTCACTGATGACAAGTCTCTTTGTTCTCGATGAGATGATTGGTGTGGCTTTAAAATTAAATTCACCTTTTGGGCTGCAGAGCTATGTCTAAGGTATTTTCCATTAACAAGCATGCTAAAAACTATTACTAAGCCTAACCCGAAAAGAAAGAAAGAAGTATCCCGGTAATTACCCATAGTTCTACCCAAGGTGATACCAGGTAAGTCTTTTTAAGAAAGTTCAGAAAGTCTTTAACTTGCTGCTTGCGTGATTGTTGGGCTGGCATAGTTTCAGGTTCACTTGGATCCATAGAAAACGTATCAAAGTTTATGAAGTAGCAAGAAGCAGTTCGATCAATTGTTGGTATTGCATCAGGATTTGTGGAAATCATAGTTTGCTCTTGTTGAGGCATGTTGATGTAGACATCTGTATTTGGTCGAATTGAAATTTGTCTTTCATTTTGGTTCTGAATTTGAACTTCAGGTTCAAGGGGAACAAGTTCCATAGCATTACTGCATAGTCCGTCATTCCGTGTAGGGGACTCTTCGAACGTGATGAGTCTTTCCGTTTGAACTTCTTGAATTGTAGCGAGAGGAGGGTGTCTGCTACTCTGGAGTCCACGTGGCCTACTACTCAGTATCGGCCACATAGTGTGGTTTGATTAGGTCGATTGAGACAAATCTTTTCTCAGTTTTTTCGGCAAGAGGCGGTAGAAGTACAGTTCTTGTTCCTTCAACTGCTAGGACCTGTACAGGCTTTCTGGATGATGGCCCAAATTCTTTCTTGTCCGCTATTTTCTCTTTGACCAGATCCCTGATTTTTGGGATCCAGACAGGTCTTGCCGTGACTGATTTGACTTCCCCAGTGGCGGTCTGCTTCATATGAACATTACTTTGTTGTGTCCTAGATTCATTTAGATCCTGTAAAACAGCCAAACGATCATGGATGTCAAAAGGCTTTTCATCCACCACTGCGCCTTCACAATCAAGATCAGGTACCCACATTCATATCCCAAATAGGACCTCATATGGAGTGATTTTCCCCCCCCCCCCCCACCCTCCCCAGAGAACTTCTTGGCATGTTATTCAATGCTCGCTGCACTCCATACAGAGGTTTTACCCAACTCTCACCCGTGCCTAATACTCTAGCTGTTAAAGATTGCTTTGAATCTCGGTTTTTCCTCTCCACGACCGAACTTCCCTCAGGATGGTACGGAGAGGAGTACTGTAATGCTACACCAAATCCTCGCATGGCCTCCTTGTAAGCCCGAGAGCTAAACGCAGGGCCCTGGTCAGAATGTAATGTGCCTAGTGCGTATGGCCCTATAAAGACTCGCAAATCTTTTATAACAGTTCGAGCGTCAGCCGAGCGTTGGGGCCACACCCATAGGAATCATGAGCAGGAATCCACTGCAACCTTGATATACCTGTAAGCCCCATCTCTTTGTAAGGGGCCGCAGTGGTCCAAGTAAACACATGCTAGTGGTTTGTCTGATATTAATAAAGGTGTCTGTGCTGGAAGTGTTACGGTGGAACCTTTCATCTGCTGGCAGATGTCGCATTTCAAGACATAGTCTTTAGTCTGCTTTGTTAACCCAGGCCACCAATAGCGTTGTTTCAATAAAGAAACCGCCGCCGTAATTCCTGCATGTGCAGAACCTATCCCTTCGTGTGCTGCTTGAATTAACCTATGATCCATGTTTGGAATTACTCTATCCCCCACTCCAGGAATCTGAGCAAATGGAATGTTATTGGCATCTAACTTGTAGGAGTACTTGAGTGGAAACCTTTTTGGTACTGCTTTGCTGTTTTTGTATGAAGCAATGACAACCACCATAATCTCACCGTCTATTCTCGTTTTAGAACGAGTGATTGCAGCTACGGAAGCCGTGCGTACAGCCCCGTTTGCGTCTTCATCAGCCAATGAATTCCCTTCAACGTAAACGCAATCACGCTGATGACTCAGTGTAAGTATCACGTGAGCTCTCGGTAGTTCGGTTTTCAACTCCACTACCTGTTCCCATAGCATTTTGTGCTTATTTGTGCCACCTTTTGCATCTTTGAACCCGTTTTGAACCCAGTGCTGCAAATATTCATTATATGACTGTACACAGTAAAATGAATCGCACACAATTAGTGTGGGGAATTCTCGATCCGTATTTACCAGTGCCAGTATCAAGGCTTTTAACTCTGCCAGCTGTGCTGTGCAGTGTCTTGGAGATTGCGTTTTTGTGCAACTTGGGTGGAACTTTCCATCCCGCATTCGACCTTTAACGATTGAGCATGCCGCGCTATATTGTTGCTTACTTCCTATGGCCGGTTGAGCTGATCCGTCAGTGTAAATTATATATTCATACTGATCTAGAGGCATTATTTCGTTTGGTAGAGGATATTCTTGTTCGTATTGCAGAAATGCTTGTGTCTTTAGGTTTATGTCGTACCTGTATTCTACATCTGTTGTAGTGAGAGAATTAGCCCATTGTATCCATCTCGGATGTAAGGCTTTTGCGTTAGGAACACTCTCCTTTGTTGCAGCCTCTAAGGCTGGAACTGGAGTCACTACTATTATTCGTTTCCCCTGTGCCAGTGCTCTTTCTCTTACTACAGCAGTTTGTACTGCTGTCAGAATCTTTTCTGTAGACGCGAAGCGCATCTCCGCATTTGTGTACAAATGTGATTTGTATGCAATTGGTACTGTTTCACCTTTATTATATGTTAGATGGGTGTACCCAGATTGACCCGCAACTATACGGATCACCAGGTTGCGTACTTTTACCCGTGTCTGTAAATGTTTGGAAGCTATCATGTCAGCTTGTAGGGAACGAAGGATATCTGTGTGTCCATTGTCTTACTGAAAAAACAGGTTTTATTAAATCGTAGAAAGGTTTTACTCTTTCTGCGTAATCCAAAATTTAAGTTCTACCAAACTTTAGGAATCCCAGGATTGATTGTAAATTTTTCAATGATTTTAGAGGTTGGAGCAGCGCGCGTTTTTAAAAAAAATTGTCTGCCAGGCTTTTCCCTTCACTTGAAAGCTCATATCCTAAAAACAGGACACTGAGGTGGGCAATTTTTGATTTTTTTTAAAGTTGAATTTGTAGCCCTCAGATGCAAATCCCAAAATTATGGTATTCACTCTGTTCAAGTGCTCCTCTAGGTCTTCATCCGTTAGATAGATAGATATCCACATAGGATAATGCCTCTTCATCCAAATTTTGAAGTAACTCAGTTACTCTGGCCGAAAACAATACCCGGGCTGTTCTTATACCCTTGGGAGAGTCAACAAAATTGACGCTGGGACGCCAGCGCTGAGAATGCAGTTAGATACCTGCTTTCAGGCGCTATATTTTGGCAGAAAAATCCATTTGAGATATCGAGTGTCGTTTTTATATTTTTTTCCGCACAATATTATTCATTATTGCGGCACTGTGTGCATTTTGGACTGCAAATGTCTTAGTGCACGTGTTTAAATGTCTGTAATCTAAAACTAAACAATATGAATTGTCGGGTTTCATGACCGGAAACAAAGGATTATTTATCGATGAGGTGCAATTTTCGATCACCCCTTGGTATTCAAGTTGATCTAAGATCTCCCTGACCTGTTTTTTTAGCTTCTTGCTTTATTGGATACTGCCTCTGTGCAGTTGGAGTATTTTTTATAGGACTTATGTGGTGGGTTGAATCCTCATCCCATCCAACATGGTTTTTGTATAATGCAGGTGCTTGGGCTACCGCCCACTCCCGCGCATATGTGTGTTTTAGGTGCTTGGAAATATGGTCTGAGAATGCCGGTAAAATTACCGTTTCTCCTTTAGGGCAATCCATGGCGAATGCTGGCGGCCAATCTTGTTCAGCTAACAAAATGTCATAGCCAAACGTCAGGTTCTCCCAAAAGAGACCTCGAACTGTCCTGCATTTGTCCCCTTCTTTTTGGAGTGTTATTTCATATAACTTATGTGGGACACTTACCCTAGTATCAGGTGTTTCTACCGTGATATAATCATTCAAGTCCGTTGTCACCAAAAATTCCATCAGGTTCTGGCGAGCTATTGTTACTTCTGCCGCAATGTCTAGCATCGTCGGAGCCCATTCCCCGTTCAGTAGTTGAGTCCTCAGAATTCTGGGCATGTCTGATCTTTAGACCTGCAACCTTCTTCTTTTTGAACTGTGGCCTTTGCTTTGGTTTCTCTTCTTTTTTGGAAGTATAATCTTGAGCGTGCTGCTTGTCTCTGGACTTTTTACGCTCTTCTTGTCTGTCTGACCGTCCTTCCCTCTCGGAGTTTTTCGATGAACCCTGAAAGGAACGAGAGGAACGTGTATCAGTATCCTGATACCTGTCAGGTTTCCTAATATTATCCCTATTCCTAAGGTTATACCTCTTTTCGGAGGGCTCCTGTCAAGGAGATCTACCTCGGGATTGAGATCTGTTTCCTTTAAAGTTTTGTTGTTTTTTATTGTCCCACTTCTTTTTTGTTGAAGCAGGTGTCTGCTTGGAAGTGTCCTTTTCAGGACTGCCCATCGGATGTGGTTTTAAAGCTTTCCCACCCAAACTGTCTCTGCCTACTTCTGCATATGCAGTTTCAATTATTTTCGGTAGTTCGTGTTCCTGCTCTAAAGAACTGAACTCCCTTAGGCGTTGGCGGATAGCCACTGAAGCTGCTTCCCCTTTAATATTAGCTAATATTATGGCTGATACCTGGGCATAGTTACCTAGTAACTTCATCCCTAAGTTCAGAGCAGGCTCTGCGCCATACTCGTTTTGTATTTGTCTCAATACGTCTGGTACTACTGCTAATGACGGGATACCATGAGTTCTGGTATAAATGGCAGCAAAGACTGTACCCCAAGTGGTACATCTCGATTTGTGGTGTTATCCCCATGGGCAAGCAGATTATTGGCATTCTGTGTTTTTCATACGGGGTAGTATTTGGGAATACTGCCTCTAGCTGTGTTATTTTCTGAGCTACCCAGAATATTTGTTCATGTTTTGTGGGCATTTTACCCATCACCGCGTGTAATGTTTGTGGTGTGATTTTAGTTGCTGTACTCTGAGTTTGAGTTCCATTTATTGCAACCATAGCTGGTTGGACTGTAAGTGTCCTCATGACGAATTGCGTCAGGTTTCTGTAACTTTTTATCAATTCTTTGTGTTGTGTGAGAATGATGATGGATTAAACCCAGATCAGTTGACTGGGGGTGAGTGTTTGATTTGCTCAAGCGCTCCGTCCATCGTCCCCTTTGGTATCGCTTTGTTCGCCCTAAGTTGGCAGGGTATGCCCAGACGTGGGTCCCTTGCTCACTTTGCCACTGGATTCAAGCTAGCCTGGCTGATGACGGCTGAATAGCCAGAAACCGGTCCCAGGATGCTGGTTTCCGGTCCAGGGAAGACATGGCTTGGCAGTTCGGGCTGGACTGTTCCCATGAGGCACAGGGTCAGACTGATTTGCATATGGCCATGTCTGAACTGGGGTGGTGGAGTGAGCTAAAGAATGATGATGGATTAAACCCAGATCAGTTGACTGGGGGTGAGTGTTTGATTTGCTCAAGCGCTCCGTCCATCGTCCCCTTTGGTATCGCTAAGTCTCCTGATGGCATTGTTTCAATGTCAGGATGTGGTGTGTAGGCCGCTAATATTGGCCATGTTGCCCCTTCTCTTCCGAGCGGGCCGAGTCTTACTCTTCTTCATATATGGGGTAGGGCGCCTTTAAACCAGTATAAATGTTCCTGGTCTTGAGCGGAACCTCAATGTTCTCATACGGACAATATTCCGCTGGTGCATCATCTTCTGTGTAGAAGTGAAATGTTTGTGTTCTTGCATTTGCTGCTGGGAATGTAACTCATGAATAAAATACCTCTGTTCTGTATGATTCGTGTGCCTCAATCACGAATACTACTATGCCACCCCTAAGTGTTAACCCATGCTCTAGCAGTTTCAGGGTGACTGTATTTCTAACATTTGGTGCAATGTGTATTGCGTCTGCATCTTCTCCGGCTGAGAGGTGTAGATCTTGTACTACGTTCTCTTTCCTCAGTCATTGTTTTAGTAAAGAAGAGCTTTCCAAGGGAACTAAGATAAGGTGTTTTGCACAATTTAGGAACAATGTGTCCTTCAAGCTTGATTAACCAACAGCCAATAAATAGGATTTTTTTTGCCTACTCAGCTCTGGCGGAGTTTGTGCCCACCCACTCCAGACGTCTCTGGTGTTTTGGGATAAGGGGTCTCTGAGAATAGCACGACTGAACTACTCAGATTCTACTTTTAAATAAGTACCCAACCAACGTTGGCGGTGCCATGTTGTGTAGTTCCTATATACCTATATAGGGTCTGCACATTTGGATAACATAAACTGTGGGACTGGTGGCAGACTGATTCCGTGCACCCCCACCGGGTATGTTAGCCTGTCTGTATAAGCTAGCTCACAGTGCCACTAGAATCTCCTCTTATCGGGGAGAGAATAGTTCTTGGCAACCTTCGAACATGACAACCCTGATCCCTCAGAATCATGGAAACAATATACTACCTTTCGCTCAGTCACTCGTGCTCACTTAGTTTGTCTCAGAGATATACACAGAATAAACAGGCTGGGCGTTTTGAATAAGAGTTTATTGAATAGTTGTTCTAGTGTAGAATAGATGAGCTGAAACAACCATTAGACAGTAGCAGAGATATATGATTAGAAGTACTACGAAAGTAAAGGGATGGTAAAGTTCTACCATCTTGCAATAATCATGAATACATACAAGTATATAAAACACATGCTAAAAAGTGCGTACTCCTACGATGCCTCCCTAACTAGATGTACCTATATGTACCTAGCATCTGTGTAGGTATAATGCCAAGAATCCCTCTAGGATCTAGTCAACCCCATTATCTGAGAATGAGAGAATATGGGACCCCGTCCTGGTCCCGAGTTGGACACCCCGTGAGGGATGTTAGACCACTGCGAGCTGGAGCGTCTGCATGCAGGAACCTCAGCGTCTCTGGTCAGTGTGTCAGCCGGGAAGTCTCGGTCTCCTCTGTCCTTCTAAGCAAGATGTGATGTATATATACCCATAGGTCTCCCCAGGGGTCCTACCTTGCTGTGTTACTGTGTCGGCCTAAAGGATGCCGTCTGGCCTGAACTTTATACAAAGATATTATACAGGAGATGTTAGTCCTGCTGTGCTTCCAAGAAACCTCATGCATAATGTATGAGATTCGAACTAGGGAAAACCCCGTGTTCTGAATGCAGTGTTGTATCTAGGTAAAAGGTCAGTCCCTAAGAACCGTTATGTATGTAATATAGGGAAGAATATAGGTGAAAGGTTGCAATGTTACCTGTGCCTATATAGGGTACCTATATGGAATATAACGGGGCCAAGAATGCACCAAGAGTTCAGTTTTACCTGCCCTGGGGTGTCTGGGTGCAGAGATGCTTTTTGTGGTGGTAGCCTCAAACGCTACACATTGAAGTCATTGGGGAACAGTACCTGCAAAGAGAGGCTGCACGTGGGGACTGGCGGACCAGCTTGGCAGAACCCAAGGGGGGCTCGGCTCTTGATGGCTACAGTTTCAACGGACTCTGGCTGGGGGCTCGGTTGCATAGGTGTTTTGTCCGGTGAGTCAGTGAGTTTGAGGCTCTCTCAGTTCTCAGTGCACCTGCAGAAGAGGGAGAAGAAAAACGGCAAGACGACTTCCTTTCATGGAGCTGGCCTCTGTTGGAGTCCCTCGTCGTGCAGGTCTGGTTTGGTTGCGATGGTGTTCGGGCTGAACGCAAATAAGTGTTGGTGCTTGCAACAGGCTCCGGTATCCCGGGTATTGGTGCACAGAGTCTCTGGAGTGGATAAGTGTCTCGAAGACTGGATGCGTCGATGAGGTTGGCCTCCTGGACACTCTGTGACCACCTCCTGGGCTGCTGCTGCATCGGTGAACCGGACTGTGCAGTCGGTGGCTGCCGGGAAGTGGCTCCTCCACTTCAAGGGAGATGCTGGCTTGTTTGCGAAGTGCTGGCAGCCCTCCAAGGCTTTTGGCGGATGCACAGCTGGAGGACAAGTTGGGTCTTTGCAATTATTTAGTCAGGAGCTTGCAGGGTTTGGCGCCAAGTCCACAGCTAGTCCTCAGTTCTTGCGTTCTTCAGCTCTTCTTTGTCCTTCTTTAGTCAGGCAAATCTAAGTTCCTGGTGTCGTGGGAGCCACCTAAATAATCAATTTTGGGGCGTTCAGGGTAGTAGCCAATGGGCTACTTACCCTTGCGGTCACCACACCCCTATATGACCACTTCCTTTGGGGAGTGGGCATAACCCTGTCCTACAGTTCCTAAATCCACCAAAAACAAGATGGTGGAACCCATCATTCATGGAGAACATCAGGGAGCCCACCTTAGGGATGTGACTAGCCTGGTGGTGCAACACGCCTGCTTGCATAGCTAATTTCACTCTTGTCCTGGTGCTAAATGGGCATCCAGACAGGGGGTGGCATCTCCCATGTCTGGGGGAAGCCGGGGTCGCATATCAAATGTGGCGGGGGGCTTTGAAGTCCCCAGCCTTGATGTGCTAAATCACTAGCTATCCTGCTGGAGGAGGTGTGAATACCTTCCTCCGGAGCAGGCATTGTTTCTGGCCTCAGAGTGTGGGCTCTCACATGCAGGGGGTCAGAAACGTGTCTGTGGTGGCAGGCTGGATAATACCAGTCAGCCAGCACACCAGTGGGCTAGTAGGACTCAGGGGGCACCTTTAAGGTGCCCATGGGTGCATGTCATAATAACTTTAATACTGGGATCAGTATGGATTTATTAAGACAAGGTGTTTGAAACCAAACACCATAGGTTTCATTGAAGCTATCATGTAGCTGGGTAACTTGCAATGACCAGTGCCCAGTACATGTACTTAAGATGGCTTCCCTGTTCACTTGCAATTTCTAGGAATCGAACTAGACATCACAGGGGCATATCTGCTCATGGAGATATGTCCTTGCATGTAATATAATGCACCCTGCCTTAGAGCTGTAAGGCCTGCAGTAGGAGTGACTTACATATATTGCATGCAGTGTCTGTGGGCATGACTCACAGGGTGTGTGCCATGTCATGTTTTCAAAATGGTTTGCACCATTTCACGCATCCTGCAATGGCAGTCTGCATGTGTTTGTATGTGGGTCCCTTAGAGGGGTACAATACATGCGGCAGCCCTTAGGGACCCTCTTTAGTGCCAATGCCATAGGCACTGCTGATACCATTTACTAAGGACTTATAGGGGTGCTAAAGTCCTTGCCAATTGGATTACAATTAATCTTTAACTTGTTTTAGGGGAAATAGCACTGCCACTGATGTCTGGTTAGCAGGATTCAGTGCACTGTTGGAGTTGAAAACTATCATCTAGTAGTCAAGAAGGGGGGAAAAAGTGGGGGCACAACTGCAAAAAAATTCCAGTTTCCTATAGTGTGCACTTGTTATGAAAAGTCTGTTAGAAAGTGCATCTGAGTAGTTCAGTTTTATGGAGTGCCTGGTTACCTTTGTATGTGGGCGCATTCACAATACAGGTACAGCAGTGGTTCCCAAACTGTGCACCGCGGCACCCTGGTGCACCAGCAGAACTCGCCAGGGGCGCCGCGCACTTCTTGAGAATGTGGGAAAGGTAGCAGGTTCTATCAGTACGCCTCAGTTCTAAAACATGGTAGTTGCATGTTTGTAATGTGCATTTGCGGGCCCCAGTAACGTCACGTGCCAAGTGGGAATGTCTTGCGGGGGAGTTTCGGAAGCCGCACCTGTCAGCGTCTTGAATGGGTGGACCAGCATGTGACGTGTTGCAGGGCCAGGCACAAACAAACAGGACAGTGATGCTGAGCGTTATTGCGGCCCCTTTTCTGCAGTGATTGTAGCAATGGCTTCTACCAGGAAAATTGGGTAATCATTATAAATGACTTCATCGCCCCTTCACTCTCACAATGGGTCCTTCATGTGTATCCGAAGACATGCAGTGAGTGAAGGTGACTCACGTGTACAAAGAATGTCGGATGCGAAGGAGAGCGAGGCCTTGGAAGAGGGGTGCAGCTGCTTATTCTAATTAAACCTTCCTCTTAATACATATCACAATAATATCTTAATCATGTATGCCGCTAATTTGCAGATCACTGAGTGAGCGCTGTGTGGTTCATTCAGGTTTATGACATGTAGTCCTTCCCTTCAAACCGAGCACCGGACCTGCCAATGTCAATCCAATAAAGTAACACACAATTACATATTAATTCACTCCCAGCCAGTGGCGGCCGGTAAGTTTTGGAGGGAGGGGGCAGAGGGGACACACTCTCACGCACACATACACAACACTCAAAGCAATGTATTCACACACACACACACGCACACAAACACATCCATTCACAACACTCTTCTCCAAACATTCATACATACACGCGCGCACCAAACAGTTTAAAAGAAAAACAAACACTTACCTGCAGCCAGCTCTACCTTGGAGGTTCCAGAAGGCTTGGGACTGCTGCCTTCCCTCATTGGCTGACCCGAGGGAAGGCAGCAGTCCTAACGTCATCACAGAGTGGGATGGGGTCAGTGAGACTGCTGACCCCACCCCACTCTGTGATGAATTGTCACTGATTGACACTCAACCATGGGCGCTTCAGGGCTTAAAACTGAAGCGCCCAGGTGCGAGGCAATCAGTGACGCTATCCCTCGTCACTGAGGGGAGGACCTCGGGGACCTTTGCTGAGCTGAGGACGTCACGCCCACAGGAGCTGTGACTTCCTCAGCCCAGCAAAGTTCAGCTCAGGCAGCCAGGAGCCTGGGCTAAATGCGCATGTTTGGCTCCTGGCTGCCTGACCTGAAATTGAACAGGGTCTGTCAGGCTGACCTTTGTTCAGCCTGACCGACACTGTTCTTGAGGGGCGCGAAAGGTGGAGGGGTGTGGCCCCTCGGCCCCAATGGACCGGCCGCTCCTGCTCTGATAACAGCAGGAGAATAACGCCCATTTTCTATCGGCTTGTTACAATAATCAGCTCAACAATAAAAGAAACTAAAATGATGGTGGTGCTTAGCAAATGGGGAAGTACATCACGTGTGTACTGTATAATCTTTTTTTATTTGCGCATGAAAACCATTATAATTCTCATAATTCGAGATATCTGGGTAACATTTCCAAGCCCTTGCAGCTGCTTTTCTGTTGCCCTTGGAAGCTAAGAGCGCCCCAAGAAGCCTTGAGCTGGCATGGCTGAGAAATGAGAGATGTTTTTCTAACAAACTATTGGGGTCATATCACGTTCACATGTGAGTGTTCGTGGAGGTTTGGGGGGTGTTTGAAATGACTGGAGAACTATGTTGTGTGAGTTGCAATCTTTCCAGCCAATGCAAACAAAATACTACGTTGTCAGTTGGCTTATCTTCAAAAAATAAGACTCCAAACTGCTTACGCTCCCTCCCCATTCTTTCAAATGTTCACCACTCTGTAAAAGTTTTGGAATGTGGTGGCACACGTGTGTGCATAAACCCACACTCGTCAATAGTAAAATTCGCTTACACGTGTGACTCATGAATCAGCACAAGTCAGTTCGTAGGTGAGCGCACAGCGCTGATGGTTTTACTATTCACACTGGGAATGTTCGTGAATAAGGCCTGCTCCTGTGTCAGCTACAGGGCTCAACAGGCAGCAGCACTACATGATGGTGCTTACTTCAGTTTTTAGCCACAGATCATTAACACGGCTCTAGAATACATTTAAAAGTGATCTCAATTTATATTTGACGTTTGAAGTATGTACAGATCATAAGGGCTATAAAAATACCAGCTTTGGGTGGTCTTGTTTATTTTTGGACCAGCTGGGACATCAAAATACCGGTGGTGCTGGTAGAAAACCGGTCAGGTGGCAACTCTAACTGGCTCATTTATTTATTTACTGTTTGGGTTTTTGTGTACCTGCCACTTTAGCACAGTCTGTCTGTGATGTGGAACGCTCCTGTGTTTTTTGAACATCCATTGGATTTCTTGGTAAGCAAGCGATCAACCACCAGACAAAAGAGAAGAAAAATGGAAGTACTCCAGAGGTTGGGCTTACATCCTATTGGGGTCATATCGCGTTGATGTGAGTGTTCGTGGAGGTTTGGGGGTGTTTGAAATGACCGGAGAACTATGTTGTATGAGTTGCAATCTTTCCTGCCAATACAAACAAAATACTACGTTGTCAGTTGGCTTTATCTTCAAATAATAAGACTCCAAACTGCTTACGCTCCCTCCCCATTCTTTCAAATATTCATCACTCTGTAAACGTTTTGGAATGTGGTGGCACACGTGTGCATAAACCCACACTCATCAATAGTAAAATTTGCTTACATGTGTGACTCATGAATCAGCACGAGTCAGTTCGTAGGTGAGCGCACAGCGCTGATGGTTTTACTGTTCACACTGGGAATGTTCGTGAACAAGGCCTGCTCCTATGTCAGCTACAGGGTCAACAGGCAGCAGCACTACATGATGGTGCTTACTTCAGTTTTTAGCCACAGATCATTAACACTGCTCTAGAATACATTTAAAAGTGATCTCAATTTATATTTGACGTTTGAAGTATGTACAGATCATAAGGGCTATAAAAATACCAGCTTTGGGTGGTCTTGTTTATTTTTGGACCAGCTGGGACATCAAAATACCGGTGGTGCTGGTAGAAAACCCATCAGGTGGCAACTCTAACCGGCTCATTTATTTATTTACTGTTTGGGTTTTTGTGTACCGGCCACTTTAGCACAGTCTGTCTGCGATGCAGAACGGCCCCGTGTTTTTTGAACATCCATTGGATTTCTTGGTAAGCAAGTGACCAACCACCAGACAAAAGAGAAGAAAAATGGAAGTACTCCAGAGGTTGGGCTTACATCCTCCTCACCCGAAAAAACAAAAAGTAACATAATGGGGGAGCCGCGGACAACAGTGAATAGATAAAGGTAGCCACGGGTCGAAAAAGTTTGGGAACCACTGCTATATTGGGAGTGTATTTTGCTATATGCATCATTTCATTGGTTGGTGGAGTAAAAATATATGACCATATGTAGCATGGGCTTAATTACCAGGTGATACAATGACAACATATGCCACAAAAGACCTAGACACCTAAAGGCAATAATATAGGATGAGGGGACATAGACATATGACTGAAATTCCTACCTTACAAAGAGAGAACCTGGTAATCTGTGGGCAATACCTGGCAAGAGGTGGGAGAACATGGTATGCCTAGATGTAGTGGCAGTACCACACATGAGATGGCAATGCCTGGCAGACTGTGGGCATACGAATGCTATATCCAATGCGTGCAGTAGCTAGGTATTGTATGCATTTTTTTGCGTGTGAAAGTGTATCTGATCTATGTGTGCTTGTTAGAAATGTGCTTGAACACAAATCCCAGGTCTATTCGCTTCATCAATTTTGGTTTAAAACAGCCAAGTGTCTGCCTTTTTTCAAAGATAAGTTTACTAGTCTGTTGCACTCCACTAGGGCTCTCCCTGCTGTACAAACGTTTTTGTATTATTAGTCACCCTGGGATCTCCATGAGGAAGAGGATTGTAGACAGTGGTGGTTACAGTAAGCGACAGAGAGCAGTAAGAGTGATGGATATAGAGCCAGAATGATGCACATAGGGAAGGGCATGGAACACAGTCAGTCTGTGTCCATGAGCATTCTTGCAAACTCAGTAAGCAGCACCTAGAGGCAGCCTTTTTAGCCGTCAAAGACCCCATGTGTACAGCAATACTCACAGTGGTCTTTGGTTGCGCCCATTGTTAACCACTGGTTAGCTTTCTTGTCAATCTCATTTGCTTGCTTCTTGTTCGATGGCTTTCTTTGCACTTGTATATTTTTCCTTCCTGGAGCATATCTTGTTTACCATCTTTTTGGCTGAATGACTGACCTCCTACTACTATGTACATTAATTTAACTACATTTAAACTTTTTTTTTAAAGCCTCCCATTGAAGTGCAGGCGTTTTCTTGCTCTCTTCCTTGTTTGTAGCTTCCTCCTTCAAACCCCTGCACCTCTGTGCTCATCACCACCAGTCCGTCGGTTGCTTCTCCGCCCACTGTTTTGTTGCTTTTTACATTTTTAGTTCCTTTCAAGCTCCTCTGTTCCTCAGCTGCATAACATATTGCCTCCTGCCGCTCCTTGTTCCGTTTGTTTTGATTATTATTATTTTTTTTTTTGGAGTGCCCGGTATCTGCGAGCTGCTACCAGGTTGCTGCTTTCACTTCAAGATAGGCATCCACCATCTTCGAAACAATAAATTAAAAGATTTTTATTTTAAAAAACCCATGAAAGGCCACTGCGTCATGATGCAGGCGTGTGCATCTGTGGCGATACTTGCGTAATTATATATCATCATGTTGTTAAGGCCATATTTTTTTATTCTGCATTGGTAAAAACATTTTTTCTTTTTATTGATTCAGAACAACATCAGCAAAAAAGCACGGGCAAAGCCAAACGGTCAGGTAATGTAGTTGAAAGGTGAGACCTAGTGGCTTTCCAAAGCTTGTTTTTTCGATTCTTTGTAAATCGAAAATGCCATTGTTTCACCTTTTCCCCCCACTCACTCCTTAGTAAGCATTATCCTCGCCCCCTTTTACTAGGCTAGTGCTGCATAGGAGTATTACAACTACTGAATGATCAACAACATTTGAGCAGAGGTTGATGTGGGCGGGATCTATGGGAACACTGTTCCCATGCTTTCTTTCTTTCCTTTTTTTTAACAAAAAGAATTCGCCTACTTTTTGTTCAAAAACACCCATCCCAGAAAGGCTAAAGCCCACAACTGAGATGCCTTGGCTGAAAGGGTGAGAGGGAAAGTGGGGGGAGGGGGGATGGGGAATCTCCTGTGCTGTGAAGCCTAGGGAAGGACAGAGAGCTAAATAATGAATGCAGAGTCCTCGAGATGATGTAGCAAGCGTGGGTAGCTTATCTAGTCCAGATATTATTCTTGACGGGGAGATACTAGGTTTAGTTCCAAGTGCAATTTCTAAAATGTAAAGTAAGAACAACAGGATGCCAAAAACTCTTGACTTGAGACAAAAGACGTCTACAGTAGTTGATAAAAACTCATCATGCACAGGGTTATAGCAGGGTCATCAGATGTGGTTGTTATATGTGGTACTGAGAAGCTGTCGATACAGCTCTCTATGGGAGCCAGGGATCCCTTGGTGCACCAGGCAGTTATTCTCTCAGAGCCTGGCTCTTGGGATGGCTGAGAGCCTTATCCAAAACTATTCCAGATCTACAGGGCATGGCTCTGCTGCCCCTCCACGGCTTGTCAGTGTATTCTGAGCACAGGCTAGACGTTTGCGTTCCTGGGCACTCCGAGAAGTTACTTCGGATTTGTAGTGGGGTTGGGGTCTTAATCCTACTGTACCCGAGAAAGAACGGATGACAAACTTATACAAACTTCACCAGTTAGAAATGGAAACAGGAAGATCCGAAATGTATTACTAATTGCCAACACCTAGACTGGATAGCCAATGGGGTCTGAAGTAAATTACAGCCATCTATGAATAAACATAGGATGGTGGTTCATTAGAGACCCGTGAGTGAACCATGGGGGTTGGGGTAGTCTTACCAAACTGCTCCAGATCACTGACCATGCCATATAAGTGTGTACCACCTACACACTATGGGTGTCTGCACAGAAGAGTGCAGCCATTGCCTTTGTTTCTATTCCAGACCATCTGCTCTGCACATAACCACTAACCAGCCTTTCTCCATGGAAACCCCGTTCATCAAATAATTGATGGGGCCAAGTCCCTATTAATATGAAGAGCTCCATAAAGGAACAAGCATTTGCAATGCAATAGGTCTTGCATTTACGAGAGTTTGAGCTATTGGCATTGTAAAGGACAATGCTAATAGCTTAAACTCTCGCAAATCCATAACCTAGTGCATTGCAAATGCAATTTTTGGAAAAACACCCCATGCCACGCTTTCACGTTAATGCCTGCCACGCCCGTTTTAGACTAGCTGCATCTAAAGAAAGGGGCGTGGCCGCCATTAAAGTGAAAGCACGGTATGGGGTGCTTTTACAAAAAAGCATCTGTTTACCAAGTTGACAAACAAATGCTTTTTTTTTTGTAAAAGTGCCCCATGCCGTGATTTCACTTTAATAGCAGCTGCGCACCTTTCTTTAGACGCGGCTCGTCTAACGAAAGAGGCATGGCCGACATTAAAGAGAAAAGTAAAAGGAACAAATGATGAACGGAATGCTGAACAATGCAAACATTCACCCCGAGCCACAAGGATCTGGGTTTAATGCATTGTTCTTTTGCTCACCACGCCACCCCAGTTTGGACCCAGCCATATGCAAATCAGTCTTGACCCTGCCCCTCACAGGAACAGTCCAGCCCGAACTGCCAAGCCAGGTCCTCCCTGGACCAGAAACGAGCATCCTGGGACCGGTTTCGGACATCACCCCTCATCATCCAGGCTAGCTTGAATCCAGTGGCGTAGTGAGCACGGGACCCACGTCTGGGCATACACTTCCCACTTAGGGGGACAAAAGCAAAAGGAACAAATCATGGATGGAATGCTGAACAATGCAAACATTCACCCCCAGTCACAAGGATCTGGGTTTAATCCATCGTTCTGTTGCTCACCACGCCACCCCAGTTTGGACCCAGCCATTTGCAAATCAGTCTTGACCCTGCCCCTTATGGGAACAGTCCAGCCCGAACTGCTAAGCCAGGTCCTCCCTGGACCAGAAACAAGCATCCTGGGACCGGTTTCGGGACATTAAAGTGAAAGCGCCGTATGGGGCACTTGTAAACAAAAAAAAGAAGTGAAGAAATAGAAGAAAGAAAACATGCGTCCGCATTCGGGCAGCAAACAAACAACTAAAGGCACGGCCACCAGTGCATCAGCGTGGCGTGCCGTGCTATTACAAAAAAAATAAAGCGTTGGGGGAAGAGCGCATCCTGCCTGCAACAGCAGGCAGGAGTAAAACATTTAACCAAATAGTGCCCGGAGGCTGTAATTAAAGCCTACTGAGTAACAACACATGTAACAGGGGGTGTCCTGATGGGAGGTTACAAAATGAGACAAGGCAGTACTAGGGAGGGACTAGTAAGCCAAATGAAAAGCCACAGTTTCCAAAGGACAATGACACAAGCCAATGAAAAATATGGGCGGAGCTTCAAGTCCATACTTGAATACAGCATGCCTCACAGAGCAGCGCATGCGCTACCCAGGCTCGACCTAAAAATTATGAATTTGGATCATGATGCCCAGACTCAGAAGCTGATGGCTTGTTAAGACCTGTGAATGACTGCACAACATGCAACTTGTTGAATAAAGCACTCACTAACTAATTTTGTATATTACAGGGTGATCACGTCACTCCAGGCCATTATAGACACTGCTTCCGGTCCTGGACTTTTGTCACAACCCAATGCATTGTGGGTGGTGTAGTCTTGTTTTGCTATCATTGAACTAATTAGCCTAACACACCTAAAATCAATGATTTGGAGGTTAAAGTTAAGGACTGGAGACGGTCTCCGTATTGACCCGGAGTAAGGTGGTCACCCTAGTGTAGCACCAACCAATGCTAGACAACCATGCAGCCCACCCTTAAACCAGGCACGCAGGGAAAACATCCTAAAAGGGGAAATAGCATATGCAAGAATAGTACTGTCATAGAAAGGCCTGTCACAACCTCATCATATCATCCTTTGCAGTTGAAGCCGAAGTACAAACGTCCTAATATATATTATGTATACATGTAAATACAGTGTACATTGTATATTTTTATCTGTAAACCACACATTTGTGCCCATCTACATATTTCTTCAAAGCTGTGAATGTGAAGGCAACACATGAGCTTACATTTTCAAAATAATGCACACATCTACAAACCATCAATAATACCCGACATGAAATAAAACAGAAGCTGAGGAATGCAAATCTGGCTTTAAAATGTTACGCACTCCTGAAACAATTTATATTTAGAACTCTAAACTAATCTCAGTCATGCTGCTCCTGGGATTCATTATATTATAGAACCCATGCCTTGGGACAAGAGAGCCATTTTACTAGCAGGGATCTCAGAGGTTTGTTTTGTTTAGGTCTCGCCTACGCAGCGCGCAAGCGCTGCTTTGGAGTGACCTCTTGGAATCACTCCGGACTTTTTGGGAAACTCGTGCATGTTCTGCACTGTTTCCAATGAGCACTCGTGCATGTACGGCGTTTACCTTGCGGGAGCGAGCAGCGGCGCCATCTGTTTGCAATTATCGCGCTCGCGCTTTGGAAACAGATGGCGCCGCTGCTCGCTCCCGCAAGGTAAACGCTGTACATGTACATTTCCCTTTTGTGGTCTCGAGTTCACGTGCACCGCATGCGGGTCCTCTTTAATTAAGCTCTGAGCTGTTGAAGTCCTATAGTTCTGTTTTTATATTCATTAATTGCGTTCACATCTCTTCCAAAAGAGAACAGGCTGCTCTGAAATCCGAAACACATTTTTCGTGTTACAGATGTTTACTTGACCTGCGCCTCGATTTCAGTTTCAAATAGTTAAAACAGTAACTGTTCTTTGTGTTACTCTCGGTTTAACGTTTGGAACACAGTGGCTGAAAGCCTGCGGTTTAATCCCTTCGTGGCGCTTCTGCATTTTTTGAGAAACTCTGTTTAACGTGGCAGAAGCTCTAATCGCCAAAGCCGGGGGCTGTAGTTGAATATCTGCCACACACTACAATTATTACAGCTGGCAAAGATAGTGCTCGAAAGTTTGACATATTCCTTCATTATATTTTTGTAACTTGCCAGGTCTAATCTATTTACCAAATTATCGGAAAAATGCCTGTCTTCCCAGTGGCAGTTGGCATGTATCCGAATTGAGTACGACCTCAGGCTCTACAACCCAAACACAACACACAACAATACTCATGTACATGAACACGAAGGCACCTGACTCAAGCAGTCAGGAAACAGAGGGCATGTGAGTGGACTCTCGAGGCAGGCGTGACAGCAGGAAACCAGTCCTAAATAAACAAGCAGTATATTGGTTTGATAAATATCACACTCTTTTCCTGGTTAACTATGATCGGAGCTCAGCTGGTAGCTAGACACAAGCATTGGCAAAGCAGTTCTTGCGTGCGAGTTAGTGCACGTCAGTGTGTATCAACGAGCCTGTTGGCTTTAATAATGCTTTTTTGTCCGGCAGCATAGGTGTTCCATAATGTTCCTCTCCCACTTACCATGTACGCGAGCCCCTACTTACTGCATCAGTACCCTCAATGTGAATCCGTGCTCCTGCTCATGAGCTCATCTACCTCTTCCCTACTCTCCCCGAGTAAAGTACCTGAGCGCACTGCCCCTGTTCTCTCCTACCCTCGCTGCATCACTAACAACTTATAAGGCGAGACCTATTGGCTATGCCAATGCTTGTTTTATTAGTGCTCTGAAGCAGCCTCCTGACTGAAAGAGCACTATACAAAATTAATGGAATCCCCCAATTAGAAATTTGAAAAGAACATTTAAAAGTTATTTTACCTATTACAAATTACTGGAATCTTTTCCACATATTAAGGGGTAGTTCACCTTGTAAATGCCTCAAAGAAATAACATTCTAAAACAAAGGGCAGGAAAGTTTACTTGGCACATTTTAAAAGGCCAGTTTTTCCAAGAAGTAAAACAATCATTTTGTGTTTAATGTTATAATGATGCCATGCAAGTTCTCTGAAATGCGAGAAATGACTTGCTATTGCAGTCTTCTGTGTGGTTCCATTTTCTCCATTATCCTTTACAAATGACAATCAATGTATTTCACACCGGGCCTTTGAATCCCTGGAGGTGAAGCCCGGAAAAACAATGTGAAAAGTCCTAGCCTGACCCAATCCCAGGGCTCATAACACATTATTGCTGAGGCCTAAGACCCATTAACCTAAATAACTTTGCACCTATGCGCCCGAAGTTGAATCTATGTCACCAGCTAATTTCTGGAAAATGAGTTTGTGATTGATTTTATTCAAAATTTATAAAAGTGCTCGTCTGTCTTGGAGAATAGTGTCCTGGAGCCAAGACAAGTGCACTATGTCCCACCTTAGCAGAGATTAGTAAATAGGTATGTTTTAGTAGCTTCCGAAACTTACCAAACACTTTACCTCAACAGTTGTAGTATTGCACTTCACAAAGTCTCTCTTGCAGCATAACTCAAAGATGCAAAAAAAATTAGAGAATCTTGCACTGCTGCTGTGTGTATGTAACTGTTCCATGCATGTGTGTGGGAAGCTTCTACTGTTGCTGCAGTTTGTGTTACAGTACGAAGCTTGCCATGTTGCAAACTTTTCTGCAGCTACAGGGGAAGCTTGGACTGCTATTCCCACTGCCATTACCGTTCCTTGTATCTGAGGGAAGCTCTTCCTGCTGCTTCTCATCCTGTACCTCAGTGGTTCCCAAACGTTTTCGACCTGTGGCTCCCTTTATCTATTCACTGTTGTCCGCGGCTCCCCATTATGTTACTTTTTGTTTTTTCGGGTGAGGAGGATGTAAGCCCAACCTCTGGAGTACTTCCATTTTTCTTCTCTTTTGTCTGGTGGTTGGTCACTTGCTTACCAAGAAATCCAATGGATGTTCAAAAAACACGGGGCCGTTCTGCATCGCAGACAGACTGTGCTAAAGTGGCCGGTACCCAAAAACCCAAACAGTAAATAAATAAATGAGCCGGTTAGAGTTGCCACCTGATGGGTTTTCTACCAGCACCACCGGTATTTTGATGTCCCAGCTGGTCCAAAAATAAACAAGACCACCCAAAGCTGGTATTTTTATAGCCCTTATGATCTGTACATACTTCAAACGTCAAATATAAATTGAGATCACTTTTAAATGTATTCTAGAGCAGTGTTAATGATCTGTGGCTAAAAACTGAAGTAAGCACCATCATGTAGTGCTGCTGCCTGTTGACCCTGTAGCTGACACAGGAGCAGGCCTTGTTCACGAACATTCCCAGTGTGAACAGTAAAACCATCAGCGCTGTGCGCTCACCTACGAACTGACTCGTGCTGATTCATGAGTCACACATGTAAGCAAATTTTACTATTGATGAGTGTGGGTTTATGCACACGTGTGCCACCACATTCCAAAACGTTTACAGAGTGATGAATATTTGAAAGAATGGGGAGGGAGCGTAAGCAGTTTGGAGTCTTATTATTTGAAGATAAAGCCAACTGACAACGTAGTATTTTGTTTGTATTGGCAGGAAAGATTGCAACTCATACAACATAGTTCTCCGGTCATTTCAAACACCCCCAAACCTCCACGAACACTCACATCAACGCGATATGACCCCAATAGTTTGTTAGAAAAACATCTCTCATTTCTCAGCCATGCCAGCTCAAGGCTTCTCGGAGCGCTCTTAGCTTCCAAGTAGTACAGAAAAGCAGCTGCAAGGGCTTGGAAATGTTACCCAGATATCTCGAATTATGACAATTATAATGGTTTTCATGCGCAAATAAAAGAATATACAGTACACACGTGATGTATTTCCCCATTTGCTAAGCACCACCATCATTTTAGTTCATTTTATTGTTGAGCTGATTATTGTAACAAGCCGATAGAAAATGGACGTTATTCTCCTGCTGTTATCAGAGCAGGGAGTGAATTAATATTTAATTGTGTTTTTCTTTCTTGGATTGAAATTGCCAGGTCTAGTGCTCGGTTTCAAGGGAAGGACTACACACCATAAACCTGAATTAGCCACATGGCGCTGCAAATTAGCAGCATACATGATTAGGATATTATTGTGATTCAGAGAAAGGTTTAATTAGAATAAGCAGCTGCGCCCCTCTTCCAAGGCCTCTCTCTCCTTCGCATCCGACATTCTTTGTACACGTGAGTCACCTTCACTCACTGCACGTCTTCGGATACACATGAAGGACCCATTGTGGGAGTGAAGGGGTGATGAAGTCATTTTCTGTTCTGGAAATTCACAAGAACTTTTGATCAAGCAATTTCACATTTATAATGATTACCAGATTTTCCTGGTAGAAGCCATTGCTACAATCACTGCAGGAAATGGGCCGCAATAACGCTCGGCATCACTGTCCTGGTTGTTTGTGCCTGGCCCTGCAACACGTCATATGCTGGTCCAACCCATTCAAGATGCTGACTGGTGCGGCTTCCGAAACGCCCCCGCAGGACAGTCACACTTGGCACATGCTGTTACTGGGGCCCGCAAATGCACATTTCAAACATGCGACTACCATGTTTTAGAACTGAGGCATACTGATGGAACCTGCTACCTTTCCCACATTCTCAAGAAGTGCGCTGCGCCCCTGGCGAGTTCTGGTGGCGCACCAGGATGCCGCTGCACACAGTTTGGGAACCACTGCCATATAGTATCCCATACCATGACCCCATATTAACAACATCTGCTAAAGTGCTGCCATAATTTACCTACACTTGCCAGGCTTTGCCAGCATATGCCCAGGTACTCTCCTTATATTACCATGTAGTCCAAGCACTTGCTATGGTAGGCCCTATTACTTGAGCAATATGTCATGTGTTCGTCACGTGCCCAGGTATGCCCACCACATGCTTGGTGTTGTCATCATAGACTTGGGTACACTTCTCGTACTCACGGCTTTGCTGTCATATGCCAGGGTACTCCCGATGAGGCAGATATGTTTGTATGATCTGGTATTCTATGTCAGGACCGGAGGCTCCCATTATGCTTCTCATTTCTTTACTGAAATGTTCAGCAGCCAATAGAAACTTAGTATCCACAAAAAACTACAGTACCCATGAACACTGTATGGGTCACATGTACAACCATAGAGACTGTGTCTATAAAAGGTCCATCCACCAACAGTGTCCTCTTTCTTTGCTGCTCTGCAGCCAGTTAAGTGCTCTTACCTTGTTTATTACTTAATGGTTAATTGCATTGCTATTGCTGTATTTCTTAATAGCGTCGCTATTGCGATTGTAATTACGATGGTCTTCTGTTTATTTTCTTACCTTTTGGTAGCGCTGTGTGTGCGCGTAATTGTGGCTTAATGCTGCTTTTGCTGCCGTGCCGCCCGGCGCTGTGCGCCGCTTTGTGTTCGCATCATGAACCGGATCTGTCTGGCAGGCAGCGCGCCTCATTTGAGCACCCTCGGCCGATCGGTTTTTCCGCAAAGTGGAGCGGGAGGTGCAGGGCAGCGAGGACGCGCGTCTCTATTGACGCGCAGTCCTCTCTTTATTTCAGCGAGCGGCCGGTTCCGCGCATGCGCGGTGGCCATCTTTGCCCCGAATTCATTACCAGGGCTTAAGTGAACGCCGGAGCAGCGTTTTTTCGTGCTCCTGACCCCGATTTTCGCAGCGTTTTGGCGAAAATCAGCTCGTTGTTCTCCCCAGACGCCCTACACCAATATCACGGTGTTGGGGCTGTATAATATTGCATAGGCTTTGCCTAGATTGGCTATTGGGCAAGCTTCCTCCCTCCACATCTTTTATCTTATACTTATTGGCTTACATCCTTCAGCATTGTACTGAGCTTGCCTGGGGTTCTTGCCACTCCCCCTGACTTCTATATTTATACATCTGTGACACGTGTGTTTCCCCGAGCATTTCACAGACAGTCCTCCTGGGGTCTTCGAAATAACACTTCCAGTGTGTGTCAATATGGCTGAGTTCTATTATGAAGAGGACTATTACTACGAAGAAGAACCCTCTGGGTCTATGGAGCAGGACCTCGTTGAAGCCCTAGACGCAGGAGTCCAGCATTCGGTTAACAAGACTTTGGTGAAAGCCATAGATGAACCCCTCAAACGTCACCTGTGTACCTACGCCAAACAGGGCTGGCTCCCCAACTCTAGCAATCGCCCTAAGTCTGAGGGAATGGGGGTTAAGAATCCGCACGCTGCGGATTTCGCCAGGCTTGCGAAGTCTATGGAGGAGCAGGAGTATTCCGCCCCCTCTAGTAAGGCGACTATTACAGAAATCACCCAGGAAGATGACCAGGACACCTCAGCCGATCCCTCCACCGATCAGGAGGAAGCCCCTAGACCTGCCAAAAAAGCCAGGAAGGAGAGGCACACGACTGAGTCTTCGGCTCACAAGGTACTCCATTTTGAGCCCACTGAAATTATTCACCCCAACTCTTCCGCCTGGCTGCCAACCCAAGAGGTGGCTGATTATGTCCAGTCTCATCTGCGCCAGGCCTTCGACAAGGATGTACGGGCGCGACTTCGGTCGGAATGCCCTCGACCCGATTTGGCAGGCAAGGTGGCTGAGTCTCCCGAGGTTGACCCCTCCATGCTTACTTACCTCAAGAAGTATTCAAAGGATCCCAAGAAGGGTCTGGCTAGATCTTGGCGGTCATGTCAGGATAAGTTGTTCGACATGACCGGCCCTCTGACAAAAATCCTTGAGTTGGGCTTTAGAGCCAAAGAGACCGGACTGGGGATTGATCCGGAGGAGCTTGTCGGCTGGGCCCAGAGGGCAGTGTGTCAGATCGGCAATGCCAATTGTGCACTATCTGCAGAACGTCGTCGCTCTATTTTGTTAAAGTTAGACCCCAAATTGGCAGAACTCTCAACATCTGAATCGGGCCCACTGGCCCAGGGCTTGCTTTTCGGACAGCCGTTCCTCAAAGAATTGACGAAGTTCGTTGCCACGTTCAGTGGTTTAGACAAAGCCCAAGGGTCCCTCAGACGGGCGTTCCGCTCGGTTTTCGGCAGGGCCGGACGATTTCGGGGGCGCTTGTTCGGCCGGGATTATAATCCAGGCACCCCGCGCGGCCAGCAACGAGGTTATCAGGACTCCAACTCAAATAACTCCTCCTTCTATCCAACACGACATTCCAGGGGTAGATTCCGCAAAGGCAGATTTGGAGGCAATTCGGGCAGACAACAAGATTCCGGCGCTACAGGTGAGACTTATTCCCTGTTCAGAAGTAATCTTGGGGGGCAGAGTCAGGTTTTTCCTAGACAGCTGGCGCATGATCTCTCACGATGCATGGGTCTTGGAAACCGTGCAGGGGTACAGGTTAGAACTGCACGACCATCCTTCCCAAATCAGACCCCCTATGCAGATGTCTTTTCCCCAAAAAGTTCAGACCTTTATCTCCCCAGAAATAGACTCGCTTCTGCAGAAAGAGGCCATAGTGGTTTCGACTCTCCACCCTCGCGGTTTTCGCAGCAATATCTTCCTAGTGGAGAAGAAAGGGGGTGGTTCCAGACTAGTCTTAAACTTAAAAGATTTCAATGCCTGGATAATCTATCGTCCCTTCAAGATGGAGGGCATCCATCTTCTACGCGATCTCCTCCGAGAAGGGGACTGGATGGTCCGTCTGGACCTGAAGGACGCGTATTTATCCATTCCTATCTTCGCCCCTCATCGACGGTTCCTGCAGTTTCTTTGGCAGGAGATCTGTTACGAGTACAGGGTTCTCCCGTTCGGCCTCTCGTCAGCACCGTGGTGCTTCACGAAATGCCTCCGTCTGGTAGTAGAATCTCTGAGGGCGCGGGGAGTTCGTCTGATCGTCTACCTGGACGACGACATCATACTGGCGAACTGTCCCCAACTAGTCATCCTGCACCTCGAATGGACAATCAATCTCTTGCAGAGTCTCGAGTTTATTGTGAATCAACAGAAATCAATGTTGATCCCGTCTCAATCGATCGAGTTTCTGGGTTTCCTCGTCAACTCCCTGACTTGTCAGCTCCTTTTACCTACGCAAAAGATCAGGTCCATCAAGAGGGAATTGCCGTCAATGCTTCACAAGCAAATGGTGTCTTTGAGATCCGTAGCCCGGATTGTGGGCTTACTGGCCTCCTCCATTCAGGCGATATTCCCGGGTCCCCTTCACTACTGGGCCCTTTAACGGCTGAAAATACGGCATCTTCAAAAAGGCCTCAGTTACTCAGAAATGATTCCCCTCTCAGAGGAGGCAAGGCTCGAGATGTTATGGTGGTTACACCACATGGAGGCTTGGAACGGCCGAGCCCTCTTCGGATCGACTCCGGATATAGTGATCGAATCCGATGCCAGCCGGTGGGGTTGGGGAGCCCGAGGCGGTCAGTTGTCCACGGGTGGCCGTTGGTCGTCGGAAGAACTTACATTGCATATCAACTGCCTGGAACTATTGGCTGGTTCATTTGCGATTCAGTGTTTGTCACCACAGAAAACAGATTGTTGTATCCTCCTTCGGTTGGACAACATTTTGGCGGTACGATATGTGAAGAAACTGGGCGGCACGAAGTCCCGAATGCTGGCAGAAATTGCCAAGGACTTCTGGCACTTTTGCCTCCAGAACACGAATTTCGGTAGTGGAGGAATATCTTCCGGGCTACAGCAACGAGGTGGCAGATTGGCACTCCCGTCACTTGCAGGACTTCAGCGACTGGATGCTGCACCCCCGGGTGTTCCAGAACCTGAACGACCTTTGGGGTCCCTGTCACATAGACCTGTTTGCGTCCCGTCTCAACAGGCAAGTCCCCAGTTTTTACAGCTGGCGTACTGACCCGGAGGCCCTGGCCACAGATGCGTTCCTTCAAGAGTGGCCGACATCCCTGTGTTATGCCTTCCCTCCGTTCATGATGATCCCCAGGGTTCTGGCGCGGGCCAGACGTCATCGAGCGGAATTAATTCTAATCCCTCCACTCTGGAGAGCACAGGCGTGGTTCCCGGTGGTTCTGGAAATGCTCTGTGCGATTCCAATCCTTCCGCGGTTACGGAACCTGTTGCAGGACCCTCTACAGAACCCTCATCCGTTGGTAGTCAGGCCAGCTTCCTCTGGTAGCTTGGCGGGTTTCAGGGACAGATGGAAAGTCCCAGGCCTTTCAAAGGAAGCTGACAAATTCATCAACGAGGCCTGGTCGGCCAACACTCCCAAACGATATGCTTCCTCTTGGAGACGGTGGTGTGATTGGTGCTCTCAACGGGACGTGGATCCCGTTACAGCACATGTCTCTCTAGCAGCGAATTTTCTGGCTTCCATGGCATCCTCTGGCTTAGCCTACAGGACAGTGAACAACTTCCGTTCAGCCATCTCTGCAGGGCATGTACCCGTGGATGGCAAACCACTTGGTGAGCATCCGTTGGTGTGTAAACTGCTCAGAGGCGTTCAGATGGTAAAACCCCTGTGCCCAAAGTACTCGCAGTTATGGGACGTTTCTGTGGTCCTGAAGTTTCTGGAATCTTGGCCTTCTAACAAATATCTTTCTCGGAAACAGTTATCTGCTAAGCTCACTATGTTACTTTGCCTTGTCTCTTGCAAGAGGGTTTCAGATGTTAGAGCCCTAGACTTAGCAGGGCATCGATTTTCCCCAGAAGGGGTGTCTTTCAATATCTCACGGAGGACCAAGTGTAATACTTCCTCAGTCTCCTACCCAGCATTTCCTAATAATCCGAAGTTGTGTGTTGTACAGTGTGTCAAGGATTATGAGGCAAGTACTGCCGAATTCCGAGCAGATATGCAGGGTCAATTATTGATTGCTCTTCAGAAACCCTTTCGCCCCATGACTCCAGCCACTTTGTCACGATGGATGCGTTGGCTCATGGGCGAAGCGGGTATCGATGTTTCAAAATTTGGGGCCCATTCAGCTCGAGGAGCAATGGCGTCCAAGGCTTTTTCAGCTGGTGTCAGTTTGTCAGACATTATGAGTGCGGCCGACTGGTCTACGGAGAGTACATTTAAAGCTTTTTATTGTAAACCAATTGTTGATGTTGCTTCTGTTGTGGTGGCTAAGCTTTGAACAAGCATAATCTGAGCCTCCGGTCCTGACATAGAATTAAAAATTTGCGAACATTCGTGACAAGAATTTTCAATTCTATTAAGGACACGGAGGCGACGATTATCCCACCCAGAATATTGGTTATCATGTCTTTAACATGCTGTGTTGAATTATTCTGTACTGCATTCATATTCTCTTTTCCCGCCCCTTTTTCTGTTGATGTATATTCAAACAGTTCTGGAATGGTGTTACGGGTACACTCTCTATTCCTTTCAGGTGCAGATTCCAAGTACAGCTTGAGTTTCTCTGGTGAAGCCTGTTCTTCGTGACTACAGGGTCCTGTCGGTGTTCTTCGGGCCACGTCCCTGGTTGAAGTTAAAGCCCCGTTGGGCCTCGGAGGTTTCGAGTAAGAGGAGTTCTTGCCGTGATATGTTCGTTGGAGCAAGTTGTTCAGAGACTTACCTGATTTTAGTTTGCAAAAGAAAGGGGACACTGTGTTGGTGGATGGACACAGTCTCTATGGTTGTACATGTGACCCATACTGTGTTCATGGGTACTGTAGTTTTTTGTGGATACTAAGTTTCTATTGGCTGCTGAGCATTTCAGTAAAGAAATGAGAAGCATAATCCTCGCCTCTGTGTCCTTAATAGAATTGAAAATTCTTGTCACGAATGTTCGCAAATTTTTAATTCCTCTTGTATTGCTCCAAAGAGTCACAGCTCTTAATGTTGGTACAAACTGCTTCACTGTAGGGAGGTGACTTCTCCAGGTGTTCGTACAGACTGCTTATACTGTAGGGTGGTGACTTCTCCTGGTGTTGCTTCTACTGTAGTTAGGTGACTTTTCCTGATATTGATACAGACTTCTATTGTGTGGAGGTGACTTCTACGGTAAGTACAGACTTCTAATGTACGGAGTTGATTGCTCCTGCTGTTAGTGCAGACTGTCTCTACTGTACAGAAGTGACTTCTCCTGGTGTTGGCACAGACTATTTACGTAGGGAGGCACCTTCTCCTGATGTTGGTACAGACTGCCCCTACTCTTGGGAGGTGACTCCTCCTTATGCTGGTGCAGACTGCTTCTACTGCAGGGAGGTGATTTCTCCTGGTATTGGTGCAGACTGCTTTTAAAGTAGGGAGGTGACTTCTCCTGGTGTAGAGGTTCTGTTCGCATGTGGAGATCTCTGTCTGAGGGTGTCTTTGCTGAAAGACCACTGTGGACCTTTTGCAGTGAGTGGTGAGCAGCTATTCCTTCTGGAAGCCCTCCTGCTATGGGAGTGGAGGTGCAGCTTTTATGGTGGGTTTGTGTGACTACCATAAGAGTGTTTGTTTTTTAGCAGAAAAGCAATCCCTGTGCAGGACAGACTGGTCACTGTTGAAACTCAATTGCAGGCATGGAGATGAGGGTGGCTGGAACTGGTAGTGCACAGCTCTAGGTTGGCTGCAGGTCTCAACAGAATATCTTCTTCGGCTGGAGCCTTAATTGCAGGCTTTGGGGAGCCTTTGGTTTGGGTGGGCCATGCTCTGAGAGGTATGACAACTTTTTTATGCAAATGCTGCGAGCCATGGATGTGAAACCCTAAACTCTGCAAATCTTACCAGCTGTGCCCTGTTTTTAAAGTTATAGAACAACCCTTCCATTCCTCTTGGATCTTTCTTAAGGGGATCTAAGCATGCCCCGGGTGCCCAGTGTTGGAAATGGCCCTATCTGCAGGGTCATCCCCAGAATTTTGCCTTCCTCCTCTCCTTTTAGCTAAATGTGTTTTTGTTGGTTTTAGGACTGCGTGTACTTAACCACTGCTAACCAGTGCTAAAGTGCTTGTGCTCTCTTTAAAACATGGTGGAATTGCCTTATCCCCAATTGTTATATTTAATTTACTTATAAGTCCCTAATAAAGTCCACTACATATGCCCAGGGCCTGTAAATTAAATGCTAACAGTGTGCCTTCAGCACGGATTGTCCCACCCACTTAAGCCCTTTAAACATGTCTCAGGCCTGCCATTGCAGAGTCAGAGTGTGCAGTAAGTTTGGTGTCTCTGGAATCACAATTTAAAATCCTGACTTATGGTGAAGTCGGATATTAAATGGCAATTCTGAAAATGCCACTTTTAGAAAGTTCTAAGGAAATCTAAAGCACAATAAACAAGGTTTTTAGTAGCTCTCAAAACCTTAAGCGGATGTTAGTTCATAAAAATACAAATAAAAATTCTCATTACCCAATTAACAAAGAGTAACCATCCTCTGATTACCAGAAAACTGATCCAGCGCAATACTAGCAAACCACATTCATACACAAAATACTCACTTGGGCCCATACATTCATACTACGCTAATACTTACGCTAGAGTGTCAGTTGTACTCTTTTATCAAAATCCCTGCTACCAATTACCTTCTGATTGAAGAGTAATGACTTACCAATGAATCCTTTGCTAATTGGGAAGTTTAAAATGAGTGACATTCATTACAATACATCCTGAAATAACCACTGAGTCAGGAAGTTTTAAAATGTTTATCTAAAGATTTAGCAGAGTAAAATACAGAACCACACGGTACTTGATCGCAATACCCAAGATTAAGCATAGAAATGATTAATGCTAATCAATGACTGTGTTTAAGGAAAAGGAGAGGATAGAGACAGCAGCGCAACTAAAGGTTGCATTTATATTTACCTAAGTGCGAGAACCAAACCCCTTAGCCAAGGAGTTGAAAGAATAGGACCCAGGAAGGATGAAGAGCAAAGACTTCCTCCAGGATCAGGACAGGACCGGTGACCTCTCTCTAACGACGCCTGCGCCGTTCCCCTCTCTGGTACTCAGCTTCTCCTCGATTCTCCCGTGTCTCCCTTCTAATGGACTCCGCCGTCCCCTCCTCAGGACCTCTTCAGGACAGGGATTAAGTCGGCAACCGATCAGCTTGGCGGTCTGGAGCTTTTCTGCCTGCCAATATGGACACCTATTCTTCGTGCACGCCTGCTCTCGTGGAATCTTGCTCTGACTAATTAACTAATGCTATATTCTATTATACCCTTCTACGCCCATGTACCTCCCCTTAATGTTGCCAAAATATGGGACCACTACTTCTGATTGGACAGGGGGTGGATTCTCGCACCATATCGATTTGGCCTAAATTGTAAAGCCTATTGTCTTTAAATTCCTGCCCCTTCAAATTAATACATTAGCTTTATTTCCCACCCTTCTCATGACAAATGTTAAACATTCTTCATGTACATTGTATCAATATGTAACGGGAAAAGGCAAGAGTACAGCATCTTCGGCCATCGGGTCGTGGCCTTGGACGACGTCCAGGTTGACTTCATTTGGCAGGCACACAGGACACATGCGCAGAACCACTTGTCTCACGAGTTTCAGGTCACCAACCCAGGCCCAAGTTTACGAACTAGTAAAAGTGCAAGAAGAAAATATTAAAATCACAAATAAAATGTTTCACTGTATGCCCACTTTTTCTACTCTATTCCCATTTAATTATACATTCTCTCCCGCATTAGTTGCGTTAAGAAACGACAATTTAGTAATGACATAAGAGCAAGCTGAAGCATGTGAAAACATCAAGCAGCCATTTTAATGCACACTGCGCAGAAGCAGAAATTTCCCACCAAGCAAAGAAAGACGTCACACCATGTGATCTGGTTATGACATGCGCACTGAGTTTTCCCGCGCATAGCGGCCATTTTGGATTAAAGACAAGCGTTATTCATTAGTAAAACACATAGGCACGCCTCCTTCCCTTTCATGTCGTGTATGCAAGTATTAGTATGGACAATACAAGTTTTAATAAATTAATACTGTGAGGAGGATTGAATACAAGCAAGTTTCGTTTATGAAACCTTGCTCCATCACATGGTGGAATTGCCTTATCCCCAATTGTTATATTTAATTTGCTTAAGTCCCTAATAAAGTCCACTCCATATGCCCAGGGCCTGTAAATTAAATGCTAACAGTGGGCCTTCAGCACGGATTGTCCCACCCACTTAAGCCCTTTAAACATGTCTCAGGCCTGTCATTGCAGAGTCGGAGTGTGCAGTAAGTTTGGTGTCTCTGGAATCACAATTTAAAATCCTGACTTATGGTGAAGTCGGATATTAAATGGCAATTCTGAAAATGCCACTTTTAGAAAGTTCTAAGGAAATCTAAAGCACAATAAACAAGGTTTTTTTAGTAGCTCTCAAAACCTTTTTTTCCTCCAACAGTCAAAAAGAGAAGGTGAATATTAAGCAACTTCAAAGTGCTGTTATACGAGTAAGAATAATAAAGAAACAGGACACTCGCTTAGCTCCTGCAATCCATAACTAAGCATCCCCACTTTTTTATTTATAAGCCCAATTCCATTAACAGACCTAAATAGTTTTTATTAATTCTCACAGAACTATTTTTTACTTTCTTCACTTTTAGTAAAATACAAATCTTCCTGGTGAAATCCAGAGTGAAGCATTATAAACCACAGTCCAGGTACAATAACTAAATATCAAGTGAAATCACTAAAAAGTGTAATGCTTGAGAAGGGAGAAGTAACTGTTCTTTATGTTTAAACTTTCACAGATTACACCTCACCAATGGCCTGAAGAAAATCCCTCGATAAATATTAGGGATTAGAAACGCGTCGGCACTTCTATACTCCATGAGGGTAATGAATTTAGCCCAACAGGCGTAGTAGGGAGATACAACAGTATATCCCATTATGCTCAGAGCTTAACCCCATGGAATGAGGCACTCAAAAAAAGAGAAAGTTTTTAAGAGTTCCTTGTGAAAATTATTGGCTTGACAAATCATTGGTGTAATATGAAATAGCTCTTTTGTTGATTAACACACTGATTGCAAAGTAGTACTGTTCCTTGAATTTGTTTTAATTTAATAACATTGTGAGAATAATTACAAGTACTGTTTTTTTCAGACTATTCATGATTCACAAAAAGTGTTGTTTAAAGTTAAGAATTTGGCAAAAAATTAGCCAGGACCAGTGAAATAGAAGTGTAGTGGTCCTTCCTCTGCCCAAATAAATAGCAGGAAATAAAACAAGGTGGTCAGACTCTCATTTCCTTAGAATTTATCACGTCCTGTCTGGCCATCAATATTCGACGTAACCCCTCCTGTTCACAAACTTTTAGAAAGTTGGCATTTTCTTGCCTTAGTCATTTGGGGCCTGTCTGGGTCACATTACTGTGTGTAGTTGGCAGTTGGGCTTTGTGTATTCCTTCTAGACAGCCACACACAATGGGAGCTTAGTTGTGACTAGATGGGCCATCACTGGCAAGATGGAGGGGAGGAGCTGGACCAAGCCTCATTTGCACTTGAAAAGGCTGTGTCCTGTTTTCAGACAAAGGGCCTAACCACCCCGCATTGCCATGTTTAAAAAAATCTAAATCCATATTTGTAAAGCGCGAACTACTCACCCTTACGGGTCTCAAGGCGCTGGGGGCCGTCGTGGAAATTAAGTGAGCTATTGCCCAGAGTCACATGGTGCTGAGCTGAGCTGTCGCTGGAGCCAGGGATCGAACCGTGAGCCCTGTGCTCCGAAGTCAGCTGCCCTGGCCGCTGCACTACACCTCTCCACCACGTTTGCCCGCTTGGAGCCAGGGCAGGGGAGGTAAGGAATTCCATGCACTTCAAAGAACTTGCCTAGAAGATTCTCCCACCTTCCAGAACCAGGGCACCAGTGTTTAAAAGAAGGGCGTCGGACACCAACTGTTCAGTACGTTTCTGGACCTGTGGATACTCTACCAGGAAGAAGGGCTGCTGTGCTGCTGAAAGGGCTGTCACTCTGCTGGACTACCACTCTGAAGGAGCTGCTACCCTGTTGTGCTGAACTGCTGCCCTCTTGCCCGGAGAGGAAGAACTGGACCTGCAACCCATCTTGAACCCAGGACCCCAGAGTGACTCAAAGGGCTAGTCTGCTGGCCTCCTGATCTGAGCCTTAGGGACATAAAAGGCTCCCTCAAAGCTCCTATACCCGCCTTCAGCGAGTTCCTAACACCCAAGTGGTTCCCCTCCGGTCCTGGACCCTTGGTGTGGCTCAGCGGGCTCTTAAATCAAGTTTTTGGGTTCTTGGTGACCACGAACGGGCCCGTTCGTACCAAAAGTCAACACTAGCCGCCAACCGCCAGTCTCTTCGCACTGCAAGCATCGATCGCTGCGGAGCACTGCCAGCACTAGGTTCCAGCCCACCTGTCCAAGACTCCTGGCCTGCTCTTCGTGCTACGCCGACCACCACCAGCGATGCTCTCCTTGCTCCCTGCGGCCTCTCCAACATGAACGGGTCTCTTGGCACAAAACGTGAGCAGGTAAACCTTCAGCGGGACTAACCTGGGTCTGTACTCTGCCCACGCTCCATCGCGGTTGGCCTGAACTTTTGGATTTGACCCGGTCCAGCGCAACGAGATCGCCGTGGTTGGCGCTTTACGCTTTTAGGCAATACATTGTAGCTTCTTTAAAAATTCATAACTCTGGTTCTAATGATTAGATTTTTGTCATATTGGTCTTGTTTTATTCATTAAATAAAGTTCTATTTTTCTTACCTGGTGTGGGATCTTTTTGTGTGGTGTTTTCACTGTTTTACTGTTTGCATTGATGCACAAATGCTTTACACATTGCCTCTAAGTTAAGCCTGACTGCTCTGTGCCAAGTTACCAGGGGGTTGAGCCCAGGTTAATTTGGGGTTTGTTTGTGCCTTCCCCTTACTAGGATTGTGGTTGCTGCTTGCACCCCAGTCAAACAGTAACCCAGTTTCTAACACCCAGTGAACAGTATAAAGATGCCACCTCGTTGGATACAGATAGCATTTTCAGGAATGCAACAGATTACATGCCCCACAATATAGCCAAATTACACCTGTGCTGACAAATCTAGGTAGTTAATTCTGGGAACACCAGTCAGTAGTTGTCATAGGCTGTCATTGCTTCCGAATGAGGGAGGAGGGGAGAGAAAATATTTTCATGGGAACATTAATGCATATACAGTCCCACCAATTCCCACCCCCAATGAAGTTGACAACCATTTAACAGGAGTAAATAAATCTCTCTCCCGACCAGAGGAAAAGGACTGGTGGGAATTCCCTCCTTATAGTAAAAACTGCTTGTTAGCACCCTACAATCATTGGGGCACCCTATAGCAGCAACTATTTTAAGAGCAACCTTTTGTTACCCCTTCATTTTAGTTGCACATTGTTTCCTAAAAGTTGTACCAATTGTAGGCAGCCCGTGGACGTGGGCCAACCGTAGGCAGCCTGCGGATGCGGGGAAACTATCAGCACAAATTGTTAATTTCCAATGTCCATCCTCGACTTTCCTGCATCCCTTCAAGGTTAAACCAACTTCTTTTACTTTGCTGCAGAGACAGGCGGCGCCGAAGTGGTTAATTCGGAGAGTGCGGGCGAAGACGTCCGGTTGGGCTAGTTGCAGATCGTGTTGGTCTGTGTATCTCGAAGGCCCCTCTCACCTACAGCAGCTTCGGAACGCACCGCCAAGAGCGCTGAGCCGCGAAACGACGCCCAAAACGTCGCAACCCATTTCGCTATGTCGGCTTACATGCAAACCTTTACGCGGGTGCCGTGGGTAATGCTGCCATGGTAAGTTAAAGGAGCCGCGGAGCTGCGCGTACTCTGGTACCCACCCCACTCAAAGCGCGTTGTAGTGTCCTAGGAACGAGCGAGACGGAAATCTATCGGGACCAAATACATTGATCGTTCCACCCCGCACTTTTCTCTTGTTAATCATTTTGCTTTATCTGGGATTTTTGAGGATAAAGGGCCAGATGTAGGTGGCGAAATACCGGTCGGTAACGCCGAAAATCGGAGAATTTCAGCGTTACCGACCGGTATTTGGCTGAGTGCAATGTACGTGAGTTCATACCTACATGCAAAATAAGGAATCGCAAAATAGCGATTCCTTATTTTGCTCTTGCATTTAAGGAATCGGAAATACCGATTCCTTAAATGCAATGTACGTAGCACTAAAAATAGTGCACTTGAGCCTTAAGGAATCGCTAATTACCACCAACTGTAAGTTGGTGGTAAGTAGCGATTTCCTTAAAACGCACTTTTTGCTTTTTCAAATGTGCCATGTGGCACACATCCATGCCCTTAGGGCATGTATGTGCGCCACATGTGCACACATGCACATTTCAGGGGTGCAACAGGGTGTCCTTTGGACACCCTGGCACCACTGAAATACCTCCGCTATTAGCGATTCGGTAATACCGAATCGCTAATAGTGAATATCTTCCCATTCATTCCTATGGGCCTCCTAGCCCATAGGAATGAATGGCTAAGTATTCTTAATAACGAATCTCAATTACCGATTCGTTATTAAGGAATGTTAAGGAATCGCTAATATTTTAGCGATTCCTACCTACATTCCATTTAGCGAGTCCTTAATAGCGATTCGGTAAAAATCGCTATTAAGGACTCGCTAAATTGAAGTTACCTACATCTGGCCCAAAGTGCTTGCCAGTGTGTCCGAAAAGTTCCAGTTTGTATTTTGAAGATAACTTTCCAAAAGTTGTAACCTAGAGGACATTTTTTGGGGGGAGAGCTTAGAGCTGAAATATCTATCTCGGCACCCTTTTATAGTTTTATAAGGCTATATTTTACAGCCATTGCTGTTAAAGGCTGCCCACCCCAAGTTTTTGCATAACACTTTATGCATTATGAGGGAGTTCGATGTCGTTGGCAACTAATTGGAACTTATTTCTGCTTGTATTATTGCGGTACATTAAACAATTGTCACAGTTCGGACGCTCTTATTTTAAAGTTTAAACAACTTTTCTGTTTACATTGGGACTGAATACGGCTCTCGTTGGCGTCCATTCTTTTCCATGTGCTACTGGTGCTCTGAGATGCGTTTAAATAATAATTTGTTTAACTTTATCATCCCAGACTGGCATCTTCCTCTTAACCCTGCCATCAGTCAGTCTACTGTATTTTAGAATTTGTGTAGCGCTTTCCTGCCCGTTGACATCTCTGTGCGCTTTCTATTCGGTGGAATGTGCAGCTCCTCAGCTTGTGTATGCATGGTAGTGTTTATTAGCACAGTTTATGTGGGAAGTATTTCGGTGACAAGCCTCGGGCCAGGAGACGTGCTCCAGACCTGATGCAACCGATCTCAACTGCACAACTTTTTTGATGAACTCCAATCCCTTCCTTTTAGTTGCCCAAATCGCCCTCCCAGGCTGCCAAAAAAGCAGCCCACAGCTGGAACTTCGATACCAGCCCCTCTGCCATTGCCCGCCTTACCAATCGGACCCTGTTCGCACTGATGTCAAGCTTCGTGTATACCAGAGTCTCTTTTGGAAGTGTTTTCGTGTCGTGCGTGATGACCACTGTCGTGTGCACCTAGAGTGATATGGAATGCAGCGCCTGGAGGTGTGATGGGTGAGGGTATGTGAGAGATAAACATGCAAATTATAAGGACTCACCAGCTTAGCTATGGTGCAGCGGGATGCTGTGCGCACATCCACCAAAACCGGGGGTTATCACAAAAGGGCTAGCAATACATACGCCTGGCATTGGTGATGTCGAATGAACAAAACCAAAAGTCATGTACCATTTAATTTTTTTAATTTATTCATGTTTAAAAAAAAAATTAATTTTTTTTTTTTAGAAGGGGATATTGTTAACTACTGAATAAATTCACCCCATGAAGTAGGAAGGAAGTGAGGGCAATTGAGACCTGAAACCCGAGCAGAAACTACACTAACTTTAGACAAGTTATCTCTTACAGGCTAAGGTACAGATTGGCACAAAATTGAAATGCTTCATAATGCCAGCGATTGAACTGAACTATATTTACAATGTTGTGCACCAAAATCCATGCGTCGCTAAAAGAGTTCGCATTCTTGCTAGTTTTAGTAGCAAAAAATAGGAAAATATACAAATATTGAAATGGGCTTCAAAACTGAGCACAGGCTCCCCTTTGGAGCAGCGCATAAAACGGCAGCCTAACACAGGAGAACTGAAACCGGAAACCAGCAGCAGGACTGGTCTTGTACCTGGGCAGGTAAGCTCATATTTTGGGCCATTCCACGTTGGGAGCATTTTTATCTTACCAAGCAAGGAGCACATCTGAGGGCAGTCTTCTTCCCACTCTGTTATGCTGTGTTTATGGACTCCGCGCTGTTAATTTCTTTCTCCCACACATTTGTACTGCTATCTGCCGGTTTAAGGAGTGGTCGACGTGCCTTAAAAAAGTATGATTACTATGGTGCTGTGCGCAAAGGTGGGGGGCAGGGTGAGTGAGCGTGGGGGGGGGACGAGTCAAAGGCGTGGCTAACAAAATATTCTGTAACTTTTTTCAGTCTTTCACCGTCAGATAACTACATATAAAATAAGGCACAAACCATTTGAAAAATGTATACAAGTTATGTTAAACAGTGGGAAATGCACTATCATACATTATGAAACCTCTATTAGTTAATGCATTGCAGAGGTCTGTGTCTTAACCACAGAGCTACAGAATTGAATCCTGGTTGGTGCAGTGGAGAATAGTGACTTGCGTATGTTTAGTGCTATGAGGTCCCAGCCTGTAACAGAAAGCACTGGGAATATGTAAGTCAGTATTTTAAACTTGCTTTACTCACAGTATAAAAGAGGCTGATGCAAAATGTGCAAAAAGGTTTAAGATAAAGTACTTTAAATATATAGATTTTAGTAATACCCAGACTGTGCATAGTGCATTTGTTTTGTAACTGTCCATTAAAAGCACACACTTCACAGCTTAGCTGGTAACTCCCTTGCAATAAAACTGTCATCAGGAATCTTCAAGTGATTATATCTATTAAAGCCAATACCGGTTTCCAAGAACCCTTTACATTTGCAGATTAACCAGTTGTGCACATTTTCATTTATATCAGGCAAGCCGGCCCCCTGGCAAGAAGGCTTATTTAGCTGTCTGCCCTTCCCTTGGTTTCAAAGTATAGGAGACTCCCTGCCTTACACTTCTGCTGATGCATTTCATCTCTCGGAATTAACTGTCCCGGGACAGCTCTCCTTTTTCAAAAAGTAGGGGAACTGTTTTTCTTAAATTAGAAAATTATGGGCATGTCGTGCCCCTCCGTTCCCGCCCACTTTGACCACTGGGTTAAAGACGATCGACTGAAGTTTGAGAGGAGCCCTTCAGCCCTTTCCTGTGCCATTTCTGGAGCAAATTCCTCAAATGACATATTTTTAGACTATTTTTTCCATTTGCATGTCTTGTAGTGTGCGCATTAACCCATGGGCACGGCTGCCACAATTATACAATTTTGCAATGTTTTCCTTATAGTCGGGGCCACATGAATTATACGTCAGATGAGGGCTAAATTATGCAGCATAGTGTGTCACATTTTTGCGATAGTACCACCTCATTTTTATACATGTTCATGCTATCTGGGCGAATGTTTCACCTCCTTACTACCAGTTTGACACCCAAATACAGCAATAAGCAAGAGAAAGGTGACCAGTCAACCTTTGCAAAGAGCCTTCCTGTGTGGCAACACATGCTGCAGCATTTTTGTTTTGTGACTTTTGATCAGTTTGAACTAGAAACAATTTTTTAGTTTAAATCGGCAGTTTATGCAGCCTATGATGGATTATGTGACAAATGCAGTAAATTATAATCATGTGGAAAACGCTGCGGCCACAATTGCATATTTTCAGTGGCCCTGCTTACAATTATGAATTTGCCACATAATCCCCCTTCTGCTGCCTAATTTGTAGAGTTCACAAGAAAGATGTATTTCTAGCTTAAACTGATAAAAAGTTACTATATAAAAGTACAATACGTTGTTCCATACTGTGGCAGATCCTTTGCAGTGGTTGATTCACCACCTTTCAGTTGCTGATTGCTGTATTCAAGTGTTAAACTGGCATAAATGAGGTGCATCTGTGTTCAGTTAGCATTGATCGTTGTTAAAATGGCAAAATAAAATAACACTTCCACAGTGTGTCCTGCATTATACTGTACACTATTGCACTGATGGATTCATTGGACCCAAGAAACACAATGCTCAACATCAGATTAGTGCAGTTTCTGGCTATTTTTAAAACCATGACCGGAGCATAGGTTTGGTTATGGGAGGAGCTGGGGGAGGGTGGTAAAGTGATCTGATAAGTTATTATCGGGGACATTGATATGCCTGGGACGGGATGCTAGAGAAAAAGTCCTAAGCTTTCCTTATTCCGTCAAGTCACACAAATATTTGCCTAAGACAGTTTATTTATTTATTTGTTTATATAGCGCCTGAATCGACCCCCGAAGGGGTATCTCTGTGCTTCGGACGGGCAACAGGAAAGTAGAGCTTCTACAGCAAAATCAGAGACAGAAGAGAGTAGTCTTAAGCTGCTTTCTAAATTGTAGGTGGTCGAAACATTGTCTCGGGTGCAAAGGGAGCTTATTCCAATAGAAGGGACCGAGGTGGGAAAGAGCCTTCCCACCCAGTCTAGCTTTCCTGACTCAGGGAACCACAAGAAGAGACTTGGATCCCGAGCGAAGGGACCTAGACGGCAGGTAAGGTGTAAATTTCTCCGAAAGATAGGCGGGACCGAGGTTGAATAAAGCCTTATGGATGGTGCAGCAGACTTTGAACTTGACCCGTTCGCGTATTGGAAGCCAGTGAAGCTGACAAAGGAGAGGTCGGGAGGCAGTCCTGGAAGGGGCGTTGAGGACCAATCGCGCCGCAGTGTTCTGGACTACCTGCAGTCTGCTAAGCGAGGACTCATTAGCAGAGACCAGCAGGCCATTGCAGTAGTCCAGACGGCTTAATATAAGTGCCTGAGTCCGAGTCTTCCGAGTTGAATCGGGAAGCAAGGGAAAGACTCGGCGTAATAAGCCCAGCGTGTGGAAACAGGAGCCAGCTGTCTGAGCAGCATGCTCCTTCAGAGTAAGGGCCTGATCCAGGCAAATGCCTAAGTTCTTAACAAGGGATTTTGGGGCAGGGGGAGCACCAAGATCGGCAGGCCACCATTCAGGAGTCCATAATAAGGGGGCATCTCCAAAGAGCAAGATCTCAGTTTTCCCAACATTACATTGGAGGAAGTTACTCCTCATCCAATTTGAGATAGCTCTCATGCCGGAGGAGAAGGCCATTTACTCTCTGTACGCTTTCCCAATCTGCATACTGGCATTTTAACCGCATCATTATCTTGCACATTGGCACTTTATCGGCAAATTGACAACATGTTGTATTATTTGCATGAATGGGTAAATTGACACGTAGGGACGGGCCGCTAGGAAAATTGTCATGAGCTGCTCCCATTCCCTTCAAGCAACGTAAACATCAGTTTATTACTTAGTTATTCTATGTTCTTCCTCCCAAGTTCCACATTGGCACTTTAACCGCATTTTATTTGTACTCATTCGTATTTTATCTGTATATACATGCTCCCTAAGTAAGACATGAAAAAGTTGATTCACAATCGATTAATATTTTTAGACCGTGGGTAGGCGTTGTGGCTCTCATGACTTTCTGAGCCATTCCAAACTGTGCCTACTAGTATTCTTATTTGTGATTAGAATTATGATGGGCCGAAAATAATGAAGTTGTTTGCCAATCAAGAAATGAAATGGTTTGCTGCTGATGGTTAATACTTTTTAAAACTGTTTAGGTAAATATTTGTATACTGTATGGCTTTTGTAATGTTTGTGGTTTTAATTGACTAATAAACTACCTTATTCATTCATTCATTATACTATACAGTTTGCCTTTTCTTGTTGCATGATTTAGTGAACGTTACCCCTTAATTTTGTCCTCTATTGCCACGTAATTCTAGTGGCCTGATTCGTCCCATCTTGATCAGCTGTTCAGAGGCAACACAAAGTGTTGGCATTTCACTGTTGAACATCTACCTCAGGAACTCACTCCGCGAGGTACAAAATACAGGTTTTATCCATGACTTAATCATGCCATCCAAGAAAGACCATACGTTTTGATGCTCATGTGGGTCCTCTATAGTCTAGTTTTTCTTTCACCGTTGATAAATCTGTTAAGGCGTTTGTCAGAGAAAATCGAATGTTTTCGTTTCAGTTTTACAGTAGTGTGAATGTAGATAATCTCTGTCTATGAAAAGCACAGAGAGCAAAGCAGGGGGCATAATAAAATGAAAACGATGTAGTTCTCAATCGGGTTAAGAATCAATATGAAAGCAGCATCATGAAAATAATGCAATATTTTAAATGCCACTTTTAATTTAACTACAAGCTTAAAGTTGTAGTGTCTGTACTTGGACAAATCAGAATCACTCCACACATTTTTTAGGTTTAGCTTGTACTGCACTTTTGCCATTCATGGCAAACCTTATTTTCTATACTTACTTTGATGGGCTTTGGGTCCGCCTTCTTCAGCCATTAGCTTCTTTTTCTAAGCAACCTTCAGCCATTGGTTTTAGGCCAGAGGTCTCAACCTATCCTGTAATAAGTGCTACTTCTGTTCAATGAAAGTCACCTGAGCTACTAATATAAGTGTTGTAACACTGACCACGTCAGACAAGATTACATAAGTGGACACATATATAAGCTTTAAATATATTTTGAAAATTCAGCCATTTTTCTCCAAACATCAGTCTGAGTTCTGAAAATAAACACATTTTCATCTCGAATATATGCTTTCAATTTTGGTGTACATATATTAATTCATCCAAGCAAAAGCTTCTAGTTTTGTAGGCTAGGTTGCACACAGAAGAGCTACTTATTGGTACCTGGAGAGCTACCAGTAGCTCACGGGCTACTCGTTGGAGGAGCATGCTTTAGACATTGTCATTTACATCGTGGATGACTAGCAAGAACATTTAAGTCTCACGGTTTCTCTATTGGCTCTTTGGGTGTGTCCTTCTGCCTCGCGTGGAATGCATGAGGGACTATTTTAAATTAGCCAGTGAGCAAGAGTTCACAAAAGTATCTGAGAAATGGATGCTGCAGAAAGTAAAGCAGCTCTTTTTATGTCTGGTATTAGCTGTGACCTTTGATTTTACTGAAATTATTTATGATGTACTTATTGTTAGGGGCTTTCATCCAGCCCTCTTCATCCATTGTGTTGTTGTATCATTCACATTTTCTTCTACTGCATACATCCATGGGCAGTGTGTCAGCACAGCTTTGCAGACAGTGAGCATTACTTTTGTCTACTGTCCATGCACGTGGTACCTATTATTTTTTGTTGCTGGAGTAATCCCTTTCTCTCTTAAAAAAAGAAAAAAGAAAAAAAATGTAAAAAAATCATGGTACTATCTCTTGGTAATGCTTGGTGTAGTGCTGCTGTTAATAAAGATGTGTTACTTCCTTGGCCCTGCACATAAATCGCAGGTATGAGGTTTCAGGCGAGTTTCCTTGAGGATTCCAAAACTTTTTACTAGGACTCCTGGCGTTGATGTTTGTCTGTTGACCAGTCACTTTGGATGGTTCTGGGTTAGAGTTTCACATACAAACTAATTTTGCCTCAATTGCGGGGCCTTGAAGCTTTGGGCGTACAATGGTTTCTTTCCAATATTTTTCCCAAGTAAGAATGTATCTGTTGAGTGGGATTAACAAACATTATTTTGCTGTTTAAAATAGCAATGCTTTAAGCTCCATCACATGCTGGTCTTTGTGATGTTTTTATAAGATTTCTTAAATCATTCTCTGGCCATGGAATCATTCTAAAGGACCACATTTGAATTTGACACATGATGACTGGAGAGTCCTAAACCACGTAGAAAGAAGCAACTCTTGCCAAGCGTAGGGTATTGTGCGACAAGCGCAGCCAAAGTTAATTGTTTTTATGTCTATCTGTACAGCCAAGCCGCCTGTGAGACCTATTGTTACAAATTCTTTAAAATATGCATAGCGTGGGCTTTTACTCTACTCTGAAGGAAGTTTCTTAGATCTGGCTTTAAAGCACAGCTTCCTGTTGCTACTAAGGGGTCGATTACGATGTCGTTAGGAAAGCATTCCGAACGAGAACACAGGCTCCCATTGAAAAAAGGGGTGGTTGGGGAAAACCATGCACCCTGTGATGGGCACCCCATGGTGCCTGTCACACTATGCATGGTTGGAAAGGGGATCCAATGGGTAACCCCACGGGCCCGATTCGGAAGGCCCTGGGTGAAGGGGGGCCTGCTGCGGGCCCTCAAAGTCAGATCCAACAGCCGATTCGTTTCGGAACAACCGATTCGGAAAGGCTGTCCGAATCTGACATCCTAATCGCTTGGCTGGAAACGTGCTCCGTAGACCGCAACGATTCGGCTCTGACCGACTGTTACTCCCAGTGCCTTTCGGAACCTTTCCAGCCATCGTAATCGCTCGTTGGGAAACGTGTCCGAGTCGGTTGGAAAGGCGGGTTCCGAATCAGATTCGAACAAATCTAATGCCGTTTGGAGCCTTTCCGGACGACATCGTAATCGACCCCTAAATCTTTAACATATACTTAGAGTTGTCTTTGGCTCCACCAAGAACAATATTCCTCTCTCATCTCATTCTGTTGGCTGTTTGATCTAGCTTTCTGTCCTCAAGGAAGTGCTTCCACTGGAATTCAAGAGGGACTGCCTCCCATCTAAAAAGCACACTCATTCTTCACACTGTTGGTCACATTCAATTGTTAATTTACTAAATGTTTAAGAAGGCAATACTTTCTAGAATCAGTTTTTTGTTAACTCTGTGGTTACCACTGCTAATAAAGTTGTAACGAGCCAATAGTATTCCACAGTACGACCAATAGTATTCCACAGTACGACCACTTTATCCGGATTAACCCTGGCTATCTGGGAAAATATCAGTTTTGAGTATTCCTAGCATGTGCTGCTGTTGACCTCAGACAAAACCCTGTTGCAAAAACCCTTATATATTCTGTGGGTATTACTATAACTGTAGAATAGATTTTCTATTTCTTTGGAGGAAATCCACATCTTAATTTTTTTTAATTAAATGTTTTCATGTGAAATCCCTTCCATGACTTACTGGATAGTCCATTTGACATATTATTATTATTATTATTAAATAAACTCATTAAAAAAAAAAAGTTCCATAGGGGGGTGGGGCAGAGCAAATGTTCTATAATTTTACCTCTTTGTTCATTTGCTATTTTTATGTATCTAGTCAATCCTCTCCTCCCACCAGCAGACATCTATGGGGGATGTCTTTCGAGCTATGAGTAGTACCGATTCTTTGTATTATTTTTACACCTGAACATAAACATCCTTGGGGTAGTTTAAAGCTATTCACACGTTTCGTTGATACAACGTACAGTAAATTGCTTAGTGACAGAAAATAACACTTGGAATACACCACAAATACTGACATTTACCACACACCAGAAAGGTCTACTTGTCACTCATGACATCACATCTTCTACAACTGTATCAGACATGAGAGTTGACATCTTTAATGGTGCTGTGTAAATATTATGCATAACAGGATATTTCTTCAACTGGAATGTAAAGATTATAAGTGTACTATGTGGTTTCCTTGTTTCACACCTCTTTTCTCCAATGTTGCATTGAAGCTCCTTCATTTGCTAAGTTGGTGGGAAACTTCTGTTTTTTTGTTTTTGTTTTTTTAGTTTTTTTTTTTAGCTTCTGTTTCCAGTTTTCAATTTGTTTAACTTATTATTTTTATCTTCCTATTATATTTTTTTAATTACAGCATATCTAGAGTTCTGTAGCATATTGTCTGTAGCCTGCCTCTCTTTCTTACCAGTTTCATTAATCGTGACACAGTTTCTCAATTGTAAAATTAAACTGATATTGGCAAAGCCATAAGTCAGTCTTTATTGTGCCAAGGCAGACCTGCACAAATGCAGTGTAAAGCCAGACCCATTGGCTTTTCCAATGCTTCTTTTTTCAGGTCTTGCTACAGACAGTTTTGTCTGGGAGACCTGTTGTTATCAGCACTTTAACTAATAGTGGGCTTTGAGATTGCTCCTTGCTCATGATTTGACTGCTTTCTTGTCGTCTCTTGGCTACTTGTTCCTGATGTCATGACATCCCTCCCTGTTCGTCCAACTTCTGGAGTAATTTGGCGTCACTGTGTTTTGATTGGATGAGCTGGATCCCTCCACTGCTGATGTCTCAACTATTTTTCCATTTTCATCTTACTGTAGGCATGGGAAATCGCAAACATTTTTCACTGGGCCAAAACATTTGGCCTGTTATGTGACTGAAGGCCCCATTGATGCCAGCAGGGTGGCAGGTGTTGTTCATGTATAATAGCAACCCAGGCCTCTCAGATGATGAACATAACAACTGACTTGCCTCTTAATTCACTATTTACATTGTTGCCATAGTTTGGGGAGGCTTGATTGTTTCTAAATTCATGTTTGCAAACTATCACTTTAAAAAAATACTTCTCAATTCACTGATATAATAAGGTGAAATGCTTCTGCATGTTAAAGAAATGCACTTTTTTGGGGTTTTTGTAGAGACTTTCAAATTTTGTTCTATCTTGTTTGCAAGATGTATTTAAAAAAGAATGTGTTCCTAAAGTTAAGTGGTGCAGGACACCTTTACTTTTGGTTTACTTTAGTTAATAAGTTAGTTTAGTTGGAAATTAAAGCTCGCTCCTTTAGTTAACATCTTTCGTAATATTAGTCCTCCCTCAAGTAAACAGCAGCCCAGTTCTACTTTTCACTAGGGGGGCGCATTCGCTGTTCACTAGGGGGCCGCATGTAAAGGTCAGGAGGGACGTATGCGGCTCCGGGCCGTACTTGGAGTATCACTGCATGTTTCATATGGACTTTTAGCGTTCCATGGGAGCACAGCCCTACATGTTTCCCTCTTTTTGTCTGCTTTTCTAACAGTCTTCAGCTGTATTTGCCCCTCACGTTTTCCCATCTCCTGTTGCCGCCGCACCCAACTCCTTGTTTCCCCCGCGTGATCACTCACAATGCCCCTCCCTGTGATAACTGTTGATCAGAATTCCTCTCGTCATCTCTCCCTCCCCCCCCCATGGCTCCCCACTCGCATTGCTGTCACCCCACCTACTTCTCTGGAGCATGCATGTCATCGCTCACTCCCCTCTCGTTTCTTTTCACCCCTCTCTTTGCCAGAACCTCAATTCTTGATCATTCTTCCTTCAACCCAGAGGCTAATTTGTAAAAGAATAAGTGCTGGGGCCTAAAGTTTTTCTTCCAAAGAACTGGTCCTGGTGCAATTAAATGTAACTTGCTGAATACCAAGGCTGCATAGTTGATTCCACCGCATGTCTCTTTTATCCACCAACAGACACCTTATGCCCCTTTATATCACACTTGCATATTCTTTTTCATCCCTGCTTTCGCCCATTGTCGTGGGTTTTCCATCTTTCTTCCCCCTCCTTTCCCTCTTGTGTGTTTCTCTTTTTTTTTTTTTTTTTTTAAGTTTAAAGCGAAAGTTTATTGAAAGAATTTGCAATGATAACAATTGAAAAGTCAGCAGAAAATCATTAAGAAAATACAGGGTTACATAACTTGGAAAATAAATATATGATAAACATCAGCAGAGAAATATTAAAAAGTGAGTGTTAAGGTAACAAAAACAAAATGTACATTAAGAACTCTGATAAAATAAAACTTAGCATATTTAGATAGAAACATTCCGACAAAAATTACATCAAGGAGGCTTAGGAACTTCTTCAATTCGTGGGTCATGAGAATTTGTGGTAAGTGCAGACTGGTCTAAAAAGGAGGTGATTGGGAGTCACAGGAAATCTCTTTTAATAGCTAGTGAAACAGGTTGAACATAAGCTCTATCAAGCCTATGGTGATAACATATACCATACCACCATGCTTGAAAGGATATTAAAGAAGTATCCTTCCAAGATTTAGTAATCTGCTGAAAGCTACCGCTAGAAGTAAATCAATTATGTGGAAGTTGTCGTGTTGAGATGACCAATAATCTGAAACACTGCCCAGAAAGAGACTAACAAAGTTAAAGGGAGAGTGAGAGTTAAAAATTAAATTAATTTGTTTCCAAACTTTTAACCAAAAGGTGTAAATATGAGGGCATTCAAATAACATGTGTTTAAGATCTGCAAAAGGGTGGGAACATGACCAGCATTTAGGAGAGAGGGACGGGTTTAACTTATGAAGTCTGACAGGTGTAATTAGTAATCTATTATATATAAAAAATAATGTTTGGGTTGTGTTAGCCGCTCTAGAGGACTTTCTTATTTTAGGCCAAATCTTATCCCACATGGAAATAGGAAGGACAGATTGAAAGTCAATTTCCCAACAAATTTCAACATCAGTTTTATCTCTATCTATTGGTACTCGATTAATATGTTTATAGATTTGAGACGCCGAGGGTAGAGTATTTAATAAATTGGGAAGAAGGGAAGAGGAAGAGGTAGACATATGGTCAGAAGAAAGATTATGATAAGCTTTTTGTATTGCTAAAATAATTAAGTTATAGTTATTCTCATATGAGGGCGGAAATGAGAAGAGTGATTGGGCATCAGAAAAGGAGAGACTAGAACCTTCCTGGTGTATTTGAAATACATATTTTAAACCTTTAGAATGCCAGTTTTTCCAAAAATGACTCTATTTTTAACTTTAATCAGTACATTATACCAAACAGAGGAGGCTAAAAATTTCTCTCTAGAAGGTTTGAATGACATAACAATAGGGAAAGAATCCTGCAGGTGTTCTTGAAAATTGGAGGGGATAAGAAAGATGGTTTAGAGGAAAAAGATAAACCGTCTAGCATAGAAAAGGGACTAAGAAAAGATTTCTCCAGATCGGCCCATAGGGGTATGGGATTATCATGATCCTGTAATAAAAAGGCAGATTGTTTAAGACAGAAGGCCTGATGATATTTGATAAAATCTGGAAAATTAACACCTCCCAGCAGTTTTGGTTTTTTAAGTTTACATAAGGACATCCTAGATTTCTTCCCATTCCATAAAAATGTAGATAAAATTGAATTAATTGTTTTAAAATAGTAATTGGGGATATTAATAGGTATATTAGAGATATAAAATAGTATAACTGGAACAAGCATCATCTTGATGGAATCAAGACGACCCCACCAGGATAGAAAAAGAGGATTCCATCGAGATGTAAGGTCACGTAGTGTTGTACTTAAAGAATTCATGTTCAGAGTGATAGTGTTTAACAGAATCGGAAAACAACAAGCCCAGATACTTAATGTGATCCGGATTCCAATGAAAAGAAGAAACCTTGAAATCGGCGTGAAAGCATAACCTATTCAATGGAAGAATTTCGCATTTATCAGTATTTAACTTGTATCCTGAAACCTTTGCATAGTTATCGACTTCTGATAAAGCGGGTAAAGATGATTGAGGATATGACATAAAAAGTAAAATATCATCAGCATAAGCTGAGACTTTAAGTTGGGAGCTCCCATAAGAAAAACCAGTGATTTGGGGATTAGAACGTATTTTTATTAAGAAAGGTTCTAGGGCAAGAATAAATAATAAGGGGGATAAAGGGCAACCTTGACTGAACCCCTCTTCCTAAAGGAAAAAAGTTAGATATAAGACCATTAGCAAAAATAGCAGATTTGGGAGAGGAGCTGTCATGGTTGTGATGAGTTTCCGTGAATCACGAGCAGCAAATGTATCGTGCTCCACGATTCCGCGGAACAGACTTGCCTCACTTCCGCCCTAAAAAAGGTCAGTGGTCTAGTCTTTAGCACCGGAAGCCACTGCCACGTCACCCAACGCTTCCGGTACGAGCCGCTTAAACCTCTGCGGTTCCGCCAGGTCAGCGCTTCGTATTCTGAGCCCAAACCGCCATCGGACGCCCTGCCATTCTGGACGCCAATTCCAGACATAAAGAACACCACGCTGGAAGCTGCCGAGCCGCAGGTAAAGAACCGCGCTGGAGCGCATTGCCTCTTGTTGCCTGTTTGTTTGTGCCTTACCCGCGCTGGAGCGCCTTGCTGATTTTGCCTGTTTGTTTTGTGGTTTCCCCGCGCTGGAGCGCCTTGCCTCTTGTTGCCTGTTTGTTTGTGCCTTACCCGCGCTGGAGCGCCTTGCTGATTTTGCCTGTTTGGTTTTGTCTCTTTCCTGCGCTGGAGCGCCCTGCTGATTTTTCCTGTTTGTTTTGTGATTTCCCCGCGCTGGAGCGCCTTGCTGATTTTGCCTGTTTGCAACTTACCTGCGCTGGTGCGCCTTGCTGATTTTGCCTTTTTGTGTTGTAACTTACCCGCGCTGGAGCGCCTTGCTGATTTTGCCTGTTTCAGTATTTGACTGTTTTGTACAGGAGCGCTCACGTGTTCTTTTACTGTCAGGATGCGGTGGTGTAGTTAGCCCCTTTTCTCTTCTGGTGCGCCGGAGTTCGAACTAGTTCCTGGCCGTCTGTTACTTTCTCCTTAGTTGGACGTATATGTACACAAGGTGATCAATTGTTCCACAAAAGACTGTTGTATAAGAAATGGGGGTTTGCGTGTGCCCGTGTAATAGGGTTTCCCTTATCTCCCTTCATTAGACAGTACACCCGGCCATCTTACTGGACTACGGATGATTCCCTCCTTGTCATCTGGACACCAACTCCATTACCTCTAGCTTCCTTCCCCGCTCCCAACGCCATCCTAGCTAGATTACGCGTTCTACTGGGATAAGGTGGGTACGGTGGCGGTAGGTCATGTCGTCTCTGCAAGACCGCTTCACAAGCATAAGGTAAGTCTTGTGGGGTGCCTGACAGAATACGAAGCCCAAGCATAAACGTCTTGCCCGGGCGACATGAGCAACCCCGAGATCACCCTGCAGGATATAGCGGCCATGCTCACCAGTATACAGGCCGAAAACCTCAGCCTGCGCCAGGACATGACAGCCTTACAAGGCCAAATGGCTGCTGGTGTAACGGGACCCTGGGGTCAAACACCCACATCTAGAGCTAGGCAGGAGGGGCTGTTGCGGCCACCTACGTTTACCTTTGGGGGTCCTTCTTCCTCCCAGGACACCTCCATACAAGTAATAGCTCCACATACCGTGCAACTAGCTCCTCCTGAACGCTTTTATGGCGAAAGCGCCAAATATAGTGTCTTCTTGCATCAGTGCCATCTACATTTCATGGCTCGAGCAACTGCCTTCCCGGATGACGCAGCCAAGGTCGCCTTTATCCTCTCCTACATGGGGGCGATGCCGCCCAATGGTCCATTTCATTAGTAGAAAACGATGATCCGATGTTGTACAACTTGCCGGTATTCAAGGAAACCATGAGAAGGATGTTCGCCCGCCACACCTTTGTCCAAGCCGCTGACAATGAACTACTCAGTCTGAAACAAGGCAGCACTGACCTGCTCCATTATATCACCACATTCAGCAGACTCGTCATCGAAGCTCGCTGGCCAGAATCCAAGAAGATATCCGTGTTCTACAGGGGTTTACGTGACGAGTTGAAAGACCTGGTGTCACAGATGCCCGAACCACCAGAAGAAATAGGACCGTTCATTGATTTAGTAGTCAAGATGAACTACCGGATACAGGAGCGAAGAACCGAGAAAACCAAGACGGGCGACAGCCGGTTCTTGGCCTTCAGGGACAAAACCAAAAACGAACCAGACCAGTCTAGTGAGGCACCGGAACCAATGCAAATAGGCAGCATCCGGGGCCCTCTTACCAAAGAAGAAAGGGAGAGAAGGAGTCAGAATCAGTGTTTGTACTGTGGCAAGAACGGCCACTTCGTTAGGGACTGCCCAGTAAAACCTACCCGTGCTAGAGGGAAGAGACCGTTTGCCTTTTCTGTCTCCAAAGGAAACAAGTCGGGAAACGAAGAAACCCAGTAGATAGTGGGGTCCAGCTACTGGGTTCGTCGTTCAACAAGGCAATGACCCCTGCCTGTGTTGGTAACACTCAACACTTAGGAGTGGCAGTAACTTTACAAGCACGGACAGGCCAGACATGGCAGATTTCTGCCCTGCTCGATTCCGGGGCCACAGGCAACTTCATAGACACCCAGTATCTGGTGAACCTGGGTATGGCCACCATACCAAAGGCTAAACCAGAAACCGTAAAAGCCGTGGATGGTACAGACCTTACCTCCGGCCTTATCCGTTTCCAAACCGAGGACATGGAAATGACGTTCGACAACAATCACACTGAAACCATCGCCTTCGATGTCATTGATACACCCCAGTTCCGGGTGATATTGGGTCTCCCGTGGCTAGTGCGTCACAATCCACGGATAGATTGGGCATCCAGACTGATGGTCCTGGATTCGGTCAGTTGTACCGCTTCCTGTTATCCTCGGACAGCCTTTTCCGGTGTCAAGGCCGTGCAAGTCCTCGCTCTACCCTTGACAGGAACTGGTGTGACTACACAAGGAGCAGTGCCAGAAGCATATCGGGACCTCGCCGCGGTATTCGACAAGAAGGGCGCCAATACACTGCCTCCTCATCGTCCCTTTGACTGCAGAATAGACCTGATCCCTGGTTCAACGCTTCCTTGTAGCCGGGTCTATTCCCTCACAGAAAAAGAGAACGACCACCTCCGCTCTTATCTGGATGAGTTTTTGCGCAACGGGTTCATCCGCCACTCCAGGTCTCCAGTGTCATCGCCTCTTTTCTTCGTGGCCAAAAAGGAGGGGGACCTTAGGACCTGCATCGACTACAGGGCAATAAACGCCATCACCATAAAGAACAGGTACCCCCTTCCTTTAATATCAAACCTGTTGGACCAGGTTAAGGACGCCTCCATATATACCAAGCTGGACCTGCGGGGGGCCTATCATCTCGTCCGAGTCCGGAAGGGCGACGAATGGAAGACCGCGTTTCGGACCAGGTTTGGTCTCTTTGAATACCTGGTCATGCCCTTTGGACTCTGTAACGCTCCCGCGGCCTTCCAGTTTTTCATCGACGAAGTGTTAAGGGAATTCATCGACCTCTTCTGTATAGTGTATATTGACGATATACTGATCTTCTCACAAACCCCTGCAGAACATGTCCGACATGTACGAGTCGTCCTGCAACGACTGGAACAAAACGGTTTGTACGTCAAACTAGAAAAAAGCGTTTTCCACACTACAACTGTCGAGTTCCTGGGTCATCTCCTTTCCCCTGCGGGTGTCGAAATGGACAAAAAGAAAGTGGAAGCCATACTGCACTGGCCATCCCCAAACACCGTGAAACACGTCCAGAGGTTCTTGGGGTTCGCGAATTACTACCGGCGTTTTATCACAGGCTTTTCCGGGTTAGCCACCCCCATCACCAAACTGCTGCGCAAAGGTGCCCTGTTCCGCTGGGATTCTGAGGCTGAACACGCCTTCCAGGAATTGAAGAAGAGGTTCATCACGGCCCCCATCCTGATACACCCCAACTCAGAGCGGCCTTTTATAGTGAAAGCTGACGCCTCACAAGACGCTCTGGGAGGTGTGCTGTCGCAAAGAGATGTTGACACGGGTCTGTTGCACCCCGTGGCCTTCTATTCCCGTAAACTGCAACCTGCCGAACGCAATTACGCCATATCGGACCGTGAACTGCTCGCTATCAAGGCCACGTTCAAGGAATGGCGCCACTACTTGAAGGACGCCAAACATCCTGTGACCATTTACACGGATCACCGGAATCTGCAATTCCTCCGCTCAGCTCGTGCCCTTACGTCTAGACAATTGCGTTGGACTCTGTTCTTTAACGAGTACGACTTTCGTATCACGTACCGACCCGGCAGAGAAAATGCCAAGGCCGACGCATTATCACGCCTAGAAGGAACAGAGGACACCGTAACCACAGCTGAGCCGGTGTCTATCCTCCCTGAACGTTGTTTCCAGGGAGTGGTTCTTTCCTCCGCTTTTTGACCCAACTACAAGATGACGTCAACCAGATCGACCAGGTTGCCTTGATAAGGAACCATAAAGGGATTTCGTCACAGAACGGATTCATGTACAAAGAGGGCAGGTATGTCCTACCCTTGGTGGCACGCCAACAACAGGCATTGTACATGTGTCACGACCACGTACAGTCCGGACACCCTGGATATCATAAGACCATGGACCTGTTACAACGACGTTTCTGGTGGCCTACGCTGGAGGCAGACGCACACACACACACGTAGCTCGCTGTGCGGTCTGTGCTCGAGGAAAGAATATGCCGGGATCCACGGTGGGTTTATTGCATCCTCTTCCGATTCCTCCCTATCCTTGGCACACCATCTCCATGGATTTCGTTGTGGACTTGCCCACCACCAGAGCGGGATACACCACTATTCTTACCATCATAGACCACCTCACCAAGATGGCTCATTTCGTACCACTGAAGAAACTACCCTCAGCGGCGGAGCTGACAGTGATCTTCCTGCAACACGTAGTACGTCTTCACGGCATTCCTTCTGTGGTGATAACAGACCGAGGGTCCCAGTTCGTGTCCAAGTTCTGGAGTGAAGTGTGCGCAACCATGGATCTGGACGTGCGCTTATTGTCTGCTTATCACCCCCAGACCGACGGGCAGGCGGAGAGGACGAATCATACCATGGAACAGTACCTTCGCTGCTTATTGATAACGGTGGAGAGGGAATGGGCGGATGTGTTGTGGATGGTGGAATACGCCTACAACAACAACTAACACTCCGCCATTGGTATGTCTCCTTTTTTTTGCCTCCAGGGTCGGCATCCACGGACGGAGGCTTGGGAGGAACAACGGGACAGTCCCTTGCCCACGGTTCAGGAATATCACACCATGCTTCGCGGACTTTGGCAGCGGGCCCGGTTTGAACTGGCCAAGGCTAAGGAAACCTATAAACAGTACGCTGACGAGCACAGGGCCATTGAACCCGCTTACAAAAAAGGGGATAGGGTATGGCTCTCCATACGGAACCTTAATATGCGCGGCCCTAAGAAACTGCTGCCTCGCTTCATAGGTCCCTACATCATTGACAAGGTGATCAACTGCGTTTCCATGAGGCTTGCTCTGCCCCCGCAGATGAAAGTGCACCCTGTGTTCCATGTGTCCCTCCTTCGTCCTGTTCATCCTGAATGTTCTGTCTCATCTCCTCCTTCTCCGGTCCTTATTGACGACCACGTGGAATATGAGGTCAGGGCTATTCTTCAATCCCGTCGTACCCGGGGTCGGCTCTTCTACCTGGTGGACTGGAAGGGGTATGGTCCGGAGGACAGGTCCTGGGAGCCCTTGTCTCATGTTCGTCATGCTCCCCGATTGGTACGTGCCTTCCACGTCAGTCACCCTCTCAGCCCTCGTCCTGCCACCCCTGTGTGAGCTGATGGATGTTAGCTGGGGGGTTCTGTTTTGGTTGGGGGTGCTGTCATGGTTGTGATGAGTTTCCGTGAATCACGAGCAGCAAATGTATCGTGCTCCACGATTCCGCGGAACAGACTTGCCTCACTTCCGCCCTAAAAAAGGTCCGTGGTCTAGTCTTTAGCACCGGAAGCCACTGCCACGTCACCCAACGCTTCCGGTACGAGCCGCTTAAACCTCTGCGGTTCCGCCAGGTCAGCGCTTCGTATTCTGAGCCCAAACCGCCATCGGACGCCCTGCCATTCCGGACGCCAATTCCAGACATAAAGAACACCACGCTGGAAGCTGCCGAGCCGCAGGTAAAGAACCGCGCTGGAGCGCCTTGCCTCTTGTTGCCTGTTTGTTTGTGCCTTACCCGCGCTGGAGCGCCTTGCTGATTTTGCCTGTTTGTTTGTGGTTTCCCCGCGCTGGAGCGCCTTGCTGATTTTGCCTGTTTGGTTTTGTCTCTTTCCTGCGCTGGAGCGCACTGCTGATTTTTCCTGTTTGTTTTGTGATTTCCCCGCGCTGGAGCGCCTTGCTGATTTTGCCTGTTTGCAACTTACCTGCGCTGGTGCGCCTTGCTGATTTTGCCTGTTTCAGTATTTGACTGTTTTGTACAGGAGCGCTCACGTTTTCTTTTACGGTCAGGATGAGGTGGTGTAGTTAGCCCCTTTTCTCTTCTGGTGCGCCGGAGTTCGAACTAGTTCCTGGCCGTCTGTTACTTTCTCCTTAGTTGGACGTATATGTACACAAGGTGATCAATTGTTCCACAAAAGACTGTTGTATAAGGAATGGGGGTTTGCGTGTGCCCGTGTAATAGGGTTTCCCTTATCTCCCTTCATTAGACGGTACACCCGGCCATCTTACTGGACTACGGATGATTCCCTCCTTGTCATCTGGACACCAACTCCATCACACCTAGCTTCCTTCCCCGCTCCCAACGCCATCCTAGCTAGATTACGCGTTCTACTGGGATAAGGTGGGTACGGTGGCGGTAGGTCATGTAGTCTCTGCAAGACCGCTTCACAAGCATAAGGTAAGTCTTGTGGGGTGCCTGACAGGAATAAAGTAAAGACACAAATCGGATGAATTTGGGACCAAAGCCCAACCAAGAAAGAGTAGCAAAAATAAAGGACCAATTAACCCTATCGAATGCCTTCTCTGCATCCAGGGCAATCGCTGCAAGGGATGATTTATAGGATCTGGATTTACTAATAACATTAAAGAAGAGATGAATATTGTCTGAAAGAAGTCTACCTTTGATGAACCCACTTTGTTCTCTTCCAATTAAATGAGGTAGAAATTTCTCCAAACGTAGAGCTAAGATTTTTGCCAAAATCTTATAATCCAAATTAATCAAAGAAATTGGACGATAATTCTTACATAATTTAGGATCTTTTCCTTCCTTTGGAAGAAGGCAAATTAGCGCTTCTTGAAAAGAACCACAAGATGATTTAGTTGAAATAAAATAAAGAAAGTTGATGTAATTTAGGAAAGAGGAGAAAAATGAATAAAATTCGATAGAGAAACCGTCGGGACCCGGAGCTTTACCTTTTTTAATAGATTGGATGGCTGTGGAAATATCATGGGCCTGAATATCCTGTTCTAGTAAAGAAAAGTCCAAGTCAGAGTGTAAAGGTGGTGAGATGGAGGATAAATAGGTAGAGGCATCATGTGTTTCCGCTTGGACCTCTGGGGAGTAAAGCGTTTGGTAACATTTTGTAAATTCTGAAAGAATATCCTCGTTTTTATGCAACGTTTGATTAGAGGGAGAAAGAATAGAATCAATAATAGTACGTTCTTTTTTAATTTTTAGATAGTTTGCAAGAAGTTTACCCGATTTATTTTGTCCACCATAGTATTTCGAACTGACTTTGAGAAGAAAAGAGTTAGCAGTATCAGTAGAGATCCGATTAAAGTCAAATTTGGCTTTTAATAGATCATTCAAGATAATTGAAGAGTGGGAGTTATAATAGGAGTATTCTAGCTTCTTAATCTGTGAAGTAAGAATTTTTAGTTTATTAGCAGCTGATTTACGTTTTGAGAAACAAACTTAATAATAAAGTCCCTAGAAGCGGCTTTAAAAGTATCCCAAACAATTTGAGGTGTAATCTCAGGGGTTTCATTCTCCTTAAAAATATATGGGCAAACTGCTCAAACGAGCGAGTAAAATGTGGGTCTGTTAGAAGAGCATTATTAAACCTCCATCGCCGAGGACCATGAAGCGGGGAAGTAGTTCTAGATCTAATATTACTGGAGCATGGTCAGATATCAATATTGAACCTATCTCAGAATCCATAACTCTCTGGGCAAGACTATTGGAGACAAAAATGTAATCCAACCTAGATTGGGAAAAGTGAGGGGGTGAAAAGAATGTATACTATTGGAGAGTGGGATTACATAATCTCCAAGCATCAATCAGAGATCTCTGGTAAAAAGTGGATGTAAATTGAGAATGCATGTAAGAAGGTACAAATTTAGTCTTGGACTTTCTATCTAGGATAGGATCAAAAACCATATTGCAATCCCCACCCACAATTAAGTATTCATCAGAGTAAGTCATCAATTTAGATAATACACCGGGCCAAAAAGTTTTATCAGGAGTGGTAGGGGCATACAAATTAACAATAGTTACAGGAATTTTATCCACAGTTAAGGAAACCGAAATCCATCTGCCCTCACAATCAGTATCTTGGGTAAGCATTTGTACATTAAGACGTTTGTGACATAGAATGGCTACCCCATTACGTTTTCCTGAGCCTGGAGAGGCAAAAACCTGACACACCCACTGTCGTTTCAATTTAGCAATTTCTTTCTCAGCAATATGTATTTCCTGCAACAAAACAATGTCTCCTTTTAAAGAGGAAAGATAAGACAAAACTCTTTGACGTTTTATAGGAGACCCTAAACCTTTAACATTCCATGAGACTATTCGTAACGTCATTTATCAGATAACATGAACTTAAAAACGTTACCATATATGAAAAAAGCAACAACTGGTGCATTATTAGAACAATAGAAAAAGTAGAATAACCGATAACTTTGAACCAATGAGAGTAAGATAAGGAAATTTGCAAATAGAAAAAGAAAAAAGATAAAGAGTAAAAGATAGAAAAAAGATAAGAGAAATAACAATAGAAATCACCAAAATAAAAAGGTATCGAATCAAGAAGATGATATAGACATAGTAAAAAGAAAAATGATATGTATCATTGTAGGAAAAAAGAAAGTGAAAAAAGAAAAGCGGAAAAATAGACATAAAAGATGATTAAGGAATCCAAGAGAAACCAACACCATGTATGTAATACAAAAACTAACATACCAAAGACACACAAGGAGGTCGAGGGTGGTGGAGCCACAAGGAAGGACGGCACATCACACCGGAACTCCAACGATGGGAACGGGAGGGAGACAGAAAATCACCAAACAAACGGATAATCACATGAATGAACATGTGAAAGTTAAACCTGAGGAAAATAAAATAAATTAGACATGAAGCCACAAGACATATTATAAAAGTTCATAGTTGAGACACTTTAGTAAGAGAAAAAGATACAACAACATGAAAAAACACATGAGTGTCAAACAATATGTCTAGAAACTTCCATGTCTTCTTGTCTGCAATTCTCCAAAAATCGTTGAAGTAAGCCGGGGTCTTCATAGGTTGTGGTTTTATTCTTATAAGTAACTTTAAGAAGGCAGGGGTGAAAAAGACCATATCTAGCATTGATATTCCGCAACGCCGGTCTCATGTCCAAAAACTGCTTCCTTCTGTTCGCTGTGGCTTTAGCATAGTTTTGTGTGAAAAAGAGATTGTACCCCTGCCAGGAAATCTTTCCTTTGGATTCGGCAGCTTGTAATATCTTCAATAAATCTGTATACTCCAGAAAATATAATATCACTCCTCGCGGTTTATTTGATGTACTCGTCGATTGCGAGAGACGACCCAAGCGATGAGCGCGTTGAATATTCAAGGAGGGAGAACTGGAGAAGTCGAGTAACTTTGGAAGAAAGGATTGGAAGAATGATATTGGATTCGCTCCTTCAAGACCCTCCACCAGACCATAAATACGGAGGTTGTTTCTCCTGTTTCGATTTTCAAGATTTTCAACCTGCTTTTGGAGAGATAAAATCTGTGACTGTATTGGACGAACTTGAGCTACAGTCGATTGGAGCGAGTCCATTTTACTTTCTAGATGAGTCACTCTTCCTTCCACGTGAGACCACTTATCGTCTAATTGTTGAAGACGTAGATTAGTCTCTTCCATATAGGGTCTAAGAGCTCGAATTTCTTCCAGAAGAATCTCCATTGAATTAGGAGGAGGAGAATACCGTTGGTGAAGGGGGGTCCTGTTTGACCCTTTTCACAGATGATTGTGTCGAAGTAACAGGCATTTTTGATGACACTTTCGACACAGGAAGTGAAACATTAGATGGCAGGAGATTCAGCGAAGCTTGATCTGAATCATCCATATTGTCTTGGAGAACGCTGAACGGGTTATAGTCCGCCACCGGAGTAGAGGACATTGTTTTAGAACGTTGCGTGTTTTTCGTTCTCCCCATACATGAAGAATTTATACAGGCAAAAATAAAAACCTCAAGGAGATAGAGTATTGATGCGCAATGAGCACAAAAAATAAAAAGAAAAGACCCAGGCAATTGAAGAGAGAAAGTTCAGGAATCTTGCATATAGCGGTTCATGGAAGCTCTGGCCTTTCACCAAAAATGTATGTTAGTGTCCGTCATATTATCTTTGAAAGATTGCATCGTGTAATCTCCTCTCCTGAGGAGAAAATACCGCTCGCGGGAGAAAAAACAAAATGGCGGACGCGAGTCACGAAACGCTCGTGTCAGCCTCAAAGATGAAAAAAGATGTCGACGCTTACCGCGAGCGTCCCGTTGACTCGGTCATGGCATTGGTGGCACATTCACACACACGGCAATGTCCTCTGCATCTACAAAGCTCCGCAATTTGCCGCCGAAATTTGCAGAGAGCTCCTGTTCCCTCACGGAGCTCACGGAAGTGCGGCCATCCTCCGCGGCACCTAAGCCACGCCCCGTGGGTGTGTTTCTCTTTTTGCTCTGGGTCAAAGCGTGATGAGGAAAAATAAGCGCCAGTGCCCAAAAATGATGGCCGATGGGTCCAACCTCCAACCACCGGCTCAAATTAAGCACTGCTTCAACCTTCTCAATACCCGCTCTTTTGCTTTAGGCCCGCCCGCCCGCTCTGTCTTCACTCACCTCCTCTCTTTCCAGCCCTTCCTGCCGATACTGACCCCCATGCTCCCTCTCCCCTCTTCACTGCCTTCCCGCACGTTGTCCCTGTGATCACTTTCTCTTCATCGCTTCCCTGCTATGTCTCTCTCTCGCCCGGGTCCCTCGCACCCTGATGGCTGCTGCCCTCCATATTCAAGGAAATGGCAAAGGACTCTTACTTAAGTAACTAAAGCAGTTCTTTGGTTTGTACATGTAAATGGTGCGACCTGGCTATGTTAGGGTGACTTCTTCCAGCTCATACAGTAGAGGCAGTCAGACCCTTATATGAATGAATTACATTTAAAATCCACTTACTTAAGCCATCATCTTGGAACGTGAGCAAAGTACCTGAAAGGAGTACAGAGCATAGAACAGTGTTTTGTGTTTTAGGATTACCTGGTTGTTTAAAAACAGAACCAAAGACTAGACTCCGAATAGGAAGAGGTGTGGTGTAACTGAAAGTCTGTGTTTCTTGTATATACCAATTGGGTGAAGCGACAGATAAAATATGTTTAAAATGAATCTTTATTAAGAAAAATGGTCATCACATATTTGAGTACATAAGTATGTGTAATCTACATGTGTGTTTTCTTATGTTTCACAATTTTGTTAATACATCCACAATTCTTTTATGACTTAATTTAATTTGAATCGCATTAGGGCAAATAATTACGCCTTTGGCTCATGACTGTGCGAATCTTGTAATATATTCTAACCTGTGTTTTTTTCAAAAAAATTAGATTAAGTCTCAAGTGTATTTTTTTTGTAATTATTCCTCATTGTAATATGTTAAATGTGGATTAACATGGATGGTTTTATAACTGCTATGTAATTTCGGCTCTGAATAAAACCTTTTTTTGTTTCTGTAGGACAGTGGTCGAGCCTCGGAAACCCTCCATCTCTTTGATTTGCGAAGATGCCCTTCGAAAGTCCCGGGGTGCACTCGCGTCTGGGAAAACCCGGGCTTTGGAGTTTCGAATTGTTCAATTAGAAGCTATCTTTCAGATGCTTGAAAACAATGAAAATCCGTTTGTAGAGGCATTGCAGAAGGATTTGCGTCGGGTATGTATGAGCTATTCAAGTGCTACATGTTCCTTTTTTTAAAACTTTGTCAGATATAAGGGGATCTCGCTGAATGTTTTGTGGGCCTTATTCACAAAAGTGCCAGCTTTAAATGTTGTTTTTCACGGGTTTGCTCCTACATTTGTTATATATTTCTGAAAATATTAAGATTCACAAAGAATATGTACAAAATTTCCATTGACACGTGTGCAATTGCATATTTTTAGCTTTCCATTTCTTCAACTGGGAAAATATTTTTCCCTGCAGAGAAACTACTTTTACCACGCCTCCATTCCATATGGATGTGGTTTCTTCCTCCATTCTCACCCTGAAATGTACATGTTCTTGCTCCTTAATAGGAGTATGTTTGTGTGAACACTCAGTGCTGGAAGCTATGGAAGATGTAAAGTAATACCAGCAAATGTATGATTAATGGAGAGAACCCACCTTTGCATATAGGCTCCACCTTTGCATATATGCTCCCCAAGATCATCCTCTAATTCTCCACGCTTCACAATGCTACTGCAGCCCAGTGGAATTGCATATCAATCTATGAATGAGTCACAACACGGCCGGCTTTTTACTTTTTTTCACTGTTCAAGATGGAGGACAACAATCCTGGAGCAGTAAGTATATAAAACAAGCATTTGCAATGCAACAGGTCTCACATTTGCTAGAGTTTGGGCTATTGGCATTGTAAATGACAATGCCTTTTATTTATGTGTTTGAAAACCTGCAAGCGGTGCGTACACACGCACTTTATACTTATAGTCCTTGCTTACGAGAAGCACAGCTGGCAGTAAAAGAGGCGCGCAGTTACTTCCAGTCTTGCTTCTCATAAGCAACAACAATAAATGCAAAGTGCGTGTTTACGCACCGCTTGCAAATTTTCAAAATGGATAAATAAAGCATTGTCATTTACAATGCCAATAGCTCAAACTCACGTAAACGCGAGACCTATTGTAATGCAAATGCTTGTGCATCATATGTCCATTCAAATTTCACTAAATTCGGGACATTTGAAATATGTTCCACTTATTGGTTTTCAAAATCTGGTCACACAAACTGGAATGTACTTAATGTTCCAAACCTCTGAATGCAGTAAACAAGTGTTATTGATTTTAACACTTTCTTTCAAACATTAAAGCTACTGAACATGAAACTGAGGGGTTAAAAGTCCATGCATAAAGTTTAAAATGGAAAAGCTGTTTGTGGAAAAGGCAAACGAGTAGACTTACCCGTGCTTACCACCTCCAATCAGTGCTTAAAAATACATCAAATGCTAGCAGAGCACACCACACTGAAACATTTGGTGTAACCAAATTGAGGCAGGCTGCTTTAAAAAAAAAAAAAAAAACAAGAAAAAAAAGTGCTATGGGAAACAAAGCAGTGTGCTTTTCAAGCTAGTAATGTGGCGTAGCTTACAGAGCTTCCGACCTTGTGCCTAGGGAGCCGGGTTAGAGTCTCCGCATCGGTTCTACCAAAAGCATGCCGATCGTAATAAATAAAATGAAACTCCTAACAAATCAATTCAAATAAACAATAGCAATTCGAAACCAAATGGAAACAAACAAACGGTGCCGGAGTAATTCAAAGAAAACAAGCCGGCCACGCAGTAAACCTAACACAGGAGGAGAAAGTGCACCAACAGGCACCCTTGGAACGTGTCTGATGAGCAGGAAACCAAGAAATGCAAATGTCCAGTCTATTAGGCGGGAAGCGAAAAGCCAACCAAAGCAAGAAGCGTCCGCCATTGCTGAAGCTGATGTCCTATGAGTGCTGTGTACATTAATTAAGTAAATAGTTCTCCCAACTGCTAATAAAAGCTACAGAGTAAGGACACATGTTAGAGGGGCTGTCCTTATGGGTGGTAACAGGAGAGAGGGAGATACCATAAAGGGACTACTAAGCCTATTGGCGAATCAAAAGCCATCATTTACAAAGGACAGGAAGAGGAGCCAATTGTAAAGATGGGTGGAGCTTAAAGCCGATATACTGAATACAGCATGTCTCGAAGAGACCGCACAAGCGCTGCCTAGGAGAGACCTAAAAAAATATAATTTAAATGTGTGCAAAAGTGTATTTTCAAAATTGAGCAATCCAGTGGCAAATTACTGCTGCTGGGCCCTTCAAACCCCCCCTTCTCCCAAAAAAAGACCGTGCTGGGGAGCAACGGTGGATGGAGCGTAATGAGTCATTAAAGCAGGAAACTGGGGAGAAATGGTGCTGATTTTTATAAGAAATAAAAGAATGCAATGGGGAAAAATGACAAAGTTGCGTGGTACAGGGAGCTGCAAGGGATGATACTGGGAGGAGGGGGCCAACATGGAGAGTGCAGGATGTGAGGATGAAAGCTGCACACAGGGAAAGGGTAAAAAATATGTGAGCTCAAATAGCGTGCTAAAAGCAAAATTAAAAACTAGTTTCCTGGTTGTGAGCAGTGGAAGTATACACGTCATTAACTCAAAAGGATTGTAAAGAAACTATGCTCCAAGGGAACACCAACCTGCATGAAGTGGAAGGAAAGACATTGAATAAGAAGCAAGCAAATAGTGGAAAGAAAGCCGACCAATGGTAAGCCGTGAGCTGGCCTACAGACCACTGTAAGTGTTGGTAGTGTCCACAATCAGTGGTGCTGGAAAAGGTTTCAGAATGGGGGTGCTGCAATTAATGTTACTTCACTGAAGTGACAGGGTTGTGAAAAATCAAAGCCCTTCGTAAAGGACAAGTGTAGCAAATGAGCCATGCCCATTCAACAGGAGTACAGTAGGAATGTAGTATATGTCCAGTGGTGCATTCTGAAGCACAACGTCCCAAATGAGTAAAGCTTGGAGTGATAGCGTGCTACCATGTACAGGGAGCACAATTTCCAGTGAAATGTCCTCTTGACATAGCCTCTTGAAATTGCCATAAATTTGCACCAGTCATGCAACTTTACTGCTAAACCCAACTTGTAGAAATTTATTTTCTCTGTATATTTATCACAGGAGTGCCTTGTTTTTCTCCTATGAAACCCTTTGTATCAATCACAGTTCAGAATTATAACAAAACAATAAGCCTTATTTGCTGTTTACTTGCTGCTGATATATTTAGAAATATTTAAGTTAATTTACAAGTATTTGTTTTGTTGTGTGTTAGAAAACATTGAACATACTGCAGAGTTCTCCTTTAACACTCTTTGTGCCCCAGGAGTATTGTCACTTATTGCGAAATTCACTCACTTTGCAGTATGAGAATGGAAAAGTAAACCCCATTCTCCTTGTAAAAAAAAAGAATAATATGCAATTTGACAGAAGACAATTGTCTGGCATTTGATCCGTCTTTGAATGCACACCAAATGCTACAAGATACAAACACAATTGATAGGCCTCTTTATGGCCATCCTCCTTTTGAACTCCTGTAAGGTTATTCTGGGGGCGCTGTAGCACCTACCGCACCCCTAGTTCTAGCACCCCTACCACCAAAAGTCTTTGATAACAGAATAACTAAAACTGTCTGTAGGCGAGACCAAAAAACCTTAGTGCAGATTTTCTGCATCTTCTAGCCTGTGGTTGCTAATCAGCTAGTGTTCTTGCTATTGTTTGGATGGTGTTATCCATAACCTATTATACCTCCTTCTGTCAGGGTGTCTGTGTCTTCCGTGTCCCAGAGTTGGTTTTTTTAGCAAGTAAAGTGTAGGAACACTACAGGGCAGATAGATATTTCCTTGTCTTTCCCCCAATAGCTGCAGATCCCTTGCAGAAAGAGATAGAAGATAGAAAGAAGGGATAGCTAGGGACTTTCGGTTGCAAACTCTTGTTTCCCTGAGAGCTCGAACTTTTGAGAGAACAAGGGGCATTAGGTCTGAAATGGAAGTTCTCATGAGTGTTAAGGGACAAGCTTTGTTACTCTGATTTCATGGCAACAGATGGTAGATTACCATTGTTGGCCCCAACTTTAGGCTGTCTTTGCGAAATAGAGACACATGGGGAAAATTTGCCACATTGAGGGGCCCATTACAATGCGACCTCCGACCGACACCGTGGCGGAAACTGGACCGGCCGATCCGACCACCTGATTACGATGCGGCCGAACACTGTTCGGTCGCATACTCCCATTTCTGTATAGGAGCTTGTGCTACGACTGTAAACCGGCCGTAATTCAGGCTCCCATACAGAAATGGGTGTGTGTGTAAAACCCTGCACCCTGTGGCAGGCACCCCATGGCGCCTGCCACACAGTGCAGGGATTTGCAGGGGGGGCACCCTAGGTACCCCCTCGGCCACCAACCCTAGGCCACGGAGGCAAGGGGGCCCTGCTAGGGGCCCCAAAGTCGCTTTCTGACAGCCTTTCTGTGTCAGAAAGGCCGGCATGGAAAGGCTGTCGGAAATGGACATCGTAATCCCGATGGCGGAACGCCGTCCATAGGGGATTAAGGTGTGGCTCTGACCGGCCGCAAGACTCAGAGGGCGGGTCGGAACTGCGTCGGAATGAACGGCCAGTTTATGCTCCTACTGCCGACATCGTAATTTGGCGGTCAGACCGCACACCGACCGTGTCGGTCGGAAAGCCTCCGACCACGGTCGGAAAGCTTCCGACTAACATCGTAATTGGCCCCTGAGTGTTCACTGCCAACACAGCATATATTTCACAATGGAAGCGGCTCATATGCCCTGGAATCAGCCACTTTCAGGGCAACTTCCAGCACAAAATGCACAAATACTGTGTCACCCAGTAAGAGTCTTCATTATCTGGGTTGTCATCTATTCGCTCCCTGGCAGGCATTGTAGCAGGTCTTTCACTTTAGTTTGAGCAGCCACTATTTGTGGGAGCCCCCCCCCCCCCTCTTGATTGGATGGATGGATGCCACATCATCCACTTAAATCTAAGGATGGTGGATATGCCGGGGAAGGGAGGTACTCGCATTTAAGTGAGTAACAGGTTTTCCATTACGATTGTGCAACTATATATGTGGTAGAAGGCACTATCGCTTTAAGTAGATTTAAAACGTACATTAAGCTAAAATGTAAGGATGTCTTCTGAATGACTATGGCCTGTTCTATTGTACCATCCGGTACAGGTGAAACATTGATCGAAGCATGTATGGATTTGTTGCTGTCTTAAATTTGATTCTAACTTTTAAATTTGAAGAGTATTATGGATTTTTACTGAATAGGTTTTATAATCTTTTAAAACAATAGTATTTTAATACACAAGAGTATTTTAGTAAATAATATAGTAATCTCTTTCTGAGATTAATGCAATGCTAGTTTATACAAGTGTCTTATTCCCTTATGTATTTTTTTTTTTTTAAAACAGACTTTATTGGTCAGGTGGCACATACCTTGCAGGAGCAAAACATATATTGTACATACACCATGGACACTTTTATGTAGCGACAATATAACAATCAAACATATACCAAACAACACCCCCCCCTCCCCACTCCTCCCCCCCCCCCAACCCCCCCAGTAGTCGCGCAATAGCCTCAAAGCCCTACCCACCACCCGCGTGCAACTGAAACAGATCATAGTTTGATAGTATACAGCTCCCCAGGGCCCACCCCCCGCCCACCGATGTCCCACCAATGCTGTCATTACCCCAGTAGGTGTAGCTCCTGTGTCGCCGGCGGTGCCAACCATATGCCCCGGTAGTCTGCCCAACGCTTCCATATTTTATAGTGCTTACTCGGACTGCCCCTAGCCGTGAAGATGGGCTGCTCGAGCCCCATACCAAAGTCCAGGGCGTTCTTCCAGGCGGCTACCGAGGGGGCCAGCGGGGCCTTCCACGCCCTAGCGATATCACGCTTTGCCAATACCAGTCCCAATAGCAAGAGATGACGTTTATAAATATTGCCCCCAATGCCCTCCATAACATGAAGCAGGGCCAGCCGCGGCGTACGGGGGAGCCCCCACCCCAGGACCTCCGAAAGGCAGGACCACACCCCCCTCCAGAATCTGTCCAGGGAAGAACACTGCCAGACCGTGTGCATGAATGTACCTTCCTCCCGACCGCACCGAAGGCACTCCGGGGAGGCTATCCACCCCGCCCGCCACAATCGAGCCCGTGTAAAGTAGACCCTAGGCAGATACTTAAATTGGATGAGGCGGAGGCGCACCGCTATGGCGGCACCCCGTGGGGCCGCCAACGCCTCCCTCCAATCCTCCTCCTCCATCGTGCCCACATCCGCCTCCCAGTCCCTACGAAGCTTCTGGAGTGTAGGGGCGCTGTGCGTTACTAGTGACAGATATATCCGGGAAATCTTCTTTTCCCCGAGATCCCCCATGAAGACTTTCACTTCCAGCGGGCTAAAGTCGGGGAGGGAGTCAAGGCCCACGAGGCTAGGGGACAGGGCGTGGCGAAATTGAAGGTACCGGTAGAACTGGGACCGGGGCATGGCGAACTCTCTCTGCAAATCCTGAAAGGATTTAAGTGTTGTGCCCCTCATAACATCTCCCAGGGTAGATATCCCTATGGCATCCCAGCCCCAAAACCCCTGCAATGCCGCCAGCCCCGGTATTCGCCCATTATGCCAGAGGGGGGTCTCTCGCGTCAGAGTATTCCACCAACCCATGCGCCGCAGCGCCTGCCTCCAGATCTGAAATACCACTCGCGTAGCCGGCGGCAGAGCGCGCCGTAGCGGCGCTGAGTAGAGAATAGAGTGCAACGTGTGGGTCCCCATAAGTCTGCGTTCCAAAGCGTACGCCGGATCCCCCCTGTCCCCGTACCACCATTCATTGAGGACCAACAGATGCGAGGCCTGATAATGAGAGGAGGTCCGCAGCTGCCAGCCCGCCACAGTATGTGGATATGAAGCAGGTGCGCAGGGCCACGCGTATTGTTCCCCCTCCCCACAGGAATCGCCCAAGCGCCGAATTTACCTTTCGGAACCATGCGGGGGAGATCGGATAGGGATGATTCTGTAGCTGATAGAGCAGCCGGGGGAGTGCCACCATATTAAAAATTGTCGATCTGCCATATATAGTCAAAGGCATACGCGACCAGGACCTAAGATCCGTGCAGACCCTCTCCCAGACTGGGGCCAAGTTACGCTCCCACGAAATGGCAGGCACGTCCGTCAGGAACACCCCTAAGTACTTCAGGCCACCCACTGCTTCTTGAAGCGGAGACGCCCATTCACCTACCCCCACCCGCTCCCCAACCACAACGTGGACTTGCGGGGGTTTATATATAGCCCTGACGACTCCCCAAAAATCTGTAGAATCCGGAGGAGCCGTGGCCCCGTCCTGTCCATGTCCGTAAGAAAAAGAGGACATCGTCCGCATATAATGCGATTCTGTCGGACAGGCCCAGCGCCCACTCAAAGCCCCTGAATCTGCGCATCCATGCGCACCCACGCCGCTAGCGGCTCCATTGCCAGGGCAAAGAGATACGGCGACAGGGGCAACCCTGCCGCGTACCCCGTCCAAGAGAGAAAGTGGAGGAGACCGCGCCAGCCACTAGCACCGAAGCCGTCAGCTCCGTATAGAGGAGCATCAGATATGAGAGAAAGCGGGGACCTAGGTTAAGCCTATGCAGCAGTGCAAACAGATAAGTCCAGCTAAGTGAGTCGAAGGCCCTGTCCATATTGGCCAACAAGAGTGCCGCCGACCTCCCCGTCTGTTGGATGGCCGCTACCGCCACATGCGCCCGCCGTATGTTGTCTGGTCGCCCTCTGGGGCATAAACCCGGCCTGGTCTGGGTGTACACGCGTTAAGATATGGGGCAGGAGGCGGTTGGCCAAGGCCTTAGCCAAGACCTTGGCCTCCCCATTCAGAAGAGAGATGGGGCGATAGTAGGCGTGCTGTTCCGGGGGTCAGCCGGACTTGTGGAACACCATCACCTCAGCATGTCTCCAGTCAGGGGGGAGCCGGCCCTCCTCTCTAGCCTCCTCTACCACCACCCTGTAGTAAGGGGCTAGCTGTGTGTTATAGCGTCTGAAGAACTCGCTCGGGAACCCATTGGGGCCCGGCGCCTTCCCAGAGTTAAGCTCGCCCAAGTCCGCGCCCAGTTCCTCATCGTCAATGGCAGATCCAGCTGGTCGCGGACCGCATCCGACACCGTCCTAGGCGGCAAGTCTGTAATAAATGTAGCAATGACCGACGCAGGCAGGCTCTCCCGAGGCGCATACATCTGAGCGTAATATGTTGCAAAGCTTTCAGCTAATTGGGCGGGATCTGTGATCTGTGACCCCACCTCATCCAGGAGACCCGGGAGGGCCTGATAATGAAACGCGCCCTGGCATAGCCGGTGCAGCATCTTACCTGACTTATCCACCCATTGACACACCCTGCTACGCGTCGCCAGTCATGCCTGCCGGGCTTCGTCCATCAGAAGGGCCGCATAAGTCTGCTGGGCAAGGAGCTGCTGTCTCACCACGCTTTCCCCTCCCCCCTCCCGTCCCCGACGCTCAAGCGCATCTACCTCCGCCTCTACACGGATCAAATCCTCCCTTCGTTTCTTGCGTGCCGCCGCGCACCAAGAGATATCTATGCCCCGCAGGGTAGGTTTCAGCGCCTCCCATAGAGTCCCGGCGGCAGAGACGGAGCCATAATTTGTAGCAAAATATTGTTCAATGGCCTCGCCCATATGCAACACATATTCCTCCTTCTGTAAGTGCCACACCGAGAGGCGCCAACGGAACGGCTGTCGCCTCCGGCCGATCTGGAGTTCCAGGGACACCGGAGAGTGGTCGGAGAGACCACGAGGCAGAATTGCGGCCGATACCACCCTACCCGCCTCCGCTCGGGGAACAAAAATGTAATCCAGTCGGGAAAAGGATTTATGTACCACCGAGAGATACGTGTATTCCCGTTTGTCCCCATGGACATGGCGCCATGTATCAACCCAATCGAGGCCTGTCACTAGGGAGTGTAGTTTCGTGGGGCGGCTACCACTCAGAGGGCCACCAGCCCCGCTTCTGTCCTTCACCATATCCATCACATCATTCCAGTCCCCCCCACTACGGACACCCCTCTGGCATATCTGCCCAGATAGTAAACACTCTCTCCACCAGCGCCCACTGCAAAGGAGGGGGAGCATATACACATCCCATGACTATGGGGTCTTTCCCCACCGTACCCCTGAGGAACAAATAACGCCCCTGCGGATCCGACCATTGTTGGGCGAGCACATATGGGACCCTGCGATGCACTAAGATCGCGACCCCCGCGTGAACCCCGTGTGGAAGACCTGCTGGAATCCATAGCGCTGTAGACAGAGGGCCTTTGTGCCCATGAGATAGGTTTCTTGCAGCATAAGAATATCAGTCCCAGCCCTCTTGGCCTGATGGAGGATAGCCCCCCGTTTAATCTTGTCCAGCGCTCCATGCACGTTCCAACTGGTAATGCGGAGGGAACCCGGGGTTACCGACCCTCTAGTGGGTGGCCTGGCCATGGCGAGACCAAGGGCGTCTCCCTGCACACAGATAAGCATATCCGAATGGATGAGTGGTCATTGACCTTCTGGCATATGCGCGACTGACCTCCCCCACCCCCTTCCCCCCAAACCAAGAACAAACCCCCCACCACATACCTCAATAGAACGCTGAAGTATCTGTCGCGGCTGGGCTAGCTCCCGATCCCCAACCGGGGGACAAGGGCCGCTCCAGCCAATGGATCCCCAACTAACAGCCCCTTTCATCTGGGCGCCGACTTCACCAGTACCCGACTGGTATAGGCCAGCCCACGCTAATACTCCCCTCAGTTATTCACGTAGGCGTGCACCAGCCCACCAGGGGAAATCACCACCACCGCCCCCATTACATGCCCATATTAAGATTCCAGTGTCTGTGACCGTTGCACGGAGTCCCCCCGGGCCGGAGCCCCACAGGATTGGGAGCGCCGCCGGGACCGTGACCGTCTACTGCTCTTCTGCCGATGTCGTCGAGATCCCTTCGCCGCCGTCTCGCTCAAGGAGTCGTCCGATACCCTCCCCGGGGGTGTATGTGCCCTAAGTCGTACTGTTTCATCCGTCCATTGGAACACCGCCTCCGGGGTGTCGAAGAAGTGGGTGCGGGAGCGATATACCACCCGCAGGCGGACCGGATATAGCAGAGCGTACGGGAGCTTGAGGTCCCGCAGGTGGGCCTTCGCCGCCATGAACGATTGGCGTTGTAGTTGCACCAGGCGGGTGTAATCCGGGAAGATCAAGATGCGTGCGTTTTCGTAGAGCAGAGGTTCTTTAGCCCGAGCCTGCTTCAGTATGACATCCCGGTCATGGTAGTTCAAAATCTTTGCGATCACCGGCCGGGGGCGTGCCCCCACAAGGGGTTTTTGCATCAGGGCTCTGTGGGCTTCCCTTATGTATTTTAATTAAGATTTTTCTGGGGTGTGTAGTTATGTTCAGTTTGTAAAACGTTAGGTTTACTTAAGATTTACCATTGCTGATATTTAAAATTCCATTGTCAAAAAAATGTTTGGTCGTTGCCTTGCTGTCCAATAGAGATTTGCAGATTTCTGTTGCCTTTAAACAGAACCAGAAACTTTGAGCACCATCCTCTACGCGGTTTGAAGTGTATTTGACATAATCGCTAGTTATGAATTTCCCTTATTCTAAGAAGCATTTTGTTAACAGCTGTCTCCTGCTTCCTCCCCAGTCCCCAATATGACAAAGAGTGTGTCTACGTTTTTCTGAATACAGGTATACTGCACTTGCGCGACCCTGACCATCTAGGTTTAGACTTGTGAACCACAAAGGGCAGCCTAGTGTTAACTTAATATTTTATTTGTAATTACCTAACAGATCTCATCTTTAGCCTAGATTTGAAACCCTTCTGTCAGAGATCACCACTGTGAAGAATGAAGCCCGCTATGCAATAAACAACCTGGAGAAATGGATGCAACCTGAATACATGGAGAAAAGCATGGTAAGGATTTCAGCTTCTGTCTGATGTTGCATGAAATGCTGGAACATGAATGTGTGTGGCAGTGGAGCTGGTGGCAAGAAGATTGTGTTAATTTCTATCAACTGCACACCTCCAATTTCAAAAGGGGTTTAACCCAGATCCAGGTGCCAAGAAGTCTTTGACAGAAGACCTAAAATGCTGCAGCTGCCCATTCAGTTTGTAGCTCTAATTTTCTTCGCTGATGTAAGCAGCGACCCACAGTTACATCTTGGTAAACTGGAGAGAAAGCCATATCCTGAGGGAGCTTGGGCGGGTGGGCAAAAAGAGAATAGTTTCTTTTAGAGAAACCAATATCTATTTAACTAACAATGGGGTGATTTTAATTTACTTTGAATGATGAATTAATCATTCATAAATTATTCTGGACTTTATTGTGGTAGATTTATTTTGTGCCAAAACATCTGTACAGTGGATTTATTGACAACATTCATAAATTATATGGCGTTCAAGGATATCATAGGCAAGGGGAGTTCAGTTATGAGCTATAACTAGTTGCCCCTAATATTGCCACAAAATTTGCCTGTAGCAAGCACAAATGGATGCAGTCTCCCGTACCTTGCAAAACCCCTCTATCATGTGCCTTTACAGTCCACTCAGTTTAGAAGTAGTAGCACCACAGGGTGCAGCACAATGCAGATGAAATGAATGGCAAGAGAACGACCCTCTGGGACTGTCGGGGTGGGGGGGGGGGGGCTGCTGCATCCTCTTTCAAAATGGGAGGAAAAAAAGAAATGGTAGGAGACCTATAAAAGGAAACAAATGGTTGAGTTAAGGACTGGCCACCAGTTCAGACACTGATGCGCACTCATTTTCAGACATGTGTACATGTGTGCTGGCAATATGCCGTTATTCACAGGGCAATAGAGCCAATAGCGCAAATGGGCTAAGCAATTGCCCTATGTAGTGTGCTGTCATGGGAAGAAGAATGTGAATGACCTATAGATAGAAGAGGACTGACCCAACGCCGTTAATGTATGGATATGTACAATGAGTTTTAATGTTTGCTTTTTATTTGAAGGGCCTAGCACAAACCTACACCTAACAGGCTTTCCTAGGATGTTCTAGCAAGGATGCAAATCTTTTGCCCCCAGGATTTATCAAAGGAATTAACCAACACCAACATCCTTGCTTAATACAGCAATCTGTGAGCTTTCATGTACCAAAATGACTGTCTACAGGCATTAACTCCACCTTTAAATGCCTATTGGCTTTAACATACGATTTCCAGAAAAAATAAGTCCGGCCTACTGTCTTTTGTCAAAGGTTTTCATAATAAACGGATCAGCCCTGTGGTATAACATTCCCAAATGAACCACCATCATCAACTATACCTAATATATTCAGCATGCGCTTTCCCTCTAGAGAGCTGTCTGGTTAAAAAACAGAGTTACAGATATGTATATAATTACAGGAGGCACAACTATATTCAACCCCTCTTAAGAAGATGTAACAAGAGTTAGACCAGTGCATATATATATATTCTACCGTAAGAATGTATCTGATATTCAACCCCTCCTATGTGGGATAACTAGGATTATCAAAGTGCAGATCTTCTACCCAGAGGGTTTGCCATAGGGAGGACCACAAGCCTACTACAGTAATATGTGAGAATCCCTGAAAATCAATACCTGTTACAGAATAAAACAATCAACCCTTAAATGCCTATTGGCTTCAGTATGATTTACATTATAAATAAGTAAGCCTTCTGCCTTTGTCATACATTTTCATAAGAAAAAGATTAGACATAAGGTCTTTGACCAACCAGGGCTGTGGCCGTTATCATTGGCTTTTCAGCATAACCAACTCAGTCCTACAGTATTTTGCCTAAGCTTTCCCACAAGGCAACTATCTGTATACAGTCAAAATTACAAACCTACAAAATTGCTCTTGGCAAAACAATATACAACCTTTCTTAAAATGTTATAACCAGGATTTTCAAAGTGCAAATTTTCTAACCTGAGTGTTTGTCACCATGGTAGCCAACACTAAACACTTGCCTATTATTGTAATCTGCAAGATTCCCTGTAACAAAATACCTTTCTACAGACTTTAACACAGTGCGATTATGCTCTGCCTGAAAGGCCTACTGGCTGTAGCTGTTTTATTTTTAAAATAAATAGGTCAGGCCTGCTACCTTTTTCGTAACCTTTCATAACAGATTAGATCTACAGCCTTGATCGATGGCTTGTCACCATGACAAACTCAGTCCTGCTGAATTGATCATAAGCGCTCTCATCTCATAATGCAAAAAGTGCAATATATGCTCCCTTTTTCAGGGGGTGTAACAGTCTGACAAATCAAAATTAGTAGCCCAGAAAATCCGTATTTGGGAGCTGCCAAATTCCCTCTCTTGGTACTGGTTCTTAAAGCTCTTTTTCTGTTGATTACATACGATCTGGTCAGAGCTGCACTGTCAAATCAGACATAAAAAGGTCTACAAAATTAGCTTTAAAAAAAAGCCTTTGTCTGACCCGGGTTGTTAACTCCATGAATGAGAATCGTTGAACAGCAGCTTACGCCCCATATGGCCGGCCTCATACTGCATCCAACTGAGGAAGAACTATTGGTATCCCAACTACCTCTAATAAACTTCTGATGCACGAAGTACCGTCTTATGGCAACCAAATTAGAATTGAGAACATTTCACACAAATATTGCACATAACACCATACAACACACCCAGATTGTCAGATAGCGCATTATATTGTGTATGCACAAGAAGTGGCCGCATAACGGGTCTAGTGTTACACAAAACAAATTGTTTCAACAGTGTTCCTGCATATAAGGGTTTAAATTAACTGTATAGGTGTCTTTTAGTACTTTTCTCATTTCTTTTCAGTGTTTTATATAGGTTTGCTAGTAAACTCTCGACTACTTCAGTGTCTCGACAGAAAATGTTATTTATTCTATAGGTCATTTCAAAATGCTTGTTACAATCTTGGAATATATTCATAAAATATCCGTTATAGAAAAAGTAGAGAATTGAGTTAACCGATTTGATGTACTCTCTGCATAACCCTTCCTTCATTTCAGGAGAAACATTTATATCTTTGTATTTGCCTTTATATGTTTCTTGACATTGGTATTTTTTTTTTTTTTTTTAAACATAGACTTAGGTTAAATTGGTATTTGTTTTAAGTCCAACTTTAGTTTTATAAATCACTTTTCATTCAGCATGTTTTGTTTCAGTATAGTTTAGTATATTGTACTACTCTTTTGAATGTTATACTATGAGTAACTCCATGTTTTCTGTGTCCCTAATAGACCTCCCTTCTGGATATTTGTTTTGTGCAGTCTGAACCAGTTGGTGTTGTACTCATTATTAGTAGCTGGACTTTCCCTATTCAGCAGAGTCTTGTCCCGTTGATTGGTGCTATTGCAGCAGGTAAGGCACCTGTGCATTAAGGGAGGGTCATATCAATTGAAATCACGCCCATGCTTGTTAGGTGGACATGTTGTCCTATTGTTTAGTGTATGGACGGTTTCCTTTAAAGCCGGTCATAGGGACTGAGCTACTTGTCCATTATAATTCAATGCTCAATTAAATGTGGGACACTGATTCACATTGAGCTATTTTAGAGTGATCTAATTTTCTACTCTATGCCAAATGGGTCCAAAAAACTGACATTCTACATAGAAAATGTTCTTAAATGCATGATGTTTGAAAATAGATGCTCGTGGCATTTGTAACTGTAGATACATACTGTGCATACTCATGCCATCTAGTGTTGTGCTCCAACGTGTACAACTTGTTGTTGTTTGAAGAAGTCTTTCGTGTCATGAGGTATAGTGACTTCTCCCTTACTTGGCAATGCGCCTGGGTATCGACTCCATGGTTAGATTGTTTGCTTCTGCTGTTTTGGTCGGACCTGCTTCGCCGGGGCTCTGAGTCGACGCAGCGATCTTCATCGTGGCCTCTCTAGTTCTCTGCTCCCGGTAGCTCTGAAACAATACTTTGTTGCACCTACGTTTCTCCTCACCATCGTGGTTTACTGCTTTGGTTTCATGCCGATAGTGTTTGCGATGGTCGCACGGGGCCTCCCCACCTGACAGGCCCCTTTCTGTGAGTCTTTCATTCGAAAACGATAACCGCGTGATGGGAAAAAATCTTTTTGATACTGTCCACAGTACCATTTGAAGTACTCGTTGACATACCAGCACAGACTCTGCAATCTTTGTCTGTCCCCGGACCACATTGACGCCTCCTGCTCTGCTTGTCTCGCGTTTCGATCAAGGACCACCATTCAAAATCACCAGGACCGTTGACTTGCATGCCATGCGATGGAACAACAGCCTGACCAGGATACCCCTACCTCTTCTGAGAAGAAGTCGAGGGGGAGGAACCAGAAGATAATTTCGATGCCAGCCATAAGCTTTCAGCCCAGAACCTGATTTCCCCCTTTGGACTCCGAAAACCCACATCCGCAGCTGACCTTTGCTCAACATCAGAAGACACGCACAATGAGTACCGCACTACACCAAGGCACTCGCCGCTTCTCCGCGAGCTGGGTTTTGAGCCCCACATTCGGGGAGAGAGCCTTTCGGGCCACCACTGTCTTCCAGCCATGGCTGGCACCAACCTAAGGTTTTGGAGCTGAGTCGGACACCGAGCCAGCCGCACAAATCCCCAGTTGCCTCAACGCCGGCAGCACCTTCAGTGCCCTCTAGTGGATCGACTCCTCAGAGCCAAAGCATGCATCAACATTGAAAGCGAGCGCAAAGCTGAAACAGACTTCCGCGCCTAGTCGTCCGTCCACGGCAGACTCCTGTAGCTAGAAACTCTTACTGCACCCTCAGGAGGAACTGGACTTTCAGCAACAAAGGTTGTTTATACATACTCACCATCACATGGGTAAGATTTTGTCCAAACCTTTGCCACAAGTGCAGCAGACTCTCTCTCGCAAGAGACTGCTCACATTCGAGTAGCAATTGGTGTTACCGCCTCCAAAGCAGAAAAAGAGACATGGCCCCAAGACCAGCTCCTCTTTCTCTTCCTCCTTGCCTTCTCCTCCACCACCACTACTGCCCCCCCACCCTTGGATCCCTATGAGGTCCAGGATGACCCTTGGGATGATTTTGAAGTGGTCCGTCCAGGTCCCAACGACCCTAACCTATACACTGCCAAACCTTCCCCTCTTCACGACACCACCTCTTACCATGAGGTTATTCAGAGATCAGCCACCTTCCACTAAGTTAATTTACACTCCATATCGGAAGTGCAGGACTTCTTGGTAGAAACGATCTCCCACATGCAGTGAGTAACCCAATTCCTGCCATTGCTTAAGGGCATACTTAAGCCAATGCAGGAGGTATTTAAAGATCCAGTTAAGTCCAGAGTTGTCACGATATGCGTTGACAAAAAGTATAAGCCCTCGCCACTCTGGACTTAACTGGATCTTTAAATACCTCCTGCATTGGCTTAAGTATGCCCTTAAGCAATGGCAGGAATTGGGTTACTCACTGCATGTGGCCTACTCCCTCTGAAATCATTGGTGGTACATGCTCCCTGCAAGGGAGCCAATGCCCATGGCCACCGGTGACGCCCCACACCCTGTTAAAGAAAGTAAAAAAATTGACACAGTAGGGAAAAGCGTTGCCGCCCAGTCGGCGATTCGTTAGCAAATTGCCAATTCTGTAGGGCTGTTGGCAAGGTATGACTGTGCCCAATGGGATAAAACACCTAAGCTCATACCTCCCTGATCAGTACAAGCAGCGGGCTCAGGAGACTTTGTCCGGCACACCATCTCCAACACTTACATTAGATGTGCCCGTGACACGAAAGACAGTCACCAAGTGAGTAAACTCCAGTGTCCTTATACGCAAGCATGCTTGGCTTGTATCCTTGGCTTTAAGCTAGAAGTTCAACAGCAACTGATCAACATGTCATTCGATGGAGAGCACCTGTTCGGCCCAGAATTTGATCAGATGCTGGAGAAAATTTAAAAAAAAGAAACCAATACGGCTAAAGCAATGGGAGCTCTCCAGTCACCTTCCCCTTGAGCCACTTTTCACCGCACACAGTTTCGTGGCCGGAGGCTTCCTCCCCCTATCGATGGCAGAGACAGCAACCCAAAGCAACCCAATGTTTCTCCATGGGTACATACAGGGGGAGCCATTCCAAAGGCGGGCAGAGGTGGAGCCACTAAGGCAGCTGCCCCTCGTAAACAGTGACTTCCTCTCCCTTCCCCTGATCACACAACACAGGTCTGGGTTGGGGGTGTGGGGCAGTTTGCAGGGGTTCCTTTCACAATGGCAAAATATCATCTCAGACCAGTGGGTACTGGCCATTGTAGAGCATGGTTACTGTCTGAAGCTCACTGCCACACCACCAAACATCCCATCATGAAAATACTACGTCCTCTCAACAGCTCCTCCAAGAGGAGGTGGCCACCCTTTTACTTAAGGGAGCCATAGAACAAGTGCTGCCTCAACGTAGGACAGTGGTGTACTCCTTGTACTTCCTAATTCCCAAAAAAGATTGGTCTCGCATGCCTATATTAGACCTTCCACCCCTCCACCACCCTCAACAAGTACATCCTGCTGGAGCATTTCCACATGATCACACTCCAGGATGTAATACCACTTCTGCGGCAAGGTGACTTAATGACCACCCTCAACTTGAAGGTCACCTATTTCCACATCCCAATCCTCACTGCTTTTCTCAGGTTCATAGTAGGTGGCCAGCACTTTCAATTCAGGGTTCTACCCTTTGGTGTTACCACCGCGCCCAGAGTTTGCACCAAATGCCTGGCAGTGGTCACTGCTTTTTTACGGAGGAATGGCGTCCATGTCTCCACTTACCTCGACTACTGGCTGATAAAGAGTGCAAGCAGCAGTGTCTGGCTCACACGCAGATGACTTTAGATCTCCTTCGCAAACTGGGCTCCACCATCAATGTGGGAAAATCCCTTCTTCAGGCACTACAGATACTACCCTTCCTAGCGGCAATATTGAATTCAGTCATTGGATAGGCTTACCCCAGTCCTGCTTGAGTACAAGCCTTTCAGTCCCTGCTGCCTCTTTTTCAGCTGGATTGCCAGCTAACAGTACGCACAGTCATGCGCCTTCTCTGCATGATGGCTTCTTGCATCGCCTTAGTTCCACATGACCGGTTACATATGCGTCCTCTCCAAGAGTGTCTAGCAGCACAGTGGTCACAACGGAAGGTCTTTGGGAAGATCTAATGTTGGTAAAGGCCAGCACTCATCGCTCTCTGCAGTGGTGGGGGAGCAACAATTTGTTGAGGGGCAGGCCTTTCCTAGACCCCGTTCCACAAGTGATCAACATCATGAGCTCTCTTACGGGCTGGACGGGTGCATCTATGGGACCACACTGTTCAGGGTTTGTGGACTCCCCTCCAACAGACCTTTCACATAGACTATCTGGAGTTGTTGGTAGTGCAATTGGCTCTCAAAGCATTCTTCTGCTATGTTCACCACAAAACAGTCCTGATCAAGACAGACAACATGACTGCCGTGTACTACCTTCTGAAATGGGGGGAGCGGGGGCACGCACTCCTCCCAAGTGTCAAGGTTGGAGCAGGACATTTGGCGGTGGGCAATTCACATCCAGGTTCACCTCCTAGCGGAGTACCTTCTGGGAGTGGCCAACGTCTTTGCAGACCTGCTCAGCAGGATGCAACAACAAGTCCACGATTGGGAACTCCTCCCAAAAGCCCTGCTCCCCTGCTTTGTGTTGGGTGTTTTCCGACGTAGAACTGTTAGCAACAGCCGAAAATGCCAAATTTCCAAACGTCACCTCCAGGATTGCACACCCACAGTCCATGGGTAATGCACTGTGGATGAATTGGTCAGGGTTATTTGCCTACGCTTTCCTCCTGTCCCACTCCTTCCATACATGATTTTGAAGCTTCAGCAGACCTCCCTCACCTTAATACTGGTGGTTCCCACATGGGTCAGACAAAGTTGGTTCACAACCTTCCTTGAACTCTAAGTAGTTCATCATGAGAAGTTCCTCAAAAGGCGGACCCCTCACACAACACCAGGGTACCTTGCGACATCCCAACCCCCAACAGCTCAATCTAGCGATCTGGCTCCTGAGGTCCTATAGTTTTGTTATCTAAATTTACCCCCTGAGTGCATGGTCCTCCTTAGGAAAAAGCCAGTTGCCCCACTACTAGGGCCTGTTATGCCTCAAAGTGGAAGAGGGTGTCCACTACTGTCTCCCCAAACACATTGACCCTCTGAAACCGACAGTGCAAGACATTGTCTGCTGCCTGTTGTACCTACATCGCTTAGACTAGCTTACACATCCATTTACCTACATTTAGCTGCATTGGTAGCATACTTGCAAAACTGGGAGTATCCTTCTCTGTTCAGAATCCCTGTTGTTAAAGTTTTCATGGAAAGGCATTAGAGGGTTATTCCTCCCTGGATAACCCCCCATTCCTATCCTGGAATCTCAATATAGTCCGCACAAGTGCCCCCCTCCCTTTGAACCCCTTGTTTCTTGCCTGTTACAATTTTTATCCTGGAAGGTGGCCGCCTTAGTTGCCATCACTTCCCTTATACGGGTAAGCGAGGTTCAAGCGTTCACATTAGAGGAACCTTTTTTTAAGGTACATGCTGACAGGGTATTTCTTAAGACTAATCCAAAATTTCTACCCAAGGTGATCTCTTTTCACCTTAACCAGACTCTTTTCTCATCTAAATTCAGTAGCAGAGAGGGCACTTCACACACTAGATGTAAAAAGGGACTTCATGTACCTCATTGATAGGACAAAATCATTTCGTAAAATGCAACAGCCATTTGTAAACTCTTCAAAACCACACAAAGGCAGCGCCATTTCAAAAGCAGCAATAGCCTGCTGGTTAGTTGTGTATTCAACCCTACAATGCCAAAGCCAAAAGTCCGCTGCCTGCTCCACCAAGGCCACATTCGACGCATAAAAAAAGCAGGCTCTATGGCATTTGTAGGCGACATTCAATAGCTGAGATCTGTAAAGCAGAGCTACCTGTTGCACACCGCACACATTCATCAAACACTATTGTGTGGATGTCTTAGCAAGTGGGCCAAGCTGTCCTGCCTACACTTTTTCAAAGTTCTGCAACATCCTCCGGCTAACCACTGCCTTATATAGGGAATTGCTTTACATTCTATGCACAGCGTGTATCTCCAGCTACACATGCCACAAATGGAAACTTTTACTAATTCTGTAAGCATCTGTTTGTGGCATTTAGTGCAGTAGATTCACATGCGTCCCCTTCTTCCCCTGAAGTCTTTGGTGGTTGCAGATAGCTTTTCTTTCTTTCTAACTGTTCTTTTCAATGCGTGGGCATCTTTACGCATTCCCATGCCCTATGTAGGAAGCTGGCTCTGTATGTGGTATACCACTAGATGGTTATACCATGCACAGAGTCTAGAGATTCCCCAGAAGTGTACAGGGCTCAATGTAAACCCAGAGTGCTCTATTAGTGGATGTGTTAGGCCTAAGGCTACTCGCCCTCACTGAGGAGCGTAAGACATTTATTGCACACACATTGACCAATAACTGACACACGACTCAAAAAGGAGAGCCACAACAATTTGATCAAAATAAGCTTTGTTTAAGCTTTAAGACCAAGATCTGCGCAAAAGGTAAGTACGTTTTTTAGGAAAAATACTTTAGTCTTTCAAAAGTTGACATTTACTGCAGTTTTCAAACAGTTCAATGTTATCCTATGGAGAAGAACAACAATGCGGTTTCACAGGTAATTACCCAACTTACAAATACAGTCTTCAGGAGTTAAGGTCCGCAGAGGGCAAGGTTCAGGTAAGCACAAAGTCTGCACCACCAGCAGTCACTGGGGCGGCCGGGTGCAGAAGTCAAATTCAGTGATAGGCTCAACTGGGGGTGCTCAGTGGCACTGCTTGCAGGTAGGTAAATAAGTTGCAGGGGCCCCTCATAGGGGGTTAGAGCAAGCACAGGGGTGGGTGCAAAGCAGTACCAAATGTGCAGCGCTAAACATACAACACCAGTAGCACAGGGGCGGCAGGGTGCAAATACAGCGTCAGGTGCCCAATGCTCTTCAATTGAGAAACTTGGTTGGACAAAGAGCCTGCAGGTGACGCACCAGAGGCTGCAGAAGGGAGACCAGCAGAGGTAAGTTGAGGTGTTGAGGGTCATGGGGGCACTGTTGGTTTTGCTCACCAAGGCCCGGGGCTTAGGGTGCAGGGGTGTCCTTTGACTTCGTATTCCTCTTACCGGAGCCGGTCGGGGGGAGCCTCTGGATTGTCTGCAGGCCTCATTGTGGAGTCCAAGAGGGGTCATCCAATATGGGACTTGAGGTCAGGATCGCTGGGGAATCTGTTCTGGATCGGTGGGCCACCTGGACACGGGCTGGAGGCATCTGGTGCAGAGTGGGCAGGACTCATGGATCCAGGGTCCTTTGTGTAGGTTTCTTGGGGACAGATCCGCTGTACTCCGGAGTCTCTGGTCTTTGTCGAAGGGCAGGCAGTCTTCCTTGGGTTCTGGAAGTCGCAGGACGGGTGTCGTCTACTTTTGCATGGTCTTTGAAGTGTTGACAGGTAAGGCTGGGGCGAAGTCAGTAGGCGTCTTCAGGCTTCGCTGCGCGGTGTCTTCGTCCTTCTTAGGTCAGCAGGAACTAATTTCCAGGTCTGGGGGAGACACCTAAATACTAAATTTAGGGGCGTTTTAGGGGAATAGCAGGTAGGGCCAGTGAGCACCTTAACAGGGGTGACTACACCCTCGATTGTGCCACCCTCTGGGGGGGGGGGAGGTCGTGGCCAACCGCCGAGAAACATGGCCGCTTGCTAAAGCGGCTCCGCGCTCCGTCCCTCTGCCCCGGTGTATATCCGGACACTAATCTGCTAGTGGAACCCCACTGAGGGACTGTAGGAGCTGGTGAACCCAAGAAGAGCCTGCCGGAGTCTCCAACGCAGCAGAGGCGCGACGGAGACGGCGCGGCCTTCAGGCGTGACTGAAGCCCCAAACAAAAATGTGCAGCAACCGCGTCCTCCTTGCAGGTTCCTGCCGGAGCGGCATCCAGAGGGAGAATGGATTGCGTGAACGGTCGGCTCTCCAGGACCTGTGACACTCCCGGGAGAGGACAGCTGGGAGTAGCAGAACTCTGGGAGAAAATAACTGGCGTGAAGCAGAGGCATTCCAGAAGAAGGCTCAAGGTTGAGCGGACCGATCAAGCAGAGGGGGTGAGTGTGAAACGGACAAGTGTCCCCCCCAGCCAAGCACAAGCGACAACAGACTTGTCCGTCTGTCCAGAGCTCACTCGCAGGCTCCACAGTATATCTGGGAAGATGATGGGCCCGGCAGCAGTCCTCAGTGTGGGAGTCTACTCGAACTGTCAGCAATAACAATCCCCGCAAAATAAGGCCCTGGTGTCACCACAATAACTCAGTCTTGAGATAAAGACTTCCCAACAAACTCAGAGACCGGTCCTTGAGGATTGGGGGGGGGGGGGGGGGAGACTTGGCATTACCGGGAGGAAACCTGACAGACTGAAAAGGGACTAACACATCCCGTGGCAGGCGGAAGTGAGTAACCTGGAGCCTTTCCCTCTCCACCAACGAGCTCAGCTACCCCAAGCAGAGATGACGGGTGGAAGAGGAACCAAAAGTATCCATCAAAAGAAGCTCAATAGATTTGCCCTCCCCAGAGGGCAGGAGGGCCCAGAAAACAGGGAGTATTACGCATCAGGGGCACCCCCGCAGTCACAAAATGACAACAACATTTCCCTCAAAGACATAATGGCGGCAATCCGGGGGGTTCGCACTGCCCTGTAGGGGCGCATAGACAACGTGACCTCAGAAGTGTCCCTTAGTCGCGCAGATATCCGCAATATGATCTCCAGTGTCAGTGACCTAGAGGGCCAGGTGAAAGAGGTACAACAAGATATGAAGACCCTCAAAGACCAGGTGAAAGAGCTACAAACAAACACTGCTCATCTCGAAGCGAAGATAGAAGACTATGAAGAAAGATAAAGACAAAACGTACGAATCTTGGGGGTCCCGGTGCGGGCGGAGGGGTCGACTCTCTAAGGGCCTCTCTAAATTCTTCTCGGTAGAAAGAGCACACAGAGTGCCAGGGGGAAGGGCCTCGTCCTGGTGCACAGCCTAGACCGATTTTGGCTTGTCTTTTTAACTTCAGGGACCGTGATGTGGTGCTCCAATCGGCCTGGGACACCCCGCCAGTCCTGTATGAAAATGCCAATATAACCTTCTTCCCGGACTTCACCCTAAAGGTTCAAAGGCAAAGACGCAGCTTCTTAGAGGTCAAACAAGCACTGCGTGAAAAGGGATTGAAATACTCCATGATTTACCCAGCAAAGCTGCGCGTCGAAGATAAAGGCAAGGCATGGTTCTTGACTCACCGGAGGCAGGCTGCGCATGGCTTGAGGGGTGGCGTACAGTGGGGAACTCTTCTCCTGGACTACACCGGGGGAGGCAGAAGAAAGGTACAGTTGCCCCAGCCAGTGGAGACACCGTGGAACTGCTGCGGGGTGGGCCCCCTGCGACAGACCCCTGATGAGTCTCAGGTTTGCACTGAACCTGCTCGAGGTGAGTGGGTAAGCTGGAGGGTTCCTACAGACTGGTTGAAACGAAGGGGGCTGCAGGAAAGGTTGCCGAAGGCACTCACTCGACAATGGATAAGAGGAGGATAAAAAAGACCAATGGGTCCAATCTAACTCCTATATTAATCAATGGTCGCAATTGTTAGGGTGCAACATGAAAATCGGGGCGGAGATTTCGGGGGCACACGGCCACCTCTCATGTTTTGTTTGCAACAGGGAGGGACGACAGGCGCTCTGCTTAGTTGGGGGAGGTGGGTAGTTGTGAATTCGCCAGGCAGGGATGCGGGGTGGGGGGGTTGTTGTCAGGGTGAACGGGAGTTGGGAATTTTTTTTATTGTTTGTTTACCACATCATTATATATTTACATAGCTATGTCACCACCAAGAAGGTTGAATGATATGCTCCATAAGCAGCAAGCAAGGGCTCCATGGGAGCCGCTTTCTCCCCCCCGCGGGCAGAGGTGACCCCGACCGGAACTGTAATGGAGGTTTGCTCTACAACCATTACACCCCATGATAAACACACACATCCCTAAGATTCGTCTAGTGACGTGGAACGTGAATGGCTTGCGGAATAAAATTAAACGAGGTGTGGTCCTTCAGTTCCTAAAACATAGTCCTCCTGCAAGAAACCCACCTGTTGGGTAGGACATGCAAAGCACTAGATCGATCGGGGTATAAAATGTCGGCCCACTCTGGGTTTACCTCAGGCTCCCGGGGAGCAGGAATACTCCTCAAAAGACAGTTCCCATTAATAGTTGAAAGAACATGGATAGATAAAGGGGGCAGATACGCAGCAATCTCAGGCAGATGGGAAGGGGAAACGATAAATATACTGTCACTATACATTCCGCCTTCACGCCACAACACTGCTTTCACAGATCTGGGAGCACTTTTATTGGAGTTGCCAACGGATCACCTCCTCCTGGGTAGAGACTTCAACATGACACCAAATGACACAATTGACCAATTGCCAGGGAGGAAAACACATAAAACACAGACGCGACTGGCAGTGTTTTATGGATGCCATGGGACTAATAGACGTTTGGAGGGCTCTGAACCCAATGGCTCGGAGTTCACCTTCCACTCGGGTGCACACGGGAGCCTCTCACGAATTGACCTCCTGGTGGCACTTCCTTCACAGCAGTTGAATTTTGAGGAGGTGAAACATTTGGCCCAGGGAATATCGGACCATTCCCCGATACAGGCTAGTTATAAAATTGGCAAGCAACCCACCAAAAGTAACATGCGTATTAACCCCTCATACTTGCAAATCCCGAAGATTAGAGAAGGCCCGCAGAATGCAACTGACACACAATTGATGGGCGGAATGCAGAACAAATCAAAACATTCACCCCCAGTCAAGAGATCTGGGTTAAATCCATCATTCTTTTGCTCACCATGCCACCCCAGTTTAGACCTGGCCATATGCAAATCAGTCTTGACCCTGTGCCTCATGGGAACAGTCCAGCCCGAACTGCCAAGCCAGGTCCTCCCTGGACCGAAAACGAGCATCCTAGGACCGGTTTCGGGGTTTCACCCCTCTTCAGCCAGGATAGGTTGATTCCAGTGGCACAGTGAGCCCAGGACCCACGTCTGGGCATACCTGGCACACTTGGGGCGAGAAAGCAAAAGACACACAATTGATGGACGGAATGCAGAACAAATCTAAACATTCACCCCCAGTCAATAGATCTGGGTTAAATCCATCATTCTTTTGCTCACCATGCCACCCCAGTTTAGACCTGGCCATATGCAAATCAGTCTTGACCCTGTGCCTCATGGGACCAGTCCAGCCCGAACTGCCAAGCCAGGTCCTCCCTGGACCGGAAACAAGCATCCTAGGACCGGTTTCGGGGTTTCACCCCTCTTCAGCCAGGATGCAACTGACCTATATTTTAAAGAAAATGAGCAGTCCGTGACATCACCAGTAACAATGTGGGAGGCATATAAAATGGTGATCAGGGGGCATGTACTCTCCTTGATGGTTGGGCATAAGAAAGAACAGAGGAACGATGTGGAGAGACTAGAGGAGGGTATCCGGGACCTGGAGGCCCAAGTAGCACGACAGAATAACGAGAACACACAACACCGGTTAAGCCTCAAACAGGAGTATAGATTTGACAACTGAAACCACTAAAACCATGATTAAGATGACCCAGTACCACATATACGAACTAGGTGGGAAGACTCCTTGCCTGGCTCGACAGGAGGGAAAAGGCCAGTCGTTGGGTGGCATCAATTAAATGGGCAAATTGTGACAATCTCACTGATCCTTCAGAAATAGACACATTTGCGTCTCACTATGAGACTGTATACACCTCAGGAACAACACATACTAAACAGGATGCATCAGAGCTCCTTAGGGACCGACCCCTCCCTAAACCTACCACTGAAGATAATCAGGCTTCAAATAGTAAGCTGACGGGAGCAGAGATTGGACTGGAGATCGCCGCGCTTCAGTCCGGAAAAGCACTGGGCCCCAATAAACTAACAGACTACTGCAGTGCCGTACCTACTCAAGATGTATGAGGAGAGTAGGGAAGTTGGTACCCTCCCCAGAGATCAACGTCTCGCGACAATAGTAGTAGTCCACAAGGAGGGTAAACCACCTGATGAGTGTGAATCATACCGACTCGTATCCCTGATTAACGCAGTAGCTAAAATCCCGGCTAAATTGCTGACCCTCCGCCTAGTGCTGATAATAGCTAAACTGGTATATCCAGATCAATCTGGATTTATGCCAGGCCGGAACACGGCCCTCAATTTAAGGTGATTGCATGGAGTCCTCAGTCGAGCTAACCAAATCCAAAAAGAAGCAGTGTTTTTTTTCTCTCAACGCGTGTATGACATTTGATACCATCGAGTGGCCGTACCTATTCGCAGTCCTTGAACACCTAGAGTTAGGAAGTTAGTTTATAGAATGGATTCGCCTCCTCTAGGCAGCTCCTCTGGCGCAGGTAGTCGTGAACGGTAGAGTGTTCCACATTTTACCACTCCGCCGGGGCACAAGACAGGGCTGCCCCCTCTCGCCGCTGCTGTTTGCGCTGGTGCTGGAGCCGCTGGCAGCATGGATACGGGGGGATCCACTTATCCGTGGCCTTCAATGGAATGCAGACTGGGAGGATATAATTTCCCTCTACGCGTACGACATCCTTCTATATGTGGCGGCTCCGTACGCATCCATGTCCAGAATACTAAATATTTTCGCCACATTCCAGCTATATTCTGGTTATGCAATAAATTGGGCAAAGTTAGTAGTGCTAGTTTTGAGTGGATCTTCGCCACAGATGCTCAGAGAATGTGAGTCACAAGTGGTAACATAGGGGTTCCATTATTTAGGAATATTTGTTACAACCAATCAGGACCTCTTTAAGGAAAAAAACCTACTCTCCCCTCCCCCCCCCCCCCATTAAGGTGACTGAGGGGTGACGTGAGCCACTGGTGGTCCCTTCCATTGTCCCCGTTGGGAAGAGCCGCTCTTTAAGATGATGGCACTACCACGTTTTCTGTATGTCTTACAGAATTCTCCATATCCGGTTACAGATGCCTACTTCAAGGACCTACAGAGCGAGGTTAGAACCCTATAATGGGACGGGGGTTCCCCTAGAATAGCGCTTAATAAACTAACCCTGGGTTGGTATGACGGTGGAATCACCCTTCCTGATATACAATCATATTTCAGAGCTGCACAGCTGGTAGTTATTAACCAGTGGGCCCACCAACCAATGTCAGATCCGGCATACCGGATGGATAGATTTGTATTGCAACCCAGGGGTTATTTATATGCTCTTTATACCTCACCAAGGAATAACCCCCTAGGGGGTCCAACTGCCTTGATGGTTCAGAACTAGCACTCTACGCTTGGAAAGCTGGGCTGGAGGAATAAGATCACAATGGCCATGCCCCTGTGGGACTCAGGCCTACTAGGAGATATGAGGAGTAGACAAGGCTTCGACAAATGGGACCTGCTAGGGATTTCGAGGGTGGGGGACAGTTATTCCTCGACAGGAATACGGCCCTTTGCTGACTTGCAGGCAACATATCACTTGGCGCCAACTGAGACATTCCGTTGCCTCCAACTTCGCCATGCCCTACAAACTGCACTACCCAGGCAAAAAGAGCTACCAGAGTCCTCACCCCTAGAGAACAGGTTACTTGAAGAACACATAACCCAAAAGGCAATCTCGTTCACATACTAAAAGCTGATAAATGATGCCCTAACCCGTTAGTAAAGCTGTGGGAAAAATAGGGATAAGACATTGCAGACATGCAAGAGGACGAATGGCCCGATGCCCTATCCTCCCCTAAAGAAGTAGCCATTAAGTTCCGATTCCGCCTCATCCAACTCAAAGTGCTCCACAGAGCCTATATCTCATGTACTGCGTTGGTGAAAATGGGTAGACGATTAGACCCACTTTGTCGACGGGTATGCGGTCGAGAAGGATAATTTTTTCACACAATATGGGAGTGTCCCAAAATCCAAACTTACTGGACTAACGTAACCCGTTGCTTAAGCAGTTTATATGGAGTGGAGGTGCCATTGTCGACCAAGTTATGTTTATAACGTATGGGAGGCGACAGACCTGGGGAGGGGAGAGAGAACTGGAGTGACTCTAGCACTGGTAGTTGCTAAAAGAAACATAGCACGTAGGTGGGGAGTGGAAATAACACCAACGCTCGGTGATTGGAAAAAAGATATGGACTGGTGCATGGTGGCATAAAAAACGACATACCTGAATAGGGGCTATCCTCACAAGTGGGAAAAGATATGGGCAAAGTGGAACGAGTATCGAGGATTTTTGTGTACTGACCCAAGCCCGTCACAGGGGGTTAGAAGAAGGAAATGACTACATAAAATAAACCTGAAATAAAAAGAACTTCTAAAAAAAAAAAATTGTGCCATCCTCCTGTGGGAGGGGACATAGTCCTAGCCCTGATTGGGGGGGTCTCCCCATCAAGATGGTGGGGACTGAAAGATGTGCTTCACCTCGCCTCCCCCACTTTAGGGGGTGGAGTTGGCAGAGGGGGGCCACCTCCTATATTTCCTAGGTTTTTCGAACAGTTTTTCCACCCAAAGTGGGGGTGTAAATCCGGGGGTTGCAATCTGCTGCTAATAGCAGAGGCTGGGGTCACATTACAAAGGCGGCAGGCCTTTGAAGCTTCCCTCTTGACCATTGTGCCCATCCCGGGGGAGGAGGTGTGACACCTCCGCCCAGGATGTGCATTGTTTCTGGTCCCAGAGAGCAGAGGCTCTCGACCCAGGGGTCCAGAAACATGTCTGGTGGTGGCAGGCTGCCTACAGCCAGTCTGTGACCACACCAGGGTTTGTAGGTGTTCAACGGGCACCTCTAAGGTGCCCTCTGAGTACATGGTTCAATATATCCTACACTGGCATCAGTGTGGGTTTATTGAGAGGAGTAGTTTGGTACCAAACACTCCTAGTTTCAGAGAAGCCATCATGGTGCTGGGTAACTTGAGTTGTCGAGTTTCCAGCCCATGTACTCTATGGCTTCCCTGGCACTTACAATATATAAGAATGGACTTAAATATTGTAGGGGCATATCTGCTCATGCAGATATGCCCACACCTGTGTTATAGTGCGCCCTGCCTTAAGGCTGGAAGGCCTGCTAGAGGGGTAACTTACCTATACCTTAGGTAGTGCAAGTTGGTATGGCACACAGGCAGTGTGCCATGTCGAAACTGTTTTCTCTGCACCCGGCCATGCATGCTGCAGTGGCAGTCTGCAGGGCCTAGGTGATGGGTCCCTAGGGGACCCTCTTCAGACCCAATGCCCTAGGTACCCAGGTACCAATTACTAGGGACTTGGAGGGGGCCTGAAGGGCCAATTGTGGAATAGTTTTAGGGACAGGGGACCTGCTTGGCAGGTAACCTGTGCAGTACACTCGCAACCTCATCAGTTACCAGGAAAAAAGTGGGGGCTAACCATGTCAAAAGAGGCACTTTCTCACACCCTGTCTCCATCCTCACCCGCTGTGCAGGAAAACCATCTAACCGTGGATTCGATGGGCATTGCCAACTAACGGGGGAGGGGGGGGGGAGGGGGAGTCAAAATACCTTGTGACTTGAATGACGTCTTTGGGGGAAAATAAAGGGCTTTACACGTCCAAGCCCAGCACTAAATGGCAGAAGTATGCACAGCATGTGAATATACAGCACTACATGCCACGAACAGCTGAAGTGACATTTTCCTTCCTACTTATCTAATAACTGCTAGTCAGCTGCTGTGGTCGTATATTGTGTAATATGGGCAGGAATGGGCATTACTTGCATACACTACATTCCTGGATTCTGATTGGTAGAAAGGCCAATAAATGGAACGGTTCAAATTCCCCTAGCATAGACTGAGAATCCAAATCTCATCTTGTGCTTCAATTGGTTCTTTACACCTTTAAGGTTTAAAATGGCTAAGCCATGGGTTTGGGCATAATCCTTTTACTGAGAGGAGCCAAGATATAGATATCTGAAGCGGTTGTGGCTGTGCACAGAAAATTCCAGATGAGCAAGATACTTGTAAGTACTACTTTGAGACTTAGATATTCTGTTTTTCCTTAGCTGATGGTAAATGTTCAACACCTTCCCCAAACGCCCGGGAAGATTTTGAAGATTTGTCGCTCAAGTTGACGGGTACGAAATTAGAGAGCAGGGTGAGCAAATGTTCAACGAACCGCTAAACTGCTCAGCATAATAAATGCTGCAGTAACACAGCTCAGTTGGGTGAGGCACTTGCTTCAGGTATCTGTGTTTAACTTGTAGATGATAGATTCCAAACCCAGGAAGCTATCTCAGTGGGTTGGGTGTTTATTGCAGAAGGGTTGTCTCGGTCTCCAACCAGCCTGTCACAGGTTGCAGCTTATTAGTAGAGCTCCATGGAGGTAATACTAATGCTGCAGATGTCTGTAGAAAACATGCGGGCATGGGTTCAAATCAAGTCAGTAACTATTCATTCTGTCATGCTTAGGACGTTGATAAAATAAGTAACTTTGATTTAGGCAATATCTTCAGCTACACGTGTCCATAGAGCATTTAGGCTACCAGCAAAAATAGGACTTTTTGACCTGCAAAGTTCAGATCTCTCCACTGGGTGCTTACCCCAGTGAGTTTTACAGAATTACTTTATTTTGGCTCCTGAAAAATCAAATTAAATAATGATGCATTTAGCTACATATCTCTCAATAATGTTTGTCCAGCCCACATGGAACTGACAATGTTTCTTTTTTAATAGCTGCAGGAAGTAACTGCTGTGACCTTTCAATTTGTTGCTTACTAAAACTCTGACATGTTCCAACTGCTGCAAATTCCAAACGTGAAATTCATAATAGCTTGGCAAACACAGATAAACATGCATATTCTGCTAATTCAGCATTTAGGCAAAGTAGATTTCCCAGGCCTAGTTAAGAATAATACTAACCTTGAAGTATTGCCTGTAGGTCGTGAGGCCTTTCCTAAGGGGGTCTACTGCTTAGTTTAGAAGAAGAGGCAAAAACAGTGATTTTCATGTAATATATTAGAGAGGACATCATTCATGAAATGATATGCCTAAAATTTGTGTAAACACTTTTGTACTGAAAGTTTTGAGAGTAAATTAGCTAAAAACGGTATGCAAGTTGTTTGGCCTGGTGCTAGGCAAAATCCTAATGATTAGATACAGCAGCAGACCGCTTCAGTGGAGTAAAAAACCTTGTGCCATCAATTTATCAGAAAAGTTCAGAACAAAGTAGTGTAGAGAGAGAGGATGTGGCCTAACGGCTAGAGCGGTCGACCTTGAAGCTTAGGAACCGGGTTGGAGTCCCGGTACGCCGCTCAACAGCCTGTGATTCTTGGCAAATCACTTCATCTCTCCGTGCCTATCAAAAAAAATAAAAAATGTGTCCATCTGTAACGTAACTGGTGCTCATGCGAAGCGCTCTGATACCTTAGGGTCGAGTTTGTGCTATATAAATCTAAAAAAAAAAAAAAGTGGGTTTGGGTTTGTTCCTTTCAACCAATGATTGTTGTATCCAGAACTCGAACTCTGAATTTCAGTAGTTAATGCTATAATTTAATCAAGATTAGACTGTCAAGTCCATTTACCTGGCATCTAGCACTATTACAGTTGGTCCTGAATGCAGCAGTGTGCCTTGACAAAATTTGACTCGGTAAAAAAAATCAGAAATGATCTGCACTGGCTTGAGGTCCGTGTGATCATCTTTCAGCTCATGACTATAGTGCATACATCAGTCTGTTCATAACTACTTGACTTCCTTGACACAAGATTTCATTGCCAAAAGTCTTTGAGGAGTCCAGGATCTAATCAGCAATATCTTCTACTGGTTCCTAAATCTTGTACCATCCGGCATGGTGACAGAACTTTCGCTGTAACTACAGTAAAAGTAATACTTCACCCATAGCTCTTTGCAGTCAACCTTCTACTATTCCGTTTACAAAAAAGCCCTTAAAAAACTTTCTTTTCAATCAACTCACCTGTTCAATAAGTATCCTTCCAGTGCCAAAAAACCAATTTTGATGAGCAAAGGCGCTATCCAAATATACTTGATGGATTGAGTAGTGTGGCATGGCTTGAATGGGCTGTGGGTCAAGACCATAGCAATTTGTGAAAGGCTACAATGTCTCCTTTGTGTTCCCATTTGTTTTTTTTGCTGGAGCATCCTTAAGTACATTTGTTAGCCTACAGATGCGACACGATGTGTATATATAGCCTGTAGTTGATTGCTACGGCGTGTTCTTTGATATATCGACTTTGCTGGCGCAATGACATTTTCTTTGCTGATTTACGGTTGTTTTGTTTATATAGTGAATGGCTGTTTGGATGTCTTCGCTTCCAAAAAGACACACTGTTATTCACTGATCACCATTAAGTATTCATTTGTTTCGGTTCGTAGTTCCAATAACATGTTTTTGTCGTTATTTTTTTTGTTCACAAAGTAAAACTATGCATACACATACGCTTTTTTAAAAGTTAAAACAAAACGCTGTCATTTTGTGTATGTTCCATGGCTGCTGTTTATGACAAAGTAAAGATGTGTGTGCCTAGAGCCATTTTTGAAAGTGCATCAAAAATACTTGGCTTTTGTATGTATTCAACTGATTACTAGCCTGCCTTAAGCAATTTGTTTTGCCCCATGCACTTTTCACTAGCCATTCTCTCTCTCAATTACTTTGCACAAACACCAGTATAACAAAGATTTACCATTCTATTACCACTAACACCCTTACACTGCTATTTCATACATACTAAATATATACCACTTTGAAATTGTTATAAACTCTTATTTTACTAATATATTCATTTTTGCCCTATTCTGTAATATAACTTTATCTAACTATCCATCCTTTTGTAACTCTTTTCCATTCTCTTTCAGAAACTTTTCTTTTTGAAACGGTACTTATACTCATGAATCAGTGCACACATCAATTACTCTACAATGTCAAAATAAAAAAAAAATACTTTATGTATAGCATATTATCGAGTGTTAAAAGGGAGATATACTAATAGCCTAACCTATTCGTTTTTTACATTTACTTTTGGTTCCTTTCCTGCCCTTGCCACTGTATTTACTGTGTACAATGTAGTGGCACCACTCTTCATGCATATGCTATTCACAGTATCACTTAGCAAATTTCAGTGACCTGGCAGAATTTCCTAATAATAATTCTGTTTGTGATTCACTCTTCTACTCCAGTATTTTTATGGCATTTCTACAATCTTCTCATATTCCCTTTCATCATTTCCCCTTTGCCCTTTTTTGCCAGGAGTGGGAAAACGTGCACATTATTTGTCTCTATTTTGCTTTCTTGCACCTACAGTTGATTGATTTATTTATTATTATTTTTTTTTTTGGTACATGTTTTTCTCACTTGACACCTATAACCAGCAGATTTGCGGACATATTGCTGAGAGGCAAACACCAACACACACTTGATACTGGTGTTTGCCCCGTGGTGTTTGCTTTTTTGTGTTTTTTTTTTTTTTACGGGGTTCCTCCCTCTGCCCTCTAACCAACACACGAAAAAGAGGACAAGGGGGACCCTACTCACTAGGAACCAGGGTAAGTCATATGTATCCAAAAACAACTGTTCTAGCGGGAATACAATAAATCTATACTGGTAATTAAAAATGCACAATCGCGATCAATTAGGGTTAAGGATGTCAGAAAAAGAGAGCCTCACAGACTTGGTGTTCATAATAATTCTTTTTATCCAAATTTTTATAATTCAAAAACAATACATACACCGACCGAGATGAATCACAATAGTGATTATATGTCCCAAGCAAATGAAACCATCTAATACATTGTGAACAGACATGTGATATATACAGAACTTGGTTTCCACAATTATTGAAAAAGACAGCGACCACAACATGAATTGATAATAATTATAGCCTCTGTGTACAATAGTCAGAGCTATTTAAAATGGTTCGCTATCAATCGAGTCGACGACGTTTCGACCCTCTTGCAATGTAGGGTCTCCTCAGGACCAAGGGGTAAGGGACAATCTGATGGTAGTATTACAGCCGCAGGATCCTCCGCTGGATAGATAAAGTCGCGGGACCAGTCATTGTTACCAGGCAGACGACCAGAGCAGTTCTCATCCTATGTGGCATATTTCAAAAGCCTTATTCTCCTGCCGTGGCACTACCGGTCCCGCGACTTTATCTATCCAGCGGAGGATCCTGCTCAGGTACCACTACATTGAGTGGTGTTGATCCTGCCCACTATTGTGACTGAGCCACAATTGATTAATACCAGTTCACAGCCCTTCGTCTCTCACACGGGGTGCTCGACCGAGTCCCCGTGTGAGTATTAATTTCTTCTTTCTCATTTCACGGGTGTCTCACACTTTATGTGCCTCTCACGCGGCTGTAATACTACCATCAGATTGTCCCTTACCCCTTGGTCCTGAGGAGACCCCACATTGCAAGAGGGTCGAAACGTCGTCGACTCGATTGATAGCGAACCGTTTTAAATAGCTCTGACTATTGTACACAGAGGCTATAATTATTATCAATTCATGTTGTGGTCGCTGTCTTTTTCAATAATTGTGGAAACCAAGTTCTGTATATATCACATGTCTGTTCACAATGTATTAGATGGTTTCATTTGCTTGGGACATATAATCACTATTGTGGTTCTTCTCGGTCGGTGTATGTATTGTTTTTGAATTATAAAAATTTGGATAAAAAAGAATTATTATGAACACCAAGTCTGCGAGGCTCTCTCTTTCTGACATCCTTAACCCTAATTGATCGCGATTGTGCATTTTTAATTACCAGTATAGATTTATTGTATTCCCGCTAGAACCGTTGTTTTCGGATACTCTAACCAACACAGTCATTCACTGTTTAACCGCTGCACTGTCCTGCAAGTTCACTTTGTATTGAAACGTACTGAAATACCAAAAACACTTGGGACAAAATAAATAGCCTTGCATGTGTAGTCAATATACCTGCACTGGTATGTGTGCCAGATGCAGAGAGACAGTGGGTACCCAACCCTGATCCAATCTGCAGCATTCTGGTCTTAGCAACAAATTAACATTCTATTTCCTTCACTGATTTTGGGTACCACATTTTCACTACATAGTGCTTCATTAATATTTCAAAATTCGATTAATTGCTGGTACACATCCTTTCCGTTTGAGGTTGCGTTTGAGCGAAGTTCGAACAAAAATATCTATCATGCTATATCTTGTTGTGTATAACTTTTAAACGAAGCACTTACAGCATGGACTTCCTCTCATGACTAGTTTTTGTAGCAGTTCTGGGAAGGTACAGTTGACCTCTGTTAACTCGGTCTGTTCAGCAAATGATCCCTACTCCCAGCTTCCATATTGTAGCCGAAAATTGACTTCATTATGGAATGTTTGTTCAAGATGACCAGAAGGCACTACCCACGAACAATCTTCCCATTACCAAGCACTTCCCCTTACAAAAATCTAGACTTATTGGATTTACCAAAGTTTGTTTTTAAGTTCCGAGATTGAAACGCAAAGTAGAGCAGACAGTTTGATTTGTAAGCATCCTAATCTAGTCTCGGGGAGTGGTGGAGGAACAGGAAGATATAGAAATTATTGAAATTGGACATCTGCCAGGTAAAAAAATCCTTCTGAGTCTTATGACCTGGAATTTATAATTAACCCTTGCAACTGAAGGAAGTCAAGTTTTTGCCCCTCTTAATGTAGCTTAAAGGAAGCAGTGATTGTGAAATATTACTTAAATATCTTATTGGTTTGTATGTATTTCCCTACAGCTATAATCGCTTGTAGTATCATTGTTTGCAGTTGCAGAAACATGTCACAGTTTTTATTCCCCAAAATATGGATTTTGAAACTTGGAAAATTCAAAGTTTGTTGAATGCCTGCTTGACTAACCCCAGACGCAGGTTGTGATGAAATTGTGGGTAGGATTGCACGTTGTGAGTCCAGATTGCTCATTGGTACTTTGTGTGGCATTTCATTTGTTCCTTGTTATGTTTAAGGTAACTGTGTCATACTGAAGCCTTCAGATGCAAGTTCAAATGCTGCCGAGCTGATGAATACCTTGCTGCCTAAATGCTTGGATAATGTAAGTATGAACATATAGAGGGTAAAAGTTTAAAAAAAATATATATACAGGATAAAGTATCCCTGACCTAGGTAATAAGGGTATTACAGTCAGTAAGGAGTTCCATGATCATATAAGGTCACAGAACTAGGTGATTTAAAATGTGCTTTTTACATATAGGGGGTATTTTATTCCCAACAATCTGTGATAATGTACACACACTATGACCTCCCCCCTAATTCTTTTAAGTGCTTGGTCTGCTGTTCCTTCAAATGAGCAACATCCTCTGGTTGCAGGTATGAAGAATAATTGTGAAAAAAATCTACACCAATATGTAGTTTGTAATTTATGCAAACACCCGTTAAGCAGGATGTGTCACTACCATAAATGATTACTTATCCGCTAAAGAATGCAATTTTCAAGGGAAAAAGGTTAATTGTGCTGAAAGGCTATTTCTCCTTTACTCTTTTGAAGAACATTTTTATATCTGATTTCTGACATACCTGTTGCATTGTCTGCTGCTCTGGCAGCAGGCACGGTGATGTCACAACTCGACTGTAACAACTAGTTAATGTAAAATAGCTTGGTAGTTTTTCTTTGTACAGGTGACTGATATCGCAAGTACACAGAAATAAGAAAATTAAAGACTGGTTTATTCAGGGATTTCTGGCCTCTTTGTATAAAAGTACTTAATGCTAGAAGTGATTCACAGATCTTTAATAACACAGTGATGGATGGTTTGCTGTTTAACAGAATTAAATACTTCTTGCTAGAAGTATCCAGAAACCTAGGGGGAGCAAAAATGCAATTATCCCGATTTTCAAGTGTTTTGGACATGCACTGTGAAATACAAAGCTTGAGTTTAGAAAAATTGTTGTTGCATTGCGTAACATGTGGAGCTCTTGCGTTATGAAACTCTAAATACCTGGGTATTTAAAGAATCCTCCTTGTCTTATGGTGGTTTTACGTAGACACACAGCTATGCCTTTTGATTGAAGTCATTTGACATGCCTTTTCTGATGATCAAATAATAACATTCCATTTTGTAAAGAGTTGACACCCTGCTCATGCCCCTGCTTCAAGTACTATAACCTCTCATATGTTAGACTTGTTTGTATCCCAGCAAGTAGCATGTGGTGTATCCTACCCTAAGGTAACTGAATCGGGAAACACAGACTAGAAGAGGCATGTCTTCCGTTCCAACAGATAATAGAGGATGAGGTTAATGAAGTATAATCCTATGACTGCGGATGTAAAGATTGTGCCAATGAGTGACAAAAGCAGAGACTTAAAAGGCATTGATGACGAGGCACTAAAAAGATCTGAGCTAAGGAAAAGAGTTGAAGTCCTATATGCATGGGAGCGTAGACGAGTAGGGGCAAGTAAGAATGCCTTAGACATAGTTGCACTTCAATTCCCTAGATAAACCATTTGTGTTATGAGGAACATTTGCCTTGCCATATCACTGACCACAGTGTGATGTTTCTGACCTTAAAACAGTCTTGATATTTTTTTGAGGGCAAGAATATTCAATGGTACACAGACTGTCACCTCAGTTTAACTAGACAGATAGAAGCTGTACCTTTGCATTGAAGGGTAACATTGTAACCCTTTGGCTGTGCGCAGGATACCCCAATGTGGGCACAACTTGGCATGCACTGAAGGGAAAAACAGAATTTTCCAGTGTTAAGAATACTTCAGACCCCCTAAATCTGGAAGTCCTAATTTAAATACAACACAAAATGCAATTTAAATACAAGACAGCCTATGAAAAGCTCTGAATTCCTTGTCCATCCATGGTTTCGACGTATTTTTACTTTGGCTTTTTAAAGACATATAAACTCCTAAAGGGCTGAACTGAAACACTGCATTTCTCCCTTGCTTGTATAACTCAATGTTCCTTCATTTATTCTGAAGTCTTGTTTTTGCACGGTCATATTGTCAGTGAGTTTGGTTTTGGTGAAAGTGTTTATACCCCTTGGTGTGTCTAGAAAACATGCTTTTTGACTTTATACCTGAGACTTCGAAGCATGTTTTTGATTTTGTAATGTCAGAGAAACAATGTTCACGTATGGTAAGTTTCAGCAAAAGCAATTAAAGATTGCTTCAGTTAAAACATTTCCTTTATGTTCCAGGATATTAGTGATACGACAGGTTTACGAAAGGAAGCATAACATATGTTGCACATAAATATCATCAAACCACCTTTAATGAATAGAAGTGTTTTTTTCTAAACATCTCTGCCTTGTCACTGTCACAACATCTTTTTCCAGGAATGTTACCATGTGATTTGTTGTGGGCATGCTGATATGGTGGAATTACTAGAAAACAGATTTGACCACATTTTCTTCACTGGTAAGTAAAGACTTGTAAGAACTACCATTTTATAAAACAAATATGTTTTAAAATTCTGCTTCTTAGCTTTGCATGTATCAGTAAGGGCTGATTGAAAGGATGTAATAGAGACCATAGCCAGACTCACAAATGCTTTCTTTTGGCACATAGAGATGTTCCTCTAGTTCAAATAATGATTCTCTGTGCAAAGTGCACACGTGCACATCTAATAAATGTGCAGAATCTCCAGAAAACTGAGTTGGTCTTCTATATGTTTCTGTAACAGTATATGTTGTATGTTTGCCACGCTCCCTTATTTACAAATATATTTGTTCCCTTTGCTCACCCTAAAGACTGATTTGATATGTGCCAACTGAGGTTTGGTGCGAATGAAAGCACGTCACACGGGGGAAAAACCTTTTCTTTGTGATGTTCTGCCCTGCTGTGAAGGTGTGCTCTTTAGCACAGTTCCACTGCCCTTAAATGTGCAACGTAAATTGGGATGAGAATAAAAGTTGGTAGCTTGTCTTTTTAAAACCAGTTCTTATAATTTTGCTTATGCTTGATGCACGTGGGCCTCAAGTTTCCTGCAGGCCCTTGTACTGTCCACAAATATGTACAAGCTGGGCTGATCTCTGATCCTGCCCGTTTTTTAGTGGAGTGGTGTGTTATGCCACTCATTTGAGCGCGAGTACTTTTTGAATGCTGACACCCTCTTTGCTATTTGTGGATCTCTGCATTCTGTGCCGGGGTCTCACGTTTGCCTATTTCATATGTGAGATTTATATTTTTTCTTAACAGTTGTGGTTTTCTGTAATTTAGTTCATTTGACCTGCATTGGTGTAGGGCATATATTTTGTGAGACTGTGACATTATTACTTTGGTTCAATGACTCATGTTGATAGATTAGAACTAGATAATTTTGCCAATTCTCACCTATTAATTAAAAAAATAAATATCACTTTGGGATTTAGGATATGGCAGCATGAATCCTTAATCCTTTTCTGGATTCACATGCTGTGCATTATTCCGCCATCTAGTGGTTTGGTCCGGAATAGTTATTTAGTTTTTTCTTGTTTTGGCCGTTGTCGACCAGCATTTGGTGCCAGGTATGTCCCTTGAGCGACGTCAGACGGCGCCCTGGAGGTCATTGTGCGTGGTAGCCATCTTCAGATTCTTTTTTCTGCCGTTGGGTCTGGAAGCAAGACGGGAAGCTCCGAAGATTTTTCAGGGTAACCCCGAAAAGTAGAGGGAAAAGTCGGAATTTCGAGTGGACTATACTGACCATCGACACCGCAACCGGAGATAAGAACAGAACTCCGGGATCAACATCACAACAACGACAGAAGACGTCCAAAGTCTACAAATGGCGAGGTAGGGGCCATGGAAAATACCCCCTTCAAGTTCTGACCGAGTGCCACCACAAGTTCGCACAACGCGACCCACATGACGTGTGCAACCTCTGCCTTGCCAAAGAACATAAAGACAAGGACTGTGAGGCCTGCGCATTGTTCCACCCAAAAACCCTCAGAACACGACGAAAACAGAGAGATGCCCACTACGCAACGATGTCCCAGACTTCGAAGAAAACTTCCCTAAAGGAGCTAGGCCTTTCGAGTGATGATGAAGATAAGGGAGTTCCAGCAGAATCGACACACGAGGGATCGGACGTCGAAATTCTGGAAGGGGACTCCGAGAAACCACACGCCCACAAGAAGGCGAGCAATACTCAGAAGAACAGTGATCAGGTAAGACACCATACACATCCGTCGGACCCGAAGTGCCACGAGAGCAAGGCGCAACCTAAGGCAGTCTGACGCCGAAGAAAAAGGCGATCGAAGGCCAGCCGCGATCTAAATAACCCCACAGGACCCTGCCAAGGGTCACAGACGAGGGAAGATCGCACAAGACGCCGAAGACGAGGGTCAAACACGAACCCCCGAAGGGAAGCGCAACGCCTTCGAAACCAGAGACAAGCAAGAAAAGGAACTCTCCGGTCTCCGACGCCGAGAGACTCCTCGAAGTCGAGAAAAAGAGGAAACAACTCAAAGCCAAAATGGCGACGCTCCTCCAGAAGAAAAAGGAGTTTGACGCTTCACTAAACGAATTCCGAAGGTTCCAGTCATTGAACCGGACAACGTCGACGCCGAAGAGACGGAAGGCGCCGAAGTGGAAGAAGAGGATATTCTCGAATCACCTCCAACCCCCGAACCAAGAGAGGAAGATCTCGAAGACTATATAGACACTCCTGAAGAGGAGGAAGCCTCTGAAAATTTCGAGGACACATGGAATGACCTCTACACCGAAAGTCCCGAAGAGGAGATATGCTGCTATCCTTCGAAGGCATCCCCACCAGATGATACAGCCTTCTACAATGGACTAGTTAAAAGGGCAGCAGACACTTTAGGAGTCCCCCTAGAAGAGGAGAAGGGAGACACATGTTTCCTTCTAGAAACACTAGCCCCAGGCAACAAGGGGACACAGTACCTGCCAATGCTAGCAAGCATCCTAGATCAAAGCAAGGAAGCCTTTAAGGAACCAGCCTCAAGGAAGGGGTGAACACCAAGGGTTGAGAAAAAGTACAAAGCCTCCTCCAAAGACCCTAAGTATATTCAGGGGAACACTGTGCCTGACTCCATCATCGTCACAACGGCCAGGAGAAGAGCAAATGCCCTCTCAAACAGTGAACCACCCCCTGAGAAAGAAAGCAAACAAATGGATATGGTTGGCAGAAAGATGGAAAAGGAGGCAGCGACGCAGTGGCGCATTGCAAACTCTAATGCCCTGCTGAACAGATAGACACCAGCTATGGGATGATAAAAGGAGCTCATCAACAAGCTCCCTGAGGAGGACAAGAAAAGAGCTAAAACTATTGTCCAAGAAGGCAAAAACATCGCAAACACATGCCTTAAATCTGCACTAGATGCAGCAGACACTGCCAGAAGACAAATGTGCACAGGCACCACCCTAAGAAGACATGCCTGCCTTAGAGTTTCAGGGTTTAAGCAGGAGGTTCAAACCTCTATCATTAACAGGCCTTTTACAGGGGAGGCACTATTTGGAAAGGAGGTGGACGAACTCTCCAACAAATCAAAAAAGATAATGAAACTGCAAGAGCAATGGGAGCCCTGCAGCAAAGAGGTACCTTCAAAAGAGGTGGCTTTAACAACAGAAAGCCCACAGGAAGAGGAACATTTGGTCAAGGACAGCAAATGTCACACCAACATCAAAGCCAAGGAAGTGGTTAACAAACAAGCCAACAGGTTACCAAGGTTGGAAACCACAGCAGAAACAGCCCTTTTGAGGAAGAGGCAGAGGCCAGCGCTCTAGAGGAAGAGGAAACGGCTCTAATTGACTCCCACAGGGAAAAAGACCCACACCGAACACCAGTGGGGGGCAGAATATCACAATATTTACAACAGTGGCAGAAAATCACCACAGACAATTTGATATAAAATTTGGTAAAATACGGGTGTTGCATAGTTCTGACTAAAACACCACCTGCAAACCCACCAAAAATACGAAAATTCCTCAAAATCGAACTCCTACAGTTAAATTCAGAAATCAAAGACTGCCTTCAGAAACGGGTAATAGAATTGGTACCAAAACAAGACTTTTTCCGAGGAAACTACTCACCATATTTCCTAGTCCCCAAACAGGACCTGTCACTAAGACCAATCCTGGACCGAAGGTTCATAAACAAGTTCATCTTAACACAACGTTTCAAGATGACTACGCTCCAAGAGATAATCCCACAAATTCAAAAAAGAGATTACATGGCAACAATAGACGTCAAGGACGTCTACTTACACATTCCTATGAACAAAAACCACAGAAAATATCTCAGGTTCCTACACAAAAGAACACACTACCAGTTCAAGGTACTGCCTTTTGGAATAAAATCAGCACCACGTGTCTTCACCAAGTGCCTAGCCGCAGTCGCGGCACACCTGCGAAAGGATGGTATGCACGTCTACCTCTACCTGGACGAATGGCTCATAAAGGCAAACACAAAACAAAAATGCCTCCGCCACATTCAAACAGCAATCCACACACTGCAAAAACTAAGTTTCTCAATAAATCACAAGAAATCCACCACAAAGCCAGAAAGAGAAAAAACGTTCCTAGGCGCAAACCTAGACTCAACGCGCGGGCGTACCCGGTGCAAAAAAGGATAAAAGCTATCAAACAAGAAACCTGCTCTACCAGAAGGGTCAATCTGACAGTGAGGAGAGTCATGAAACTTATGGGCATGATAGCGTCATGCATCCCACTCATCCCTCATGCCCGCCTACATATGCCCCCCTTCCAGGAATGGCTTACCAACAACTGGTCTCAGGCCACAGGGAGTTGGGAGGATCTAGTGGTTGTTACGCACAAGCTGCAAGCAGAGATACAATGGTGGGCATTCAGCAACATAACACAGGACAGACCTTTCAAAAACCCAACTCCTTCTGTGACAATCACTACAGACTCATCCCTCAACGGATGGGGAGCGCACTTCAAGCAACTGAAGGTGCGAGGTCAATGGAACCAGCAAGATTCCATAAAACACATCAATTTCTTGGAAATAAACAGTATTTATATGATATAGCTCATAGTGCCTCATTATTTTTCTGCACCTGGATTGGGCCAAATAAAGCAAATCCCTGATCACCCCCAGGAAGACTTTTTGGGCCCAGGCGGGGGAGGGGGAGAGGGAGAGGGAGAGGGGTACAGGCAGAACCTAGATGGGCTGCCCCACACCCAGTTCATGTTTTGTTTTTTTTCTTTCAACTTCCCTGATGCTCGTGGGCTTTCTGCCCCACCTGAAGTGGGCACATTTGGATTATACTCCTGCTTCCCCCTCCCCAGGTGATGGGCTGTTTTTACCCTTTGTGTGTTGAAGTAGCCCAATGCATGATGGGCCGGCCCTTCACCCCATTCCTTTCCAGTCCATTCTTTTTTTTGTTGTCAAAAAACATCCCTCATGCAAGTGGGCTTGTTGCTTCACTGAGGTCCATGTAAGAAACTGGGTTATTAGTTAAGGGAGGTGGAAGCCCCACGCTGGCAACAGCCACAATCCTTGTCCGGGCGAGCCACAAAAGTCATTAAACTAACCTGTGCTTAACCATCTGGTAGATTGGCCCCCAAAACAGGCAGGCTTAACTTAGAGTCAATTTGTAAAGTATTGATGCATCACACAAACGGTAATAAAATAAAAACACAAAACAAGAAAAATCGCAAACCAATTTAGAATAATAGAGTACATTTAAATAAAATGATACCAGAACGACAAATCCAATCGGTAGAACTGGAGATATTCAGTTTTGAGTGAAAATGGCACCTAAAAGCACAAAGTGCCACTCGAGGACATCTGGTCGTGCTAGACCGGAGGAAAGTCACAAGTTCAGGCTGAACGCAATAGAGCGCTGATCGAATACTGGGGCCAAGTTAGTCCCACTGAAGAGTTACCAGCAAAGTCAGGCACAAAGAGTTCCATTCCTGGTGGAGGATGCCATGAGGAGCCTGGGTGGGCAGATTTGGAGTAGCCTCCACCAATCTGCCTTCCTTAGGAGGGGGGGGCAGGACGTCTGTGTGACCGTGGGATCGAGTAGTGCTTCCCAGTGCAAGTTCTGGCTGACACCCCATCACTTTGGTGACTTAAAAATCCTAATGCCTAATGGTGGCAGCTGAGGTGAACTGTGGACCTCCCAATCTGCATACCCCGGGGATTGTGGCTGGAGAGGAGACTTTTAGGGGCCTTGTTTTGTGGAGTATTTGGTCTTGTCTGGGGGCTGTTTCCCACCCTTATTAAAGTCCATGGTATCTAGTGTGTAGATCCCTGCACAGGGTTTCCTTTCCTGTGGCGATCCCCGAGCAGGGACCAGTAGGGAAAGGGGAGAGTTTTCCCTTTCCAATGATTCTTCTCCTATCTCAGTCTGTTCTCAAGGGTGTGTTATGGCTCGAGCACCAATGTAAGAGAAAGCCGCTGTAGCTGAAAGGCTTCTGCTGCTTTTACTTTCAGTTGAATATCATGAGTGCACTTTGCTCGCTTTTCATCACTCCGACAAAACAAAACCCCTTCGGCTGAAGAGGAAGCTCTTACCCTTTAGTCTGAGAGAATATTTAAAAAGGGAATCCATCTGGTGCAAGCACCAGAGGATCTTCCTCCCTTTAGCGGGAGGACGAGACATTCATCCTCTGCACTGTGATGGTAGTGCTGAGGATGTGAACATTTCATCCTCCATACCGGAGGTTAACGTCAATTTCCAAGGAAATATTTGGGCCAGATTATCTAAGGCTTTTCTCTGTTGCAAAGCCTTTGCTGTGAGGCAGAAATACAACAAGCACCTTTTCAGAGTAAACTAAGTCACAGTTTTTAATTTTGTGCATTGCAAGTCCTTGTGAATAACACAAGCTGCTCCTTTTGAGATAAGGCACCAGTTAATAATGAATGTTTTAGATTCTCTTTAACAAAAGCAAAGCAATGTAAAGTTACCAAATGCCTGGACAAGTCTGGGGTCATGCCATACAGGGGTTTGGTGAGAACTATCTCTCCTGGGTGTGGCTGTTGTTTATAGACCCAGTGACGAGAGTCTGGGTCAATTGGGCATGGTCCAGTAGCTTTAAACTTTCCAGGGGCATCAGACAAGGATGCCCGTTGTCACCACTATTTTCTGTAGTAGCCTTGGAGCTACTCACAGCCTGGATCAGCAGGGATGCGCAGATCAGAGTCCTCCGCTGGGCCCCAGACTGGGAAGATGTAATTTCTTTGTATGCACTCTACATCCTTTTATAACTGGCAGGCCCACCTCACTCAGTGCTGAGAATCCTCCATATCCTAGAATTTTTTGGTGCATACTCGTAACTTCAAATTAGTTGGCACAAATCCGTAGGGTTTCCCATAGGAAGGATGGGCCTGGATGACACAAGAGACTACCTGTTCTGGTGGGTGACTGAAGGGTTTCGATACTTGGGTATTCTTGTGACTCCGGATCGCAACTTGTTTCTGGAAATAAATCTGATGAGGGTCATCGAGGCTTCCCACCGTCATGTGTAGAGGTGGCGAAAGCTTCCCCTGTCCCCGCTGGGTCAGGCAACCCTTTACAAAATGATTTATTTGCTGAAATGTTTGTGTGCGCTACAGAACACCCCCTTCTCGATGTCAGACGAATTCTTTCAGATGGTGGATGGAATCGCACAGGGGTTACTGGGAGATGGCAGGATCCCTCGAATTGTGTTGGTACTGTTGACAAGACGTCAGACTGACTGGGTATAGCTTTACCAAACCTCAGATTCTATTACTGGGACACCCAGCTATTGGTAATAAACGACTGGGCCTTCTCAGCCTAGCAGAAGCCCTCTTTATGGACAGACAGGGTGGCAATGGTCCTGGTGCATTACCTGCGGAGACTGTATGGAGGGAGAGGGTTGCACCCCCTGCCCTATGAAGATGGTAGTGACTGTGTGGAAGCGGTCCATGCGGAGGCTCACCTGGTGGAGGAAACTGACGCTGCAGACCCCCTGTGGGACTCAGACCTTCTAAGTGGGCCGTGTAAGGTGGAAGACCATGGTAAGTGGGATCTCCTGGGCATCTCCAAGTTGGATGACATCTGGAAAGATTGGGCACTACTCTCATTCGCTGATCTGCAGAGAATATGAGCTCACAGGGAGTCGGCAAATCAGGTACCAGCAAATGAAATACATCCTCGAGAAGGGTGGGACCCTATGAGGCATTATAGAGGAGGAGCCCCCACTTAAATGTAGGGTGCTTGGTGTTCCCTTGATGGAACATGCCGTGTCCTAAATTTACTCCACCCTACTCGGCAACAGCCTTCCACCATTGGACTCACTCGGGGAGAAATGGGAGAGGGACCTGGGCAGACCTGAAGATGATGACTGGAGCCAGGCATGCAGGTACCAGAGTGAAGTTGCAATTAGGGCAGGGTTCCAACTGATCTAGTTTAAAATATTTCACAGGGCATACTACATGAGGACAAGTCTGTTTTGGATGAGCAGGGCGATGGATGACCTCTCTGTGCTGCTTGCAGAAGAGGCGCACCCTGATTCACATACTGTAGGAATGTCCATGGATCCGGGAGTAATGGGAGTGGATTGGCACCGAATAGCAGCCACACTGGGCCATGAGATGCAGCTTACACCACAACTGATCACCCTGGGTATTTGGGGGGAGCAATCCTTAGATACGCACAGCTTTTCAGTAACTTGGCCTTGATGGTGTCCCGTCATGACCTCCACAAATATTGGAGGCAAAGACATTGACGACCCGGCAAGAGTGGGAGAAAGGTATAGACTGGTGCATGGGAGTGGAACGGCAAATATACTGGGTGCAGGGATGTCCCCGGAAGCTCAGAAGAATTTGGGGCCCATGGATGGAACTGAAGGAAGGGAGAGGGTAGACTGCCAGGGGAGGATGGAGGAACGCTGGGATAGGGATCTTTCTCTGACTTTGCATACAGTATCGGGGGGGGGATGCTGACCCACTGAGGAGTCTGTGTCTAAAACAGCAGTCTGGAATTGCAAAAATGCAAAACGTTGTATAGTGGTGGCCGCACGCCTGTCCACATGCCTTGCGTGTGTGGGGTGTGGTGGGTGGTTATTATTGTTTCAAGTTTTGTCTCAAACATAGTAAAAAAGTTACCGAATGCCCTTGCCATTTGGTAACTATTTAGAAACTGTAAGCAATTTATGAAGATCCTCTTAAACTATGTGAATAATAGCTGCTGGCATCAGAAGGGGGGTGATGCAGCAGCCAGTGCCTCCAAAGATCACTGCATGCTTTTCAATACCCCTTTCACTATGTGCTACATATTTTTAGCTTTGTGGCTCTTGTCCCATGAAGAACAGGAGTCTCAATGCTAGCACTTTGGAAAGCTACCTTAGTGGCAGTGGTTTGCTGTCCTAAGCAGGCTTCCCATGTCCTTTTCTAATGTTATTTTATATTTTTATCCCTTAGTGTGAAAATACACATCTAATTAATTTACAGAATTCATAATAGGTGTGTGAAAACGCCACAAGATAAATATATCCTGGCCATTTCATATTCTGTTGACAATAAAAATACCTCATAAATTGAACATACAGTTCATAAAAACCGATGAGGTTTAAAGGAGCCCTATATCGTTGCATTTTTCAAACCTCCTTTGGCCTTGTGACCTAGAGTTGTGACAAGCTGCCTCCACCATTTCCAGGAGGGAGGCTCTTTTTGTTCTTATTTCGTGCCCTCCGATTCCTAGCTATAGTTACAGCATAACATTGTGTATAATTAGTGTCCGTTCCAAAGAAGATGGCAGTTAATTCTGATTTGCTTCCACATCATGTCACACAATTTGATGTTGAGAATGCATGAGTAATGGAGGGCGGAATGCAAACAAATGCATTTTGATATCATGTCTAGGACACAATCTTGCATCCAGTGATATTTATTTTGCAACCCTCACAGGAGTTAAGCCAAAAACTGACCTGCATTGTACTGTTCTTAAGCAAATAGGTGTTGGGATTCTTTTTGCTCTCCCAAGGGCTTCAGTGACGTACTTCAATTGTTATGAGTGCCTATCCAGTTGGACCATTTTGCTGCCCAAGATGATAGATTGTCCTCCCTTTATCAATCAGCGCTTTGTATAAAGCCAAGATGGAAGGAGGAGTCTGTCAGAAGAAAAGAGAGTGGGCGCCGTGCGACAGTTTTCTTCCTTCTCTGATGTTGCATCTGGACATTCTCCTTTTTAGGTCGAGCCTCGAGTAGCGCGCAAGCGCTGCTTAGAGGCGAAGACTTTTAGTAAGCGGGTTTAAAAGCAGTCCCAAAAACGCTTGTGCGTCGTGGCTGGCCTTTTTGGGATGGGTACGCGCGGCAAACATGTGTTTCCAATTATCGTGCCCAGACGCGGGCGCGATAAGTGGAAACGCATGTCTGCCGCGCGTACACATCCAAAGGCCAGCCACGACGCACGAGCGTTTGGTCAGCTCTGCAGGCTGCCGCGCTCGCTCGCCCCCGCTCCCTGTCCCCCGATGCGCCCCGTAGTTTCCGGCTTCGCTCCCCTTCTGCGGCTCTCCGCTCGTTTTCAGTTGAAGACGTTGCCGGCCGGGCCTTGGTTTTTCCTGTCACCGGTCTCCAGTGACAGCTGGGACTGCAGCTGAGCCGCGCTGCATTGTGTGGCTGGCCCCAGCCGGCAGCTGCGAGGCTTGTTTCATTCATGTTGTCACTGTTCTTTCGTCACTGACACGTGCTTCTTTGATCACTTTATTACCGTTCCTGTGAGTCCTCATTGTTTCCGGGATCACTTTATCGCGTATTTAACGTTGTTTAATGTATTGCTAAACCGCGTGCTTTAGAACACAGTTCACTCATCACTTGGGGCACTTTAGTCACGTGTAAGTTTCTTTCCATCACCAACATTTTCTACCATTGGAGCACTATTCATTTAGAATTGAGGCATGTCTGCTACTTTTGGGTGCAGTTACGAGCGAGCACTTTTTGTCGCTTAGTTTTCTACCATTAGAGCACCATTAATTTAAATAGAGGCATGTTTGCCGCTCTTGTATTGAACCTGAGTTTCCTCTACATTTCAGAATCGAGCCCCTGATGAAGGCCAAATCGCCCGAAATGCATAGGGCACATGTGAATGTCAATTACATTACCTAATGAGGATCATTGTAATGAATGAATTACGAATGACAATATTGATGAAGAATTTACAATCATTTTTGTGTCATTAGCGTTGGCCCTGATATCAGTAACCCGGGTGAGACACCCCTGACTGGCTAAGCGACGTCAGGATTTCTTTTTCTTCTACTCATTTTGAGATATTGTCGATCCCTATTTTGTGGTCAGGTATCACATTAGTGATAGCGGCGAGCCCTTTTATAGTGACTGTCAGCCTGCTAGGAATATGTTTGTACTGCAATGCAAAGTCAAAGAGCTCGCAGATGAAATCAGCAGAGGGTGCTTGTCTGATCCCTGTCTAGATATGTCTAAGCCCTTTTCTCGTGACTGTCAGCCCTTTCGCAAAGCCTTATCGAGGTATCTATGAATCCTATTTGAATGGCTGTGCGCCTTATCTTTGTGTTATCGATCCCTGTTGCGGTATCTGTGAGCCCCGTTGTAATGTTTGTGAGTCCTAGTGAGGTATCTGTGAGCTCTGCCAGTGTATCTGTGGGCCGTCTTCTCTCCTCCCGGCACGTTAAGCCAACACTGCCCACCGCCGTCGTTTTTAAAAGAACCCCATCCTCCTTTTAACCCATCACGTCCTCCTCACTATTCTGTTGTTTTACCCACCCCCCCGCTTCAGCCACCTCCCACGCCCTCACTCGTGTCCCCAAAGGTAGAGTGTTTTACATAAGCACTATTTACATTACACATAGACACTTTCATTTTTTTTTCTTTTCTATTATACACGGGGGATTAAGTGATGTTCTCACGATCACAGGATGTTGAGCCGATGCCAAGACCCGAACCTGGTTACCAAGTTCCAAAGTCTGCAGCTCTGCCGTCGCCATCCATTAGCTGTGTTAAGTCACCCCTCCCCCAGCATACTCCAAAACAATAGTAATACAAGCATTGACAAAGACAACAGATCTCACATAGGCAAAACCTAATGACTTTTCCAATGCTTGTAATTATGTCCATCCACCTTGTCAAAGTGAACATTATTAGGGAATTTAAGCAGCAAAAGAATCCAGGCTTCAAAAGAAGTAATTAGCAGAAGTGAAAAGATGTTAATAGAGAGAAATGCAAATGCATGCACCTCTGACAGAAATCATAGTGTGAAAAGTAGATGGGGAGGGTGAGAGCATAACCTAGCACTGAATAGGCGGGTTGGATCAACAAAACTAAACCAAGGCTGTTAACAGGATACTTGCCACAACCATTCCATCCATGTCAAGTCTGGCAACCATTGCGCAGAGTCTGGCTATAACCACCCTGGCTTTAAAAACAAGCATTGGCATAGCCAATAGGTCTCGCCTTTGGGACCTTATAAGTGTTTAGCCATGTAACAGTTGATGTTGTTGCACCAAGGATATTGTGCTGCATAACTAAATACTTATAAGGTCCCAAAAGCGAGACCTATTGGCTATGCCAATGCTTGTTATACCTTGACTTCCCTCCCCCACACAGTATGTGCTTAATGTAATGTAAATTATATTTATCAAGTGAGGCAGATACCTAAAATAAAATGTCTTCTGGCACAGAAGTACAGTGATGAATACAGCAGAGTGATGGATTGAATGCTTGAATTAGTCTCGCCACTGGTAATTACTTTGGCTGCATCCCAGTCCTAAAGCAGAGGTCTGGAATGAGGCCTCCAGTAATTGCCGGTGGCTGAGATGGACTCCAGCATTCCATCACCTTGTTGATTTTGAAGTACAATGCCAGCACAAAGAAAATAAGAATTAGTGTGCAAAAAACACATTTTCAAGGCTTTAAGAAAAGGTAATAGCTGCCAGAGCATTCGCAAAGAAGAAGGTAGGGAACTCCATAGCTCTGCTGCTTTTTACTGTAAAGGCATGCAACCCACTTTAGAGGGACAGAATTTTAGTAATTACCATAAGCTTATCTCGGATTGTGAGTTGGGTGAGAACAATGACATTTCTTTTAAAGATAGTGAGGATCCTGAGCATGGAAAGCAGTTTGGAAGAGTGTTTTAAAAATCACTTGTTTAGAAACCGGCAGCCAAGGAAATTATTAAGTGGCAACAATGTAGACCAGGCCATTGTAGTGGAAGTCTCACAGCAGCATTTTTAATTCGTTGGAGGCGTTTCAGCAACCCGATAATGATCCAAGAAATAATGAATTACAATATCGAAGTGACTTCTAATCATTGCCTGCACCACCAGTGGGCGATCTTGTGCAGGACGAAAATGTTGATTTTATGTAGGGCTCAGTAAAAGGAAAACTGAAGGTTACGGGCTGCTGCCACCAGGAATGGTGCTGCTACTGAGGTTCCTGGTCAGAATCCTTGAGGAAGAGCCTGTGGAGAATCAGTCTGATAAAAGCAATACTTCAGTTGTCCGAACTGAATTTTAGTTAGTTATCTGCCACACATGTGGCCACTGCAAGCTTACATTCTTGGAATGTCCCCAATTGGGAAATTTGCTAAAGCGCTGGTTCTTCACCTTTAGGCAAACATGGACACCCACTTAATCTTTACTTGAATCAGGGGACCCTCCACTGAATCATTTTTGGAATCCTGGGACCCCCACTGAGTTGTCATTGGAAGCCGGGGGCCCCCACTGAGTCATTATTGCAATCAGGGGACCCCACCCTCAGCAGTGTTGATGATTTGAAATTCAAAACAATACACATAAATACTGAAACAAGCACCTAACAAACCAATACACAAATGAAATATTTTATTTAATTCACAGACAAATCTAAAAAACAATACATTTTAATGGGAAGGTTGGAACTTTTCTAAATTCAATTGAGCTCACCTTTCATCCATACTACACTCTGATGCACTTGAACTGCTCCTACGAAAGATACCAACTTAATTTTTAGCCTCATTTTCAAATTCCTTCACATTTGTTTAAAAAATGTCAGTCTGTAATATTTATTTTCTAAGCAGTAGGAAACCCCTCTCGGTAGTCGTTGCGGACCCTATGTGGTCCCCGGACCACAGGTAAAGATCCACTGCGCTAAAGTAATTCAAATCTGTGTGTCGTCCACATAGCTCAGAAACTTTGAGACCAAAAGAGCAAATCAACTGAGTTAGTGGATGCAATTACAGGTTTTAAAAAGTAGGCCTTAATGAAGAGCCCTGTGGAACTCACTGCTGTAGCAGCTTGAACTCTGAACGGTAGAGGGGAAGAGCAACAGCCTTGCATCTTTAGCCAAGGTACAACTGAATCCACTTCAAAGCAAGTGCCTAGATTCCAACCTCTGCTAACCTCATAAACAACTGCTTATGGGAAGTGCATCAAACGCTGCAGCTAGATCTGCAGCCAAAAGGCCTTGCTTCGCTAGCATTCGTAGGCCATCTAAAACAGAGACCAGAGCAGTTTCGGTTCCATGAGATGAACCAAAATTAGATTAAGCTTCATGTAGAAGATTGCTTTAACTCTAGAAACCAGAAAAGCTGCTTGTAATGTTTTTTTCGCCAATATTTTTACTGGATATGTTAGAGAGATAAGATAGTTGTTCACTCAAGAAGCGTTTGCTGTTGACTTTTTCAAGAATGGGACAATCATTGCTTTTTTTGGTGTAAAAATCGGGCACTGAAGCCATTAGAATTGATTTGTTACAGATATCTAGTAAGGTTTGTAAAAGGCATGGAGCCAACAACCACCTGACTGCTGGGAATCTGATCAAGAGGGTAACCCAATGAAATGAAGTTTAATATTTTATTTAATTCTTCCAGCCTTAACAGATCACAATTACAAAGGAGAGGAGCTTAAAACAGATAGACGGCACATGGTTGATCACATCTTATGTTTTTTTTTTTTTTAAATAAAAATGTTGGAAAGCTTATCACTTAACTTCTATGTACTCCATGGTCTGAATAGAAAAAGAGGGGCTGCAAGAGAATGTACATTGCTGCAAGTAGAAGGAATCATATCTGCATAAAATGTAGCCTTTGTTGATTGCACTTAGTTTTTATACTTCAAGGCTGCATTTAATTCTATTTTAGTTCCAGATTACGCTCGCCATTCTCGCCATCTTTTTACAGACTAGTTTGACTTCCCGAAGCATGACGCCATATCAAGGTGGTGAGGGATAGACGCGCTGAAAATAAGGAACAGATAAAGGAAGAACAACGTCCAATGTAGTGATAATCCAGTCTATCCAATTCTCATTCATCAACCTCAACAGCACTACCTCCCAGAGGATATTCATAAATTCCTTAACGGGGAGTGTAGCCCAAGAGCGAGAGGCCGTACTTATCCTTTTAGCAGAATTAACAGATCTTCTAGTAGTGACAGAAGCAACGTCCGATGCAAATCCTTTTTTTAATTTTTTTTTATAAACATTCTAACCTTTTAATGAACACAGTTGGTTTTTGAATGCTTTTTTTCAGCACATGTACTAATTCACATTGTCTAGTATTTACCATGAGGAAAGACATTTACGTAACAAAAAAAAAATGTAAACGAGGTTCTAGGCATCAGTGATGAGCAGTTTTGTGTAAACTTCTTTTTTTTAAATTTTTTTTTTTATTTTCTTTAAAAAAAAAATTATTGACATTTTTAAAACATGTTAATAACAAAACCGGCATAGCAGTCAGTTGCATCCAATTTTTCTGCTTGGTATTTATGACATACATCTTATGAAATACGGCACTTACAATGTCGACCGCTCTACGGCCCGATTCTACAGGTAAAAATCAAATCTACCAGACATATCGTACATATTTTCTCAAATCAGCCTTTGGTATTCACTAGATACTTACAGCTACTTCGTGCCCAGCATCTCTACTAGTATGGGCTCCCCTATAATAGCCCCTACATCGCTGAGACAGTAAACAAGGAACAGCGGCCTGGTTCCCCTCATGACATCTTTATGCAATATTAATTGTGGCTACTAGTTCACCTGTACCTCCGTATCATTCACTTCCTCCTGTGTGTGTACGTGCCCACTCCAAGAAGGGTTCCCAAATATCCCTCGGTCTAGACGCCGATGGCATCAACCCCCAGAACGTAGCTAGTTGTGTGTGTCCAAATGTCACATCTCGAAGCCAGTCCTTCGTGGAAGGGACCCCTCTCCTCCCCCACAGCATAGCGACCCTCCGTTTGGAAAAATAACAGAAGCATGGCGTGTAGTTTACGTGTCCCTGGTGGTGTATCCCCAACATACCCCAATAATCCCAGTAAGGGATCCGGATCATTAGGAGTATCAATGATTTCGTGTATGGTAAGAAACACTGAAGACCAATATTCAGTTAGTGTGGGACAGGACCACGCCATATGCAGGAATGCGGCCGGAGCAAAGTTACATCTCCAACAGCAGTTATCAGCCCTTATACCCATTCTGTGCAGCTGGGAAGGGGTCCTGTAAAATCGGTGAAGGAATTTAAAATGAATCAAGCGCAGTTTGTAGTTTGGGGACAAGGCTGTAAGTTGATTACAGCAAAATGCCCACTGTTCTTTGGTTAGCGCTGTGTGCAATTCTGTGTTCCACTCCTGGAAGGCTCGTGGCATCAGTAGGGGGCGGAGTTTTGCATGTTATTATAAATCCTTGTGATCAATCTTCGAGGAGAGTCAGATTTGAGTATATTGTCCAAGGCGGGCAATGTGGGCGGCTGGTCGGGGAACGTGTCATGTAATGTCCTACATGTAGCTCTTAGCTTGTGATACAAAAAAGATTCTGAAAAAGAGGGCGTGTGTCCCTCACCTGGTTCGGGAGGAGGTCTGAACGTTTCCCCTGGGTATAGATCTGCAAATGTGCGTAACCCCATTTTCTATACCAGTGTCCTACTTGAGCCCTCCCCCATCGTGGGTACCATGGGGTTGTGTGCCAGGGAGATAGATGGAGCATATAGGATTTTTAAGTGAGCCATATCCCGTAGTCTATCCCATGCCCATCTTAATGTTTCAACTGTATCGATCTCCCCTCGAGGCCTTTTATAAGGCTGGTAGAGAGCCACCTGGAGAGTTACCGGAGCAGGTATGTCTGTTTCCACAGCTGTGTGAGGTTGGGTGCACCCAATGGTATAGGTACTGTGCCTGTGCACTCAGAGCGTACAATTGGATGTCCGGAGCACCAATGCCCCCCTGGGACAGCGGTAGAGTCAAAAGTTCCCAGGAAACCCGGGCTTGTTTACCCGCCCAGACCATAAAGATCAATAAGGAGCGTATTGAATTGAAAACATTTGTCGTAAGAGGGATTGGGATGTTAACAAAAAGATACAGCAGTTTGGGCAGAACCACCATTTTTGCTATGGCTATTCTCCCAGCCAGGGACAGAGGAAGACTTGCCCAAGCTACTACCTTATCCTCCACCCAGGATATTGCGCGGCCATAGTTCATGTCCCAAATTTCCTGCAGATTCCTGCTTAACCAAATACCCAGGTATTTCACCGGACCATCGGCCCATTTTAAGGGATAGTCGAGGGCAAAGGGTAATGTGGCGTCTGTTAGAGGAAATATGGTCGATTTCGGCCAATTTACAGAGATGCCCGATAAACCTCCAAATTTAATCAGTTCCCTGAGAATAGGAGCTATATTCGACTCCGGGTCACAGATGTATAAAGTACCGTCCTCAGCATAAAGGGAGATCAGGAGACTCCTCGAACTAAACCCTATGCCTCTCTGTGTGGTGTTGTCAGATTCGTGCCGCCAGTGGCTCCATGGCGATCGCGAATAACAATGGGGACAACGGGCATCCCTGCCTCTTGCCCCGTGAGATCGGAAATGGGTCCGACACCATATCATTTACTTTGATCCTGGCGGAGGGACTCGTGTAGAGCAGTCTCACCAAACTGAGAAAGAGGGGGCTGAAACCCATCCGTTCCAAGACCGCAAAGAGATAGGACCATTCCAGCGTGTCGAACGCCTTTGTGGCGTCAAGGAAAAGTGCGGCAGCTTTAATATCAGGATGGAGATAGTGCACTACGGAGAAGAAAGTCCTGAGGTTGAGACTTAGAGCGTCCGGGAATGAAGCCTGACTGATCCGGGTGGGCAATCGGCGGAAGGAGAGGCTGCAAGCGGTTAGCAACTAATTTGGCCAGGATTTTAACATCCACATTGATCAATGAGAGTGGGCGGTAAGAGTCGAGTTCGTCCTCCGGCTTCCCAGGTTTAAGCAGGGTGATTATGATAGCCTCTCGCATTAAGGGCGGTAGGACGCCTGATATCTGTGACTCTTCATACAGCGCTATAAGGTGTGGTGCCAGTTCCTCGGCGTACGCCTTGTAAAAGGCTGTAGTCAGCCCGTCTGACCCCGGTGCCTTATCCAATGGGAGACTTCTAATTACCTGTTTCACATCCTCCACCGCAAACGGTTCATCAAGGAACTCCCTATGTCCCCGCCCCAGCCACAGCAGCTCGAGGGAATCTAAAAATGGCTTAAGGGCGTCATGCACCGAGCCCTGTGTCGACTGGTAGAGTGTAGCGTAGAACTGAGTAAATTTAGTAAGGATGGCCTGCGGTCCTCTAATGACATTAGGGGGTTCACCTTTAATTTCTGAGACGTATGCAGTGGTGCCCGGGGGACACAGCATTGTTGCCAAAGTTCACCCGGGCCTATCTCCCTCCCCATACCTCCTAGCTTGTGTATATTTGCTGAGGAAACGAACTTCACGTTGAGCCTCCTTTTCGAATTCCAGAAGCTTCTCTTTCAGTGGCGCCAGAAGTTGGGAATCATTAGTTTCAAAAAATTGCTGTTCCATTGCTTTAATCTGGTTTTCCAGGGATGCTAAAGTTCCCCTAATGGCTTTCAGCACCCCCGCCTGTCGAGCCATGCATTTTCCCCTGATTACCACTTTAAACCCCTCCCAGAGGGACGACTGTGTTGTTACTGAGCCGGCATTCAAGGTGAAATACTCCTCTATATCCCCTCTGATCTCCTCCTTCCGATGCAAATCCTAAAATGAATCAGTGTGGTCTCACCAGACTACTGATTTGTGTCTCCTTCTTATGTTTCGGATTTGTTCAGTGGACCATTTGTTAGTGCTTGTGCTGTTCTTTAGTAGGTCTTCATTGATTGATTGTTAAAGGTTGCCACACAGCTGGCTTTCAGCCCTCAGTAGAGATCTCTTCATCAGGGATAATGGTATCTGCAGTAACTAAAAGCCCTGTTGGAAGAGAAGTTTGCCTTTGCGTACTCTTCTTTTGGAAATTATTTACATTTGATGCTGTTTCAGAGGGAGAGGGGGATTTTAAATTAGTGGTTCTCGGACTGTCAAAGTGGCTTTGGATAGCGGGGAGCATAGATGTTAGAAAAGCTGCTGCTAACAGAGCGGATCACTTGTTGAACATTGTTGTAGCATGTTGTATTGTCTAGCCTTATTTGCAGTCTTTGCTCTGCATTGGTGTCTGGAAAGACAACCTACAAGCAGCAGAGTATGTAGGAGCTACCTCATTGAGTGACCTTCCTAAATACTGCTTGCATCCATTAATTATTAGGAGTCTGGCATATGTTTGCAAAAGCAAATTTGATTCAGTTAAGATACAGGTGAAACTGCTGTTCTATTTGGTGGTACACCCGTGTGGAAGGCTCAAGCACTTGCTGAGCACTCCCCTCCTCCAGTCTACTTCATAAGCCATAGTCTCTGCGGTCCCTTGGCCTCCCTTCAATGATTCACTCTTACTTGAAATTTCCTCTTCCGGTTCCTTTGAGGAAGCCACAAGCTGCACACTCAGGTGGCTAGATCTTGATCCTAGCTCAGTCTCCAGTGAAGGAGAGCTTCTGGTCATGCAAAAGCAACCCAGGTCTCAACCTACAGAGGCTCGGATGTGACCACTTGATTCTCTCTCAGCATAGTCTGTGGTCTCTAGGATGACCGCCCACCAGCAACTCTGTCTGCAAGCTCAGCTTGGTCTGGTTCCATCACCATGTATTGTGGAATGGAAGCAAACAAATACTTTGGTTGGAATCAGTAAACTTAGTAACTACTGATAAGACTCACATGGTCGACTGAAGTGCCAGGTTTAACATTCGGTACAGCCATGGTAAAAATAGTCAAGCGTCCGTGCTTCCAGCAGTGAGTGAATATGAATGACCCCTTTGCACTTTTTCAGGTTGATTAATCCAGTGGATTGCTTAGAAAGAGGGGGTCCCCTGCATGCAAATGACTTGCCAAGAGTAGGGAATAATACAAAAAATGTCTAAAAAAGAATATCTTGGGCAAGAGAATATATAGGCAGATTGTGGGCACAGAACATGACGATAGGTTAATGAAATGATCAAACAATAGCATGTATAGTACAAAACATGTCAGATCCTACGTTTTTTATATCAAAAGTAGAAAAATATTTATTTAATGCACATTGTTAGTGATATCGAAATATCATCTAGAATTTTTTTCCGCTGACAGTCGCATTCATACTTTGTGACATGATCTGATGCTATTTAATGTCCTTGAATTTTGTGTATAAAGGATACAATAGATATTCATTTCTTTAATATGAAACAATTCAACATGATATTCATAATATTCAATATTGCCAACAATTCAACATTTTGCTAACAATTCAGCATGATATTCCCTATATGCTATAATGCTAATTCATGGGTAAATGATCACCGTAAGACATGGTGCTGGAGGGCTTAGGTGTTACTGCACGCGCTTCGGGGAAATGCCTTCATCAGGAAGCCATCAGGAGAATGTCTGTATGGAGTTACTTCTGTTGCTAGTTGGAGCTCGCTACCAGTTTGGAGCCACAAAACAAGTCTGAGCATGGAATAGATAAAGGAATGCTCGCTGGAGGATGCTTGAAAGGGAAGTCCTATTGATGTCAGCAAACTTGGTCGTTTCAGGGCAGATTTGCAAATCGATCCGGATATGGTCGATGCTGAACCCCGAAATAAGGAAATGTAAGAAATATGGATGCCGGGACTTGTGTGTTCAAGACCTCTAGACCAAATAAATGGAAATGGCAGGCTAGAGTTACGTCCTATTTTATGTCCTTTATCCGGCCCATGGACAAATAGAAGCAGAACTTATGTGAAAGGAGAGCTGCTTTGATAAAATATGTATTCAATGATAGACCTCTGTCAGTAATACTATGGCTGAATAAACGTTTGATAAGCCCGTTGTAGCTCCGAAAAGGAGTCTGGGACTATGATGCCTAAAACCTGTATTTGCCGTCTTTCATTCGTAACTTACAAGACATTTCGTCGGATTCATCCATGATTGTTCTTTTCCTCCCCTGGTTTTCACCCCCTCACCCCCAAGGGAACTTCACCCCTTTCTTTTTTGTTAGATTGTCCCTAGGAGCTTGGGTGCTGTACCTCTCAAACAGCTCCTTGTCCCTCTCTTGATTACTAGTGCATAAATACTTTATACATTGCTTCTAAGTTAAGCCTGACTGCTTTTTGTCCCAAGCTACCCAGCGATCAGCACAGGTTAATTTAGTGACTCTTTGTGGTTCACCCTGCAAGGGATTGTGGCTTTTACTTGACCAGGGCTCACACCCCAGTCAACCAACAACACAATTTCTCACAGATACTTTGGAGAAAATGAAAAAAAGTCAAAAAGCAAAATCCATGATTATATCTTTGTGTGAGTGGAGAGACCCTGCATCCAATAGACAACCTTCTGGACAGAAGCAGTCTTTTCGGGTCAACTGGCATGTTTAACAGTCAACATTGGGTTCACTATGGAAACCGTGATCCCATGTAATCCATACAGTCACATCTCGGTTTCTTTTTGTGATTAAGTATCTTGAAGGGGTACGCACCCCAATAAAGAGTAATTCTGTATGCTCCAGGCCCTTCTCCAGCTGTAGCTCAGAGAAGATTGAGGTACTTCTCAAAAGAATGGATATTAATGATCTCCGACTAAAAGTTGCTGAACACAGTAACTCATGATTATTGCATCTGGTTTGGCTAGACTGCACACAATTTGCAATGGAGAGATCCTAAAGAAGGAAGCCATAGAAAAGTGGCTGATGACCGAGGACATGGGAATACATTTACGTCCTAATTTAAAAACACATGTGGGTCTGTAAGTAATTCATAATCTGTGACCCTCCTCTGTCCCCTCCCCAATTAATCAATAGATCAGAACACAGCATATCAAAATGGCACTTCCAGATGACGTAAAACAAGTTAATACAGGAAGATTGTTTCAGTGCCTTCGTAGATTTGTAAGAGTCATACTATCGCATTTTCATGTATTGGAAGTACAAGAAAGAACTTCGTTTACAGTGTGGGCCAAATATTTCCAATTAAGTGTTTGCCATTCACTACTACATGTGCTCACACAATCCTGGTCAATTGTTGGTCCACCTTTACCCTATCTGGATGATTGACATGAGAAGGGGTATTAGCCAAAGAACTGTCCCAAAGATGTGATCAAGGTAATACATGTTTAATATTGCTTGAGAATCACTGTCAATTTTAGAAATCTAATCGGACCCTGTCTGAAATGGTTTCCAGGAGTAATGGTGCAAATAAATCAATCTAGAGATTGTGCACATGCTTCAGGCATTTTTAATCAATGTTTTTCATAGTGGCATCTCAATAAAACCCTTTCAATGATTATACCCACAATTGAAAACTGAGAAAACAAGTCATCTTTTGTGATCCATCCTATAAATGCCACAATATGTGCCACAATCAAGTCTATAACTTTTAAAGCATCATCACTATTGTTACAGGTAAAATACATTCCTATTTCTCCTATTTTATCTTTATTACTACTAACTGTTTTCTAGAACCCTCCAGTTTACCCTTCCAAAAGGGATGAGTCTCTTTCAGTAGCATACACTTCTTTGTAGATGGTTCCAGATGATTAAAGCCAAAAGACATGAGGTTGGCGCTTAGGACTGAAAGTTAACCTGACCTCTTGATTTTACTTTTTGATCATATGAGTTTCTAAAATCCTTTATGACCCTTACACTGATTCAGGATTTAAGGCTCATCAATAGTAAATATTTTTTTATTTTTTAATTTTGTTTATTAATTACGACATACAGCAAGACTCGTATAACAACGTGTCAACCACCCCCAATGATGTTATCACCGGACATTAATCGATCATATTATTTAGTAACAGACAGTTATGCAACACAGTTTTACAATTTGTTTTACATTTTAGACTTGACTCTGTTCCGATCCTCCATCTGCTGTGACATTTGCTGCTGTTGTAACAAGTAGCACGTGAGAGGAGCCCAAATATTGTTGGGTCATGATGGCGTAGGCAATTCTTCAGCATAGTGCAGCAATTGGTCTCTACAATATATAACATCCTTCAACCAATTTAGTAATTTGGGTGCATTTTTACTGTCCCAATTTTGCGCCACCTTTCTCTTTGCCAACAATAATGCAATCAGCACCAGCCTTCTGTTGTGCGGTTTTAAGTACTTCACCAACCCCAGTAAACATACTTGGGGAGTGCATTTTACCGTCTCTAAAACCATGTCAGATAGAGCTTTCGTGACCAGTACCTGATATTTCTGCACTCTTTCGCACATCCAGGCCAAATGAATAAAGTCCGCTTCTTGCATATGACACCTTTTGCAATTGGCCCCTTCTCTCAGACCATAATTTTTTTAACTGTTTGGGGGTATAATACAATTGTTGCAGATACTTAAAGTGAATTATTCGCAAATTACAGTTGGCAGTCAGTAATCTTGTCACAAAACAACTATAGTCCCATTCTTCGTCTGATAGTGGAGTATCCAAAACCATATCCCACCTTCTCCTAGCTTTACTGCATTGAGGTGCGGTCTCCGCCTGCGTAGCCGTATATAACCTAGTAACCAACTTCACCCGTAAAGTACCCACCAGGAGAGTCTGCAGTGGTCTTAGCACTATTAGGGCTGCAGGGTGTCTGTCATTAAAAGCTTTAAGGGCTTCCCTTAGCCTAAAATACGTGAATACTGACAGAGGCGAGCATAGGTGGCGGTCTTGTATGGCTTCTATTGTGATAAAGGTGCCTTCCGGGTAAGCATCGCCCAATGTGACTATACCCATATCCGCTAGTAGTGCCAGCGCCCGACTATCTTGTGCCACAGAAATGCAGGGATATGCGCTAGCGGTAATGCCGGTGCATATATTGGAGACCTGCCTGCTCGCCCCGCCAGCCTTCGCCATGCCTGCGCTGTGCAGTCAGTAGTGCTCATTTCTCTGGGGGGAAACGTTGATCGTGGTTTTTGCAGCAATGCTGTCAGCTGGTCCGGGAACACATCATCTTCCTCGACCGCCACATGCGGCAAGAATGGTGGGGGGAAGAACCAATAATGCACAAATAGTGCCTGTGCAGAACACAGTGTGTGTGTGTGTGTGTGTGTGTGTGTGTGTGTGTGTGTGTGTGTGTATATATATATATATATATATATATCGGGTGCACTGAAGCCCCCTTGTGAGTACGGCCTTGTTAGGGTCTCCCAGCTGCACCTAGGTTGCTTTCCTGCCCATACCATACGTATCAGCACTGAGCGCAGTCGTGCAAAGAAAGTTCCCGGCAGCCTGATAGGAACATTTGTGAACAAGTATAAAAATCTCGGAAGTATAGTCATTTTTATTACAGCTATTCTATCTGCCAACGGCAGTAATAACTTAATCCATCAGTCCACATTCTCTTCTGCTAATACCAACGCTTTCCCAAAGTTTTCCCTCAGTACTGTCTCCAGATTGTTATGTACCCATACCCCCAGATATTTAACAGGGTCCTCCGTCCACTCCAGAGGGAATTCCAGTTCAAATTGTCCCATGCTAGGGGTTAACGGGAGGATAGATGACTTGCTCCAGTTTATTTTAAGCCCCGAGAGGCGCTCGTATTTAATGTACTTCCTGATAAGCTCATGTAGTTCCTCCTCCGGATTACGGATGTATAGTACCATGTCATCTGCCTACATGGATATAAGCGGGCGTTGCCTAAATTGCAGAGCAGCGCAGGTGTATCTTTGCCTCACTATGCACGCCAGCGGCTCCATTACTATGGCAAAAATCAATGGGGATACCGGGCACCCCTGACGAGTTCGTCTACATATAGAGATGGGCTCTGAGTGACCGTTATTAACGCGCACCCTGGCGACTGGGAAGGTATAAAACACCTCGATCCATTGAATAAAAGCAAATAGCAGCCCGATCCGCCTCAGGATATCGAACATAAACCCCCATTTTATAGAATCAAATGCTTTAGCCGCATCAAGCATCACTGCTACAGCTTTAGTATCTGGATCAAGCTGGTGCAGTATAGCAAATAGCGTTTGTAAATTATGCGCAGTGAAACGGGCAGGCAAAAACCCTGATTGATCCGGTAGGACCAACGCAGGCAGCAGGGGGCACAACCTGTTGGCTCTAATTTTGGAAATTATTTTTGTATCTATATTCAGTAATGACAGCGGTCTATATGACTCGCAACAATCCGGTCGCTTGCCCAGCTTTAATAATGTGACGATTATCGCTTCCCTAAGTGTTTGAGGCAGAATTCTTTTCTCGTATGCTTCGCTGAACATATTCACGAGGTGGAGAGCCAGCAAATCTGCATAAACCTTGTAAAACTCCCCAGGCAGACCATCCGCGCCAGCTGCCTTACCCAACGGCAACAACCGGATCGCTTCCATCACATCATCTTTCGTAAGTGGTTGCATTAGGTATTCTCTTTGTCCTTTAGAAAGCCATGCTAGCGCTATCTCTTCCAGAAAGGCAGTGCCTTCTGCACTTACTGCCTCCTCCCCCGGGCTATATAGCTGGGTGTAGTATTCCCTAAAGCACTCAATAATTTCAGGTGTGGCACTACACCTGGTGCCGTCCTGTCTTTCTATTTCTGTAATGTATTCCTGCATACAGGGGCTCCGTATCTTTGATGCCAGAGTGCGACCCGGAGGTCCTCCTTCCCCGTAGGCCCGGGCAGTCCAGCGTCTGGGCATATGCCTGATCTCCTGATCTGCCGTTTCATTGTATTCCATCACTAATTCCCTGATCTCCTCCAACTTTTCTTTTTGGGGAATGGCGGCATACTCTTTCTCTAGCCTTGTGAGCTCACCCTCCAGATGTCTCATGCGAGATCGCAAAGCTTTCAACACCCCTGCTTGTAACCCAATGCATGTTCCCCTTATCGTGGCCTTGAAAGCCTCCCAAAGAGTGCCCGCTTCTTCTACTGTCCCCTCATTTTCTTGGAAGTACAACTCAATAGCCTGCCTCACCCCCTCATTACATACAGGGTCCAATAAAGAGGAAGGCTGAAACCGCCATTGGAACGGTTGTGAATGTAGTGTGGGAATGCTAATGTCTAGCACCACTGGAGAGTGGTCCGAAAGGGTATGGGGCATGTGCTTCACCCCCTTAACCCATGGAGCCGCCGTTTCATATATCAGCCAATAGTCCAACCTGGACCATGACTTGTGTCCCGAAGCTGTGAAAGTGCCTTCGCGCACGGTTGGATGTCTGTCCCTCCAAATGTCCCTCAATCTATGTGTATGCATAATGTCGTGAATCATCTGCGCTGCGTGTTTGCCTTGCCATGGTGTGCTAGCGCTGCGATCCATATCCAGATCCAAGTATGTATTTAGATCCCCCTCCCCCCCCCCCCGAGCACCACCTCTGGATGCAATTGAAAAAGTTTACTCTCCAGCCTCTGATAAAAGTCCGGATCATCAATATTGGGATCATAAGTTGTGATGATCGTGATTAATGTCCCCACCAGACATCCCTGTAAGAGTGTGAACCGTCCCAAATGATCCGAGTCTGTCTGCACCAGTTTGAATGGTGTTCCTCATTTGGCTAAGATTATCGCCCCCCGGCGTAACTGGAGTATGATGCGGCAGCCTTCACCATCGCCCATTTCCCGCCGATCCTGCCCTCCCCCACACGCGTGAGATGAGTCTCTTGCAGCAAAGCCAATTGAACCTGCTGCCTATCAAGATAAGCTAGCACGTGCCTGATTTTTTTTTTTTGGGGGGGGGTTATTTAACCCCCTCAAGTTTCAAGTCATAAGTCTGTCACCTACCGTGTATCAAGCCAGCTCCAAATTGCACGTACTGTCAAGCCATGTTACAACAGTGTCCTGTCTATCTGCAATAAACTTGCGCTTGAACTGTCCCATACCCATTAACGTACGAAACAACCCTATCCCTCCCTCTCCCACTTCAGCATCCCAATTATGCCAAAAAACATTGTAACCGTGTTGGGGAATACCCAGTTGGGGGCGACCAGAAACCCGTATCCCACCCGCAGAGCAGGTGCGGCCAGGTATATAACTACGGGTGTCAAACATATATTGCAATGACAACAATATAACATCCTGATATAAGCAGAACGAACTATTCCACCCCATTCTCTACCATGCTCCTCTTGTTCTCATACATTGTCAAGAGCATAACACAAATATCAGAGAGTTCATGGTGCTTAACATGATACTTTAAGTCCCACTACTAGTATGCCTCCCCTAACTGATGCCATAAACACAGGCATACACTTAAGACATTTGCTAAGATTGCACAGCTTTACAGCCCCACCAAAAATGCCCCAACAATTCACTGCCGTTTACACATTGTAGCTACCCCGCATGTGCCTAAATTGTCTTATAGACCAGGGGTCATACATTATGCTTCCAATTCAGATGAGCTTTGCTCCACTACCCGACCCTCACAGGTCTTATCCTACCTTCCCACAGTCCTCCGGAACGGATACAGTTTTCTTTGGGTCCATCAGAGGAGGGCATATTTGTACTGTTTCGGAAGCCTCCAGCCCTCATTCCGTCGCCCTGGACTTCTCCGATAGTGATGGCGAGGGTGACCTCCCAGTGTTCTTCCTTCTGGGCGTTATTTGCTTCAGGAACTCTTGAGCTGCCTTCAGGGTCTGGAAAATCTTCATTGTGCCCTCCACCGTGATCCTCAGCCAGGCAGGATAGAGCATGGCATACGGAATCTCCATTTCGTGCAGCTTCTTCTTGACCGCAGAGTACTCTCTACGAGCCGCCTGCACCGTTACGGTAAAATCCGGAAAGAAGGACACCGCGTTTCCCTGGTAGGTCGTGTTCTGTTTCTCCCGTGCGAGCTGCAGTACTGTGTCCCGATCGCGGTAGTTTAGTAGTCTCGCAATAATGGGCCGTGATGGAGCGCCTGGAGGTGGTTTGGGCGCCAACGATCGGTGTGCTCATTCTACAATTAGCACTTGCGACAGCTGACCAGGCCCGAACAGGTCTTTGAGCATCCCCTCGACATAGTCCTCAAGTCTCCCTGTGTTTGTACTCTCGGGCACACCCATTATGCGTAAGTTATTGCGGCGGGAGCGCGCCTCCAAATCTTCATTTTTCGCTCTTATGACCTCCAGTATTTTCTCCATATCCCGGCATCTGCCCGTCGTCGCATGCGATTCGTTCTCGACTGAAGAGATGCACTGCTGTGCCGCAGTTAGACGTTCTCCCTGCTTATCCAGTTTTGCTGCCATGTTATCCATTCTAAGCGTCAGGGTATCAATCTTGCCATCAATGGCTTGAAGACTTTGCTACATGGCCTGAAAAGTAGCCTCCAGGGAGGAAGCATACGGCGGCCCAGCCTCCAGTTCAGTGTCTGAGTGCGCGCCTGCCGGTCTTGTCTAGCGGCGCGATTGAAATGAGATCTTGGCCTGATGTTTGTCAGTTTTCCCCATCTTGTGCACTTCTCTGTATATGCGGATTACTATGTGGCACCACGGTCCCAGACCGGTTGCCGCGGTGACTGGTGGCACACACACCTTCCAACTCTAAAGCGCTTTCCCACCGCAGCTTAGTAATGGCGGAGTCGGGGTTTGAGTTGTGTAGAGGCCCTTTCAATTGCCAACTTGCAGTGCAGGCAGTGTCGCACGCAGTGAGGTCTCACGACTGCACGCTTGTATACCGACAATATCCCTACTTGTGAGGCTGCTGTCCGACTCTGTTCACACAGCCCTGCTATGCAGCGTATCCAGGGACAATTGCTGGGAGTTCTGATGCTTCAGGCAGTTCAGCCTACAGTCCACAGGCCCCCTTCACGTTTCTTTTTTATTTTGGGGGAGTGTCCTTCACATCGCGATTGCAGCACCGGTAACGCCGGGGAGATGGGGGTGGAGGGCAGCTACACCTGCCCCCACACCTTCACACGCGTTCTTTACCATACGGGCGACGCGTCAGGCACCTACCACCCGCTGTCTGCACCGCGATGCCGATGCACCCGCACCGAACAGGAGCCGCGGGGCTGACGATCACCGCACGCTTCCCTTGCCGGCCTCCACTATCGTACCTCTCCCTTCCTGCTCCTCAGTTAACGCTTCGCTTGCCGCTCTGCAGATCAATTCGGCAAATCCTCCTGTGCGCAGGGGTGCAAGGAGCTATCAGTAGGACGCCGCTGTTGAGATCGCCGCAACTCCCCGGTCTCATCGCCATATCTGCGCCGCCATCTTGTCATCTGTTGGGCCGCAGCTCCGCATGTCTCATATCTTCAGAACGTCGTCTGCAGTGAGTTGTAACGCCAACAGTGGCACAGGGGTGAACCTCCTATGTTCACCGGTCGTCCGGGGTACTTTTTTCCGGCGATGGCCACCCCGATCGCTGAGGATGTTCAGATTATTTAACCCGGCCGGCAGAGCTGCACTACAGTGCGGCCATCTTCCCGCGGGCTCACCAGCGCCGCCCCCCATCAATAGTAAATATGCATCAATACTATCGACCCTGAAAGGCATAAACTGGTTTCAATACATGATACTCCGCTGTACTGCCACATAATTGAGACTGCTTATTATCTAAACATAATACAACTTCTGATGTTTGTTGAATACTGGTCTTGAGCTAATTGAGTTAAACAATTTTACAATGAGCAAATGTAGAGTTCACAGCAGATGTTTCACGGTAGTTTTACCAACAGTGCAAAGAAAGTGAGAAGCTAAAATGATTACCAAGCCAACTCAAAAAAGTTTGAACTAAGAAGGAATTCTAATATATAATCTTAATTGAGGAAAAAACCTACCAGGAATATTGGTGGGAATCGAATCCAGAATGAGATACTGATTTGTGCTCAGGTAATGGAGACCAGGTGAGCTTCATCATTAGCAGGACGTGGTGACATTAAGTGAGAGCGCATTGCTGCTTTTGGCCTTATAGCGAGCAACAGATAACTCTAGTTACTGAGCCCATAGAATATTACCAGACTCCTCAGTTTCTGGACCCCTAAGGATTATGAGTATCATGGGAATACCACAAGCCCATTCAGTTTCTCTTAGAGATTTTGTTTTCTCAAAGCAGCCAAAATCTCATAGCGAAAATGCAGCCAAGAATGCGTGATAACCATGGAAATCAGATGGGTCAGATTTGATTCTCTGTTATTCCTCATTCTGAAGTGTACTTTGAAAGTCCAACTTAAACTGGACCTCAAGAATGCTGTTATAGTTGATTGTTTGTTACTCCAGAGGCTGTTACTGGAATATATACGGATAAATAGTTCTCAAGGAAACTGATACAAAACCAAAAATATACAACTATCATACATACAAACATAGAGAGGGAAATGAAAACCACAAAGGTGGATGACTGGTGACTTAATTCATATTAAATATATACAGTGTAAAATGTTTATATGTTAGAGAACTAAGAATCCCAAAAAGTACACAATACCAAACAACCATAGAACAAATAATTTGGATATACATAAACATGTCTGTCATAGTAAAGTTTGCTATCTAAACATAAAGGGCCTGATTATGATGTCGGTCAGATTTGCCTCCGACCGACATCTCTGCAGTTTTGGAACTAACAGACCTCGGGTCGGCGGTCCGAAACCGCAATTACGATGCGACCGCACATGGTGTGGTCGCATACTCCCAATTCCCTATGGGAAACCGGCTGCAGCACAAGCTCCCTTAGAGAAATGGGAGTTAGTGTAAATTCCTGCACCATGTGGCAGGCACCTTATGGTGCCTGCCACACAGTGCAGGGATTTACAGGGGGATTACAACCGGAGGCCGCAGAGGGAAGGGGGCCCTGCTAGGGGCCTCCAAAGTCGCTTTTCGAAAGGCTTTCCATGTAGGATAGCCCGACATGGAAAGCCTGTCTGAAACCAACATCATAATTCCTGCGGCGGTAACGCCGTCCATAAGGGATTATGTGCAGTTTACAACTGGCCTACCAGCCAGTCGGTTTAAACTCTGACCACCCTCTTTGTAATACGGCGGTCGGAGTTTAAACCTTGGAGGTCGGTCGGAAAGCCTCTGAGGCTTTCCGCCCAACCTCCAAATGAAGCCTTACATGTCTACACCAACTAGCCAACATAATCACACAAAGAGAGAACTATTAAACTCAAATGATGGCAAACTCAGTTGTTGATGTTTTGGGCTTTATAAGCAATATTTACATAATGCCACCCTCAGGACAAATGGGCTTTCTTGTGATTACAAATCTGCTGCAACTAAAAACAGGAATGAGAAGATTATCACAGTAAAACCAGGCAACCTGCATTAATGAAGTGTACCACCTCCACAAAATAGCCATAAAGAGTTTCACCACAATGAGAATATTTAGATGGGCCACTAAGTTCACGCATTAGCTCCTGTCCAGTTAAATATACTAAGTTAATTGTGAGAGAGACTCAACCTGAAAACAGAGGGGGGAAAATCGCACCACCACGTAGGTTATTGAAATCCTGCATGCAGGACAATAATTCCTAGCAACTTGCAAATAGAATTAACTCATTAACACCAAGTCTTGAACATCAAACGATGTTATTCACACCTATAGATAACCATATGACCAATTAATCATACAGAACCATCAAAGGCACAATGTAAGTATATGTGTATGTGGGTGGGTGGCTTGGGGGCCAAAACACGTTTTTCCACCAATGCATTTTCCTTACATTTTTTACACAAATGTAGCGGCAAAATGGCTGAACGGAATTTAATGAAATTTGGCAGGAATATAGATTATGATCTAGAAAGGATCCTTTTTCATATTTCATGAAAATCCATTCAGTGGTTTTGTAGCAATAAGGGACTAAAACGTATTGACATATTGGCCTGCTGTATACCACTGTACCTTCGTGGTATACCGCGATACATAGAAATGAAAACAAATGACAAAACACAATATAATTGGCTAATGACTGCCTTTACAAAAATAAAAGGCAGCCATATTGTTTAGACGACAATTAATTTGGGTTCTGGGTTTGGGCCTGAGATGTACAATTGTAGTACGTTTTATAAGTATATGAAGATGTAAGGCACTTTGTAGAACTGGTGATACTTGGGGAAAAGTATTTATGTTGCTCTATATATTTTAAATATAGTAACGGAGTACTGCGGTACTACATAGGTGGTACCGCTGTACCTTTTGAAAAAGAAAGAAAAAGAAATTGACCATCAATATTAAACAACATTAAAAAATATTGTTTTTATTACTTGTGATAAATCCTTTTTTTTTTCTTTTCTTTTTTTTTTAAAGGTACAGGAGAACATCCAAGATAGTACTGCTGTACTCCGTTACCTTTTTAAAAATTTATACAACAATAAAAATACTTTTACCTAACTTTTCTGACTTTGGTAAGTGCCTTATTTCTTCCTATAGGTTAAAAATCATAGTAATAAGGGCATATCTCACGTAGAAACCAAGAACTCTGCCGTTTTGCCCCTGCGTCACTGACCATGTCATGAGTGATGTAATGTGAGGTCATAAGCAGTGCATTGCAGGAGTTCTAGTTAGCTCGGATAACTACGACTGCTTAATTTATATGGTTTTGTGTGTGTAAAATCTGAACCGAAGTATTTTCAGGGAATTTCTACATTTTTTTTAAAATTCTATTTCCTAACTATAATGTCCCTGTAACCTTTGGTTTTTTTTTCAGTGAATTTCTGCTGTTTTTAATACTATTTCCTGACTATAACGTTCCTGTAACCTTTGTTTTTATATTTGTGAATTTCACAATTTTTTAATATAAATTATATTACAATTTGACCGATAAGTTCAGTTTACTAATGTACATTTTCACAAGTTTATAAATAAATTTTATTCACCCATTCATTATTATAAATTGAACTAAAAATAAAATTAAGGTAACTTATTTAGTCTTTCTATAAATACAATGCACCAAGTCTTTCTTTCTTTTCTTTTTATGGATCTGCGAATCTTTTCCCAACCAAAAGCACACATTCAATACTAAAACAACACATTTAATACAAATATTGCTATTGCAATTTCTCTTAGAGTATCACTGCCAGTGTGTTCGTGACTGTCGTGTGTGAGTGGCTATATGGGTGTGTGAGTGGCTGTGTGGGTGTAGTAGTTTTGTGGGTCTGTGAGCGTGTGTGTGTGTGTGTGTAGCTGTGTGAGTCTAAGTGTGTGTGGTTTTTAGGGTCTTGAGTGGGTCTGTTAGTGGCTCTATGGGTGTGTGAGTGGCTATATGGGTGACTGGGTCTGTGTGAGTTGTTAGCTGGTATGTGGGTCTGTTAGTGGTTGTATGGGTCTGGGAGTGGTTTTATGGGTGTGTGGGTGATTGTGAGTAGGTGTGCAGGTCTGTGAGTGGGTGTGTATATTTTTTTTAATTGGGGTCTTGATTCGTGGATCTGCTACAGAGCACATAGGGTGTCATTCTGAGCACTGCGGTGGATCTCTAGTTTTAGTACAATTTCTTGCCCATGAGCAGTCTCTCACAGATACTTCCATCAGTCCCATGGGATCAGGGTACCTCTACCCAGACCCCTTCTATCACTTTAAAATTTTATTTCCTGGGAGCCGTGTCCAACATGGCACCCGTGTAGACTCATTTGTGCGAAGCTCCGCTGCCGATTCCGCAGCGGGCAGATCTGGCTTGACCCCCAATGTTTTGACCCCCCTTTAGCCCTGGGGGGGGGGGTACATCGGGGAGATCCCTGGGGGATGAAGCGGTCTCACATGGACAGCAGCTGCCAGAGGAGACCAGCGGCGACGCCGCAGAGCCGCGAGCACTGACATGACTGCCACGGCTTAGATCAAAGAAGCGATTTTGCATTACATCCGGCAGAGGCTGCAACCCTAAGCCCCTGACCAACAAGACAGAGTGACCTGCGGCTGTGAGCAGAACTACCAGAGAGCTCGCTCCAGGGAGCCCCTACACAGCACAAGGATGAACAACAAGGCATCCGTGGTCTGAGGATGGCCTACACAGGCATTAGAGGCTTCAAAGAACCACAAGGTTGGGGCCTGCCACGCGGACCCAGGGCCCCTTGCGCCCTCTTCTTGCTGCTCAAGGTGTTATGTGCCTGAAGAGATCTCCCCGGCTCTGGCAATAGCCTTGCTGGACATTCAGACATTGCGGTGAGACTGTTGGAGGGGGAACTGGTCTTGCTGGCGTGCAGTGATCGGAATACCTTCAATGCAGAAGGAGGCAGCGGTGAGGTAATGGATACCCAGCTGCATTAGATGAGGAGCTCACTAGGGATAGCCGGCCCCTCTTCCAAGCCCCCTCTCCCCCACAGGCTCCTGTGGGCCCAAGACCGTACAGGAGCCTCCTTCTCTGTGGACCTAGCGTTTCCAGGCACTTGCTTCTACACCTCCGCCTGGTGCCACAACATGATGTCCACTGCCACCCATGGCAAACTACTGCAGGAAGAAAGATACAACAGTTAAAGACATGCTCTGTAGGCCTGCCTCCAAGAAGACAATACAGCGGCGTAATACCTCACCGCCCCTGTCAGCCTCACATGAAGCAACAGACCAAGACTAACTGGAAGGGGGTGCCTCAATCACACGCTCCTAAATGGACTCCTCCTTAAGCACACTGCAGTCAGACACAGCGGCCCTGAAACACGAAGTGGCCACAGAAATTAAGGACTTAGAAGGGACGTGGGTGAGCTGGGACAAAGGTTACCCTGGAACAAAACAGCGACGCCAGAGAAGAGTAACTCGACGAACACAGACGTGAATTGCTTGACCTGCATGACAAGAATGTGGATCTTCAATTACATCTGTAAGATCTCGAAAACGGATCTCGATTGAACAGCAGGATCAAAGGTGTTCCTGTCCAGGCAGCCACCAGTAATCTAGAGGAGCACGTCATCCGCCACATCCTTCGAGAGCTTGCGTAGCAAGAAATCACCTTGTATCGTACAATGCTATACTTTTCTAATAAGAGGTTGATTATACATTTGTTTTGGTGCTAGATCGTATTGTGATGCTTGTTCATGCAGCCAGCACAGCAATATTGTTGTGTTATTAGGCTTGAGTGCAGCAAATAGCTAAACTTAAAATAAGATGCCACTGTGGTCAGTAATCCGGTGACTATAATCAGTTTGAATAAGTATTGCTATCTTGGGCCTAGGTGCCAGGTATGCAGAGCGCGAGCAGCCAGTGGACTACAAAGATGGCTGACTCCCGTGTCTGCACATGCGCGTTAGTCGGCCGAGGTGCCTTAAATCCAGCCGCTCCCAGGCAAGAACGCTTCGCGTTCTAGCTTCGAGATTGTGCAGTCGTTTCCAGGTTCACTCACCTATGCTTCTGGGTCGTCGTGTCTCCTCGTCTGCTTGCTCCTCATCTCGGCGTCCTTGGTGTCAGATTTTCTTGTTCCTGGCACGATACTTCATCTCCTCTCCGTGGTTGGTGATTAACCCTTTGGAAAGCTTCTCTAACTCACGTCTTCCACCACGGTAGGCTACAGGCTCCTGTTTATCTAATGTTAATGAAAAGAAAAAGGGACAATACAAAAGAAAAGCTGAATACTTACATTATTGAAATTGGTGTTGCTCGCAATCTTTTACTAGCAAGCTTATTTACTTTAAGACACATCTGATTTATGCTTCGAGTTGATGGAGGTTTGATTTTTCTTTACTACTTGTTATTTCCTGAAAAGATAAAGGAATGGATTAGTTCCCTGCAGTCAAGGGAATTTATGTTATGGACATTACGGATAACCAATATATATATTTGGAGCAGTCCTTATAAAACTATTGATGGGTTCCATTACCACATTTCCCTTATATCAGACATACAAATATATTAAGACTGTTTATAATATATCGATACAAAAGGGGATGATGGACGGAACGTTTGAGCCAATCAAACACTCACCCCCAGTCAACTGATCTGGGTTTAATCCATCATCATTCTTTAGCTCACTCCACCACCCCAGTTCAGACATGGCCATATGCAAATCAGTCTGACCCTGTGCCTCATGGGAACAGTCCAGCCCGAACTGCCAAGCCATGTCTTCCCTGGACCGGAAACAAGCATCCTAGGACCGGTTTCTGGCATTCCAGCCGTCATCAGCCAGGCTTGCTTGAATCCAGTGGCAAAGTGAGCAAGGGACCCACGTCTGGGCATACCCCCGCCAACTTAGGGCGACCAAAGCGATACAAAAGGGGATGATGGACGGAACGTTTGAGCCAATCGAACACTCACCCCAGTCAACTGATCTGGGTTTAATCCATCATCATTCTTTAGCTCACTCCACCACCCCAGTTCAGACATGGCCATATGCAAATCAGTCTGACCCTGTGCCTCATGGGGACAGTCCAGCCCGAACTGCCAAGCCATGTCTTCCCTGGACCGGAAACAAGCATCCTAGGACCGGTTTCTGGCATTCCAGCCGTCATCAGCCAGGCTTGCTTGAATCCAGTGGCAAAGCGAGCAAGGGACCACGTCTGGGCATACCCCCGCCAACTTAGGGCGACCAAGCGATACAAAGGGGATGATGGACCGGAACGTTTGAGCCAATCAAACACTCACCCCCAGTCAACTGATCTGGGTTTAATCCATCATCATTCTTTAGCTCACTAAGGGAAGACATGGCTTGGCAGTTCGGGCTGGACTGTTCCCATGAGGCACAGGGTCAGACTGATTTGCATATGGCCATGTCTGAACTGGGGTGGTGGAGTGAGCTAAAGAATGATGATGGATTAAACCCAGATCAGTTGACTGGGGGTGAGTGTTTGATTGGCTCAAACGCTCCGTCCATCATCCCCTTTTGTATCGCTTGTTCGCCCTAAGTTGGCGGGTATGCCCAGACGTGGGTCCCTTGCTCACTTTGCCACTGGATTCAAGCAAGCCTGGCTGATGACGGCTGGAATGCCAGAAACCGGTCCTAGGATGCTTGTTTCCGGTCCAGGGAAGACATGGCTTGGCAGTTCGGGCTGGACTGTTCCCATGAGGCACAGGGTCAGACTGATTTGCATATGGCCATGTCTGAACTGGGGTGGTGGAGTGAGCTAAAGAATGATGATGGATTAAACCCAGATCAGTTGACTGGGGGTGAGTGTTTGATTGGCTCAAACGTTCCGTCCATCATCCCCTTTTGTATCTGTTTATAATATATGTCCTTACATTTCTTCCTCTATCCAGGTTTCTATGCTCTAAAACTCACCGCAGCTACCAGGACATACACAGTAGAAGGGAATAGATCAGGTATATACATACTAGACCAGAGATTAGCGATATTCAAGGGTTTAAACAGAGTTTATGCTTACCTATTCTTTCCACAGTGACACTATCTCAGATTGGGGTGCAACGTGGAACCTTTGTGTGCTTTCTCCTTGTTTTCTTCCCTTCTTCCCCGGGTTACTGTTCGTACTTTGACTAAGTTGGGTACAATAGATGACCAGGTGAAGTTGAGGATGTTTTCATAATTTGCATGACGTTCCTGCGGAAACGTAAGTAAACCGGTCACTAGGCGGGCAAAGCCGTATTAGCAATGGTGTATAAGGAGGAAATCTAGGGCAAGCAAACCGTGGATGCTTCCCCAGGGACAAGATATTTCTTCTCTTCAGACTTAATTTGGAGAGAATTGGTTGGGCCAGTCTACTGTCAGATATCATAGCCTTAAAGGCAACACTTTACTGGGTATAATTATATTTAATTTGGGCAGAAACGATGTATTGTAATTAGGTATTCACTTTAGAGTATGCGCATTTTCAAAGAGGTCAAATAGACTAAAAAGTAGTCTATCCATGTAGCAAACACAACATTCACTTTGTTTTCCAAATGTAAGCTATACAGGTACTTTCTCCTGGCTACCCTTCCATGACAGCTGTACTTTTTCACTCTTCTCTCAGTCTGTACTTGTTCAATCTTTTCTCAATGGTAGAATGCTGACAGATAATATTTACCATGGATTTTGTGATTCTTTGTGATGTCTGTGGTCACCATCTAGTCTGATCTTGGAGTGCCTTTGCTTGGATTTCCACAACTCTTTTTTTTTTTTTTATTCCATTTGTAAATTAGCTTTCTCACTGTAAAATGATGGTCTGCATTTTGTTTGGACATTACTTCATAATGTGTTATAAAAAACAAGGGGACCCAAATAAAGTCGGTCAGGGACCTTGGGTAATCAACTGTTTCTAAAGACAGTGGTCCCTAGACAAGGATTAATGTGAGCAAACAATAAATATAGACCCAATCAGTACTATATTTTTACCGCTATCCAGCCGGACAGGGGTATTTTAATATGCAGTTAGTTAAATAAACAAAAATGTAACCAGGAACAATTTAAAGTGGGACACAAGCCTGCATTCAACCTCTCATAACATGAAACAAAACAGAAAGGCTCAGGCAGAGTAAATTGTTTGTATGACACAATTTTTGGTATGACAAACAAATTATAGTGGGGACACCATTACACATAATTAGTCTTAAATAGCAAAGTGTATATGGTGTACAACAAGTCGACGGCGTTTCTATGCTTATAGAAGATATAGGATCATCATCATCAGGACATTATCAATATTATGCCTGTATACATTTGCCTGTAATAACTAGTTCCAGGTCAAAATGACTTGGAGGAGTTTTGTCCCAGGCGGAGACCGATTAGATGTCCGGGCCGAGTGCGTAGGGGATGAAAATTGCAGTGAACCACACGGAAGGGCTGGGTCACAGTCAACCTAATTAAGGAGCTGTAACAGCCTAAATATGCTACCGGACGTCAGGTGCATTTGGAAGGTGGATAGGTTAGAGCCGCGTTTGCGGTCTCGGAATTGGAGTCGTGGAAGCCTATTTCGATGGAATGCAGAGTATCGGCAAGCCAGAATATGTGAGCAGCGTGGGCGGTCTCAGAGGTCTGGGAGCGGAGTCGCGGCAAATCTATGATCAACCGCTGTTACAGCATGGACTTCCTGTCGGCACCAGGGAAAGGAGTGTGGTTCACTGCAATTTTCATCCCCGCCTGGAACTAGTTATTACAGGCAAATGTATACAGGCATAACATTGATAATGTCCTGATGATGATCCTAAATCTTCTATAAGGATAGAAACGCCGTCGACTTGTTGTACACCATATACACTTTGCTATTTAAGACTAATTATGTGTAATGGTGTCCCCACTATAATTTGTTTGTCATACCAAAAATTGTGTCATACAAACAATTTACTCTGCCTGAGCCTTTGTTTTGTTTCATGTTATGCGAGGTTGGATGCAGGCTTGTGTCCCACTTTAAATTGTTCCATGTTACATTTTTTTGTTTATTTAACTAACTGCTTATTAAAATACCCCTGTCCGGCTGGATAGCGGTAAAAACATAGTACTGATTGGGTCTATATTTATTGTTTGCTCACATTAATCCTTGTCTAGGGACCACTGTCTTTAGAAATAATTGCTTCATAATGTTTCATAGGCTGATGAGACAGTCACAGATATCGTTTGATGTAGGCATACTGTATTACCACAAGCCTGAATTGGCCAGACTAAACTGATAGTGTCTGATTTAATGTACATGTAGTAACACTTTTTTTAAAAGCAGATTTTATTGGGTTTACATAGCATCAGCATACAACTAGCCACACTGTGGCAGCACACAATTTATCATGGAAATTGTTTGTTAGACCTGGCACCATTGGCGTGGGTCTCCCTTCCATTTTTTTGCCTTTACCTCCTGTGTTTTGCTGTGTGTGGGACTCCATTTTTGCTGGTCTAGATGCTTTGGGCATTTTGCCACTGCTGTTCAGTGCCAAAGTGCAAGTGCTCCCTTTGTAAAGTATTGTTATGGATTAGTGATTCCATGATTGACTTATTTGATTTACTTGTCAGACCCTAGTATAGTGCACTATGTGTGCCCAGGGCTTGGAAAACAAATGCTGCTAGTGGGCTTGCAGCACTGATTGTGCCACCCACAGAAGCAGCTTGTAAAATGTGACTCAGGCCTGCCATTGCAGAGCCTGTGTGCAGTCTGGGACTGCCATGTCGACTTGGCAAGTGCACACACTTGCCAGTCCCTAAACCTTTCCTTTCCTACATATTAGCCACCCCTAAGGTAGGCCCAAGGTACCCCTGTGGGTAGGGTGCATTGTATGTGAAAGGTAGGACATGTCCTGATTTGTGTGGCATGTCCTGATAGTGAAATACTGCAAATTTCGTTTTTCACTATTGCAAGGCTGTCTGTTCCCATAGGCTAGAATGGGGAGTTTGTTTATAACCTGTTATAAACAGAACTGACCTTGGGAACAAGATAGGAAAATAAAATTTAGTATGCCTGAACTCAGAATGTTAAAATACATCTTTTAGTGAGGGTGATTTTTACAGTCTGTGTTTGAAAATACCACTTTTAGAAAGTAGGTATTTTCTTGCCTAACCATCCAGTGTGCCTCTGCTAGGTTTGTGTATTGCATGTCTGGCTTTTGGATGACAGGGGCTGGAGAAGGGCAGCGGCTCCAGAAGTCTGATGAGTCAGGGCTGGGCTGAATAGACCTGGGCTGCATTTAGAGTAGGGGGAGGAGATTTCCTTTTCACCTGAATGGGCCTGGTCTGCCTTCAACAATGCTGTCTCCACCTCCTGCCAGGAAGTTGCACCAGTGAGGACAGAACTGGTTTTGGTTGGGTACAGACACTCTCTGCCTTCAGAGAACAAAGGATTTTGGTGTATAAAGAGGGGCCCAGACCCCAGACTTTTAGATCACTTCTGGGAAATCAAGAGGAACCTTTGCCAAGGAGAAGAGCCGGAGAAACTGAGGAGGAATACTGCCCCTGTGCTGGTTGCTGTCTGGGGTTGGCCTGCAGTGGCTGCTTGCTGCCAAGGAAAGGAGAAAAGGACTTTGATGCTTGCTTTGTCCCCTGCTTGAAGAAGATCTCCAAGGGCTTGAACTGAGCTTGCCCCCTGTTCTAGAGGTCTCAGGAACAGCAAAGACCTCACTGTGTCTGTGTGCACCGTCTCTGATCGTCGCTGCAGAAGAAAAGGGTAACCGACTGTCATCGAGTCCGTCGCAGGATTTCGTGTCCTGAGAGCACCGCCGAGAGCAACGCCTCGCAACGCAACCCTGGTCTCACCGACTCTGTCAATGAGCCGCTGCTTGCACCGTGTCCTGTGGGTACCGCACTCCGCAACGCTTCGTTACACGCTGCAAGGACGTCACCGACTCCGTCGCTGCCCGGCCGGAACATCGACCGGCTACGTCGCCGCACCGTGACTTGCGAGCACCGCAGCGAGCACCGTCTCACCCTTCAACGCAAGCCCCGGTCTCTCCGTCTCTGGCAACGAGCCGCTGCTTGCACCGCATCGTGAGGACACCGCCCGCTGCACCGCTCTGCTTCACAACGCGACCGCGACGTTTCCCCAACCGACTCGCACCGACGTGTTGGTCGCAACAAGAAAGGTACTGTCCGAGTCTTGCGACGCTTTAGCTGGCCCGTATCGACGCGGTCGGCTGGAATTGTTAGACTCTGTCGTATTCAGTATCGCGGTAGCCCCAGGAGGAGCTACCGAGTCAGAAGAACTGTGTTTTATTGATTTTCCTGCAATCTAAAGGTTATTTTGCACAATTACTATTTTTCAAGAGTAGTGTATGTTGGATTTTTGTCGTTTGGTCTTGTTTTGGTTTAGATAAAGATTGGCTATTTTTCTAAACTGGTGTGGTGTCCGTTTGTAGTGTTTTCACTGTGTTACTGTATGTGTTCACAAATGCTTTACACACTGCCTCTGAGATAAGCCTGTCTGCTCGTGCCAAGCTACCAAGGGGGTGAGCAGGGGTTATTTTAGAAGTGTATCCCCCCTTACCCTGACTAGAAGCAAGGGTCCCTATTTGGACAAAGGTACCTTCCTCTGCCAACTAGAGACCCCCATTTCTAACAGAAATCATACCAAGCAACCATCCATCCCGCAACACCCCACACACAACTTCCTGCCCGCCTCCCTGAGTCACACCCCCACAGCTGCAAGTCAAGTTTATCTACTCAGTACTTGTCCCACCCAGCAACCTAAGATTTGGACACAGCCTCAACCAGCTTCATCTGGCCAGAGCACTGGGCTCATGCAACCATAGAATCATTCTCTGGCACACAATTCTTCCGAAACGGGGGCCTGAGCCAACTGACTGCCAGGGGATGCCACTTGTGATGGGGGTTCCGGGTCTTTCATGCAGTCCACCAATGCCTCCGAAGCCCTGGCCACCTCCAGGGAGCCACAACCCCTTCTCCCCTTCTGGAGCAACACTCCACTCTCATGCTATGCCCATCTCTCAAGTTACCTATGCCAAGCTGCGACCTGGGGCCCCCTAATAGCCTTCCAATTACGTGTCATTTCCTTCTTTGCCAATATAAAGGACAAATCCTGGAATCTGCTGATGACCTTGGTTCTAGCGGTGTTTGGGGACCAGCTTAGTAAGCAGTGCTCCAGAGAAAAGGGGACCTCTCTCTGTGTAATGTCAGTGACTGTGTGCATGATCTGCTTCCAATAGTCCGTCGGGTATGGGCAGACCCACAACATATGAAAGAACTCCACCCCGACGACTCCACATCAAGGGCATGCTGCACCAACTGTGTTTAAAAAAAACTGTTGACTCCCCCTGGGGTAAGGTATGCCCTCTGTAAGATCTAGAAGTTGATCAGTTTAAATCTGGTGTTCCAAGACACCCTGGGGTACTGTTCCAATATTTTTATCCAATCGTCCTCTGGCACCAGAGCCGTCCAAGTCTTCCTCCCAGTGGACCCGCAGAGCATCCAGTGGTTTCAACATGTCTGCCCTGATCACCCTAAATAAACAGGAGACCACTTTTTTTTTTTTTTTTAAAGTACCAGAGCACATGACCAGGTATTGGCAGCGCCTATGATGAGGTGGTTAGGACATGCCCACCTCCCCGCCCCTATGATGAGGTGGTTTTGACATGCCTACCACCCCATTGCCTCCTAACTGCCACCAACACTGCCCTATAGAGCAATAAGTGCCCCTGGGGCAAGTCGAATTTCAGACAGAGTTCTTCCGCATGAAACCCGTCCCCTACACGCACCACACACAGATACATCCAGTCCGCTTATCCCCACAGGTCCCCTCCATGAGGCAACAGCTCTAAGATTCCAGAAGGGCACGTCGGGCGAGTACCGACTGCAGCCGCATTTTTTGTAAGCACGTGGCCAGCAGCATCACAGCACTTGGAATTCACTTGTGTCCCCAGCGAGGGGGCGTCCGGCTATCAGTAGTACTCTAAACAGCTGCTGGAGGTCAGGAGTACACTGCCCCATCTCTCGCCCAGGGGTCATCCTACTTGCCACCCACTGGGTGAGCCAATGGAGCCGTGCTGAAATGGAATGTGTCTCAAACTCTGAGACTGCTAGGCCTACATCTCCTACCGGGTGCTGCAAAGTTGTCATAGCTACCCTCCTGCGACTGGCACCCCAGATAGAAGTAATAATGAGCGAGTCTAGCTCCCGGAACAGCATTTGGAGAATCCACACAGGCAAGACCACAAATTGATATAACACCTGAGGGAGCACTACCATTTTAGGAAGAGCAATTTGCCCCACAACTGATAAGGGAAGCATCTTCCAGAAGTCCATGCTCACTCGAAGGGCGTGAATCACCATCCCCACATTCCCGTCTAACAATTCAGCCTAGTCATGAAATATTTTCACCCCCAGGTATTGCAGACATCGGGATTCCCACTTCAGCATCCCCAACAGCTCCATAGGCGTATGGTTCACAGTCACCGGGAGTAGCCATGATTTCTGCCAATTTACCCTCAACCCAGATATTAAGCCAAAGTCATCCAGGAGTTGCTTAGTGTCCTCCAGGACTGCTTCAGTATCTCGGAGGAATAGTAATATATCGTGCGCATATAAGGCAATGTGATGTAGTTGCCCTCGGACCACTAGACCCCTGTAAGGGTCACCTGATCTAGCACTGTTGGCCAGCAGCTCCAGTGCCAACACGAAGAGCAATGGCAATAAGGGACAGTCCTGCCTGGTCCCACGGGCCACCTCCTATTTCTCAGAGATAACACTGTTAGTTTCCACTCTAGCCATAGGGGCTGTATATAGCAGTCTAGTCCAGCCTATAAAACCGCGTCCCAGTCCCATTATTCTATAGAGGAAGTCCCACTCTAAACTGTCAAAAGCTTTCTTTATATCTACCGCTGCCTCCCCTTAGTCATGTGTTTTTGCCTCTGGTAATGTTAACAAACTCCTGATAAAACGCGCGGTAATTCTAGCATGGAATATACCCAGCCTGATCTGGGTGTATCAATTTCATCATGTAGGGTACCAGCCTGGTTGCCAAAACCCATCTAAGAAGAATATAATCGATATTAAGGATCGACAATGGTCTATTTAATGTATAGTCATATGAAGGCCTCCCCGGTTTCACCAAGGGCACTACCAACTCCTCACATGTGAAAGGTAGGTGATAACCCATATCTTTTACCGCTTTGTAGAAATCCACTAACTTGGGGGCAAACACATCCGCATACGTGACGTAAAATTTGACAGGTTACCCGTCTGTCCCAGGTGTTTTCCTCCTCACCATGCCCTTCAATGCGGTTCTTATTTCCTGAAGTGTGATGTCCCCTACTTTCTCCTCAGCCTCCTCTGGTGTGAGGGCCAGTAAAAGTAACAGGTCAGGAAAGTCGTTATGGTGCCGTGTGTGTATGGAAGCGCTCACATAGAGGCGAGAAAAGTCTCCTCTAAAATGCTGGTTAATGTCTGCCTGGCTATATAGCCTGACCCCCTGGACTGTCTCGAGTTCCACAATGACTGAACCCCGTTTAGCTGGATTAGCGAGCCAGTCCGGGAGTGAGCCAGCCCTATTGTGTTCTGCATGCGCCCTTATCATGTACTCCCTATAATCGTAGCACCTAAGCTTCTCGCTATTCCCCGCCAACCGCTCCTTAGAACCCAGCAAGGTCTGCTGCAATTCAGGGTGACCTGGTCTTCGCTGTTCCACCTCCCAGGCCACTACCTCACCCAGTAAAGTGCGCCTAACACCCACCGTTTCCGCACTACCTCAACCAGCAAAGTGCACCTAACACCCACCGTTTCCGCTATGCACTCCCCTCTGATCACGGTCCTAAAAACATCCCATTCTAGCTGTGGGGTAGATGCTGTGCCAGCATTGTCCTCAAAATACTGCTTAATACTTTCCCTGATTGTGTCCTGAAAGACCGGATCTTCTAGAGATTCCGGCTTCTGTCGCCACGTAGGTATGCAGGGCCACGTTTGCTCCCAACACAGATGGAGGAGTACCGTGTTGTGATCCAATATACTCCTAGCAAGATATTCAACCTCATGTACCAAGCCATGTACATCTGAGGAGTATAGCAATGCATCCAAGCACACATGAAGCTCATGGAGGCCTGAAAAGGAGGAGTAATCCCTAGTCACCCGGTGTGTGAGGTGCCAAGTATCAACCAGTCCCCACCTTTTCTGCCATCCAGCGAAAGCCCTAGCCGCCCAGCTAACCAGAGAGTTCCTCAACAGGAGGTGGGACACTTATAGTCCCCCTCCCCCCCCCCCATTAAGGACCAATTGCACCAGGTATGGCGCCAGTACCCTGGACAAGTCCTCCAGAAGTGCTGCCTGGTCCACATTCAGGGCATATATATTAATCACCGCTATGTCTCGGTCAGCGAGCCGCCCCATCACCACAACAAATCTACCCCCCACCCCTCCCGGATCAATCAGTTCCCTGGTTTTTTGGAAGGGGACCCCTGGACGCACCTAAAAGAGCACCCCCTTGTCTAGGCAGAATACGTGTTGTATTAGGCCTGCTCCTGCCACCTTCTATGCTGCGCTTAGCCCTTCTTAGATGTGAGATGTTTCTTGCTTGAAATAATGCTACATGGACCCCCCTTCTATTGAGGTATGAAAACACTTTATACCGCTTGCCCATATTATTCATCCCCCTGATGTTCCAGGATATGAATTTGTAGTTCATGGGGCCCTCCATCGGGCGTATCTGCTCTACAATCATTGGCACCCACCATCTGACCCTAACTGCTGCGCCTTCATTGCTAGGTCCTGATGAGACCCCACATTAAGTGGGTCGAAACGTCGTCGACTAAGTGAAGTGATGGAGCAGGGTAAATATAAAAATTTTAACCTCCTAATATTTTCGTATAATAATAATAAACATGTTCGTTCAAGTAAATAACCAACAATGTATGTAAAGGGTTAAGGATAAAACGCAGTTTAATGTGCAAAATAATGAACTAATAATTGTTTACGTTTCTAACATAACATAATATTTTGCGTACTAAAATAATAATAAAATGCATGATTTGTGCTTTGAATAAAACGTGTGGTTGCAAAATAAAGCGATGGTAAGTAAGGGACAGCTTTATATGTTGCTTCTGCTAGGTAATACCTAATTGGGGTACGTAGAAAGACGGGAGGGAAACAAAGGGGTTTATATTTCATTGTTTTAATAACATTTTGTTTTCTTTAGAAATAGTGCGCTTAGGCCTACCGAGCAGCAATATAAAATGGCCGCGAGTTACTAGAGTGCGCAGGAGCGGATGAGACCATGTGATAGAGGAGAGAGGCTGTTGCAAAGGGATGATCACGTGCTGATGCCGAGAGGCTAAGATGAAAGTATGGTCAAGGCTGCTGTGACCCTTCTGAGCAGATGTGTGCCAAGATGATCAGCAAGAAGCGTGAGAAGCCTGGTTGAATCAATAGAAAGAACTCTATTATATAAATTGTTGCAGAAAAAGAAACAATTTGGACTGATCGAAACGGATGAGCAAGTGCATGAACTGTGGGAAACGATGCTTGCATGGACATTCCTCACGGAACTAGTTAAGACCAGGAAGTTTGATTAAAATGTATAGGGACCTGAGTTTTGGACCAATGAGAATGAATCGCGCCATGTAAGAAGAAACATTTTATGTTGTAAGCGAGAATTAGGGTATAAGAAGACCTACTCTTGGTGGGAGGGGTTAGAATGCTGCGGGATGCTGCGGGAGATGCTGAAGAAGTTAGATGCTGTAGATGGGAGAGTTTGCGGTTGCTGATGCTGACGAGCTGATGCTGCTGCTGTTATTTTCCTTTTCCAGTTGAGTATAAGATGCCGCTTTAGGAGAACTAGCATTTGATAAGATTTATATTAGAATTATTAGGATTTCCCGAGAGATAGATAGGTTGATCTATAGAGTTCTTAGTATGATAACCTCATTTTCGGTCTAATAAAAGTATCATGCAATTACAACTATTCTTATATTGATGATAAACGCAATGATCTGAATAATAAATTAATCTCGAATTTCCTGCATTCAAAACTTTATATAAACTTTATTATTCTTCAAACAAATGACTCAGTGATTTTCTTTAGCATAATGATTAATAATGAATTGGTAAAAGAGTTCATTGTGATTGAGCTGGCCTTAATCACCATCAACTGATTCCTACTAGTTGGTCCATCGACCAATGAGCGGAATACCTTAAAAGTAAAATGAGAATTGTTGTGTCATTATAAAAGAGGTATCCCGTCTCCTTCCAGCGAATCGTTTTTCTCCTAGGTTTCATGTCGGAGGAAAATCCAGGGAAATAAATGAGTAAGTGAATGTATATGCGGTGTTATGGGCCCCACCGTCATATGGATATAGTGTGTGTGTTTTGGAGAAATAATTACACCTGGATGACCAAAAGCATAGTAGGAGAAATTATTTTTATTGTAAGCGCTGGATCAGAAGCGAACCATTGTCAGCCAGCCATTACTGTATTAGTAGGCTGCGAGCACATATGTATTGATTTAATGGTCGCTCTTGTACATCTTTGATGAAACCTTGTTTTTATGTCACAAAAAGTCACAACCTTGAAATATAGGTTTCACAATCACTTGGGACACCATGCACTGGATTTAAAATAATGTGATTACATTCTATAAAACAACGTATTTTCATACAAAATTCGTGCTATATGCCTCTTTCAAACATCTCTTTTCCTTCGATTATTGTGATTGTGCTATTATATACGAAGTATCATTTGTTGATTGTCCACAGGAACCGTTGTTGTCTGTAAAACTGTAAAGTACCCTGATTCCATGTGAGTAGGGTGTCCCTTGTTTTTTCATACACGACTTGTAGAGCGGTGGCTGCACCGCAAGCGGTTAATTCTTTTTCAGTATTGTCCTCTAACCCTGTCTAAACACAGAGTGTTACACAAACCCTCGGGGGTAAGATGTCCGATAGAGAAGCTCCCGTATACACAGATGAGTATATAGCCAAGATTATAAGTGGCCCCTCACGGTTCTCTGCACAACCAAACAAAACAGCGAGTCCTAAACAACTCATTTTGGAGAAATTGGAGAAAGCTAAGAAAAAGCATGTGAGAACAGAGCTGCATGCACGCATGCTCACAGAGTATCTCAAAGCTGGAATCATTCCCCAAGGTTTACAGGTTAGAAATATGCCAGGAATTTTTAGAGAAGATCCCAAATTCAAAGGTGGTTTCAGCCACATCTCTACCACCTGTTCACGCCACTGGATGGTGTTAGGAGTAGAGACTGCTATAGAACACGCCAAGGCAGAATTGAAAGAGATAGAAGATCTTGAACGAGAATTGCTGGGAGGTGACGGGTTGGCAGAAGCTAAAGCACTCTTTGACAAACTCATCAAGACCATTGATGAGTTTAACACATATGAATTAAAGAAAAAAGTAGACAAGGTTACAAAAGATATAAAAAAACTTCACCAAAGAGAAAGCTTACCCTTATCTAAGAGAGGACTATTACACCACTATAAACACTCAGAATAGACAAAACACCTGGGGGAGGTTTAAAAGAAACCAACCGATTACTTTCTCTGAATCCTCAGGAGGATCGGAAGACTCAGACTCACAGCCAGGTCCGAGCCGTCCGGATAATCATCCAGGGCAGCCTTTTTTAGAGAGGCCCACGAGGCAAGGGCAAGACATGGTACCAGTACCCTGGAGAACGTCAAACGAGGAGGAAACACTACCAATGGGGGCCACAGCCTTATTAGACACACCTGTAGGAAGCTTGGAAAGGATACCCATTTTCAATCTCTCGCAACACTTGTTATCTTCAGCAGAAATATCTCTGCTGAATAGAGGCTTATCCTTTGTAATTACAGAAAAGACCAATTTTTTTAAACTTAAAAACAGAGCTTTTCCAATTCTTCCGAAAAATAAGACTAAGAATATTTTTCAAAGACAATGAATTGGCCACACAAGAATCGGTTACAGGTCTACGACCGCCATCGATCTTCTATCCCTCTAATTCCATGATGCCACCTGAGTTACTTGCTTTTGAGAAACTCATTTTGACCGAGATTGACACCATGAAATCTACCAAGTGTTTTGTTCCCTATAACATCAGTCTAGCAGAAAGAGAGGCCCTACAGAACCTAAAACATGACAAGACCATAATTCTCAAACCTGCCGATAAAGGCGGAGGTATCGTAATTCAGGGTCGCAATGAATATGATGAAGAGATTAACAAACAAATCACGGATCAGAGACACCACAAGGTATTAGCCACGAATCCTTTGTCCACCATCAAAATGGAGCTCCTTAAACTAACAACAGAGGCCAGGGAACTTGGTTACATTACCAAAAAAGCATTTGTTTACTTAAATACGGAAAGTCCTCGTACACCTGTACTTTATACCCTGCTTAAAATTCATAAGAGCATTACAAATCCCCCTGGGTGCTCCATCCTATCTGGTTGTGGTTCAGCTTTAGAACCCATCGGTAGATATATTGACTTTTTCATCAAGGACTTTGTCCCTATACAAGAGACTTTTGTGAGAGATAGCATGTTTATGATTAAATTGATTTATAACAGGCCCTTCAACATTGAAACAGATTGACTAGCCACCCTTGACATTTCTTCATTGTATACCAACATACCCCAGGAAGAGAGTATTGAGCTTGTAGAAAAACTGTTGGAAACACGTACACGGCCCTTGCAAGTCCCCACGAGTTTCATTATTTCATTACTACGTATTGCGTTGCAATACAATTATTTTCTTTCGGATGGGAGCTACTATCAACAGTGCTCTGGAACATCAATGGGAGCAGTTTTTGCCCCAAATCTAGCGAATATCTATATGGATTTCGTGGAACAAACGTATGCCTTGTCTGCACAGAACATATATCATCCCAACATAAAATGTTACATCGATGATATTTTTCTGGTCTGGTTCTGAATATGACTTCCATGAATTTGTAAAATATCTGAATAATGTTCAAAAACATCTAACATTCACCTCTACCATACATAAGTCAGAAATTGCTTTAATCGCCAGGTCTAAAAAAAACATGAGAATGGAGCACTCTATACTGGTCTTCATAGAAAACCCACAGAAAGAAACACCCTTCTCACATATAACAGCAATCACCCACGTGCTCTAAGAGATGGACTACCATTTGGCCAATTTCTACTTCTTCGTAGAAATTGTTCCAGTAAAGAAGACTACATGAGGGAGGCACAAATACTGAAAGCAAAACTGTTGGCTAGGGGTTATCCAAATAAAATAGTGCGAAATTCACTCAAGCGAGCATGGTTTTGCCCCAGAGAGGAACTACTCACCACTAGAAATAAACCGCCCCTTAAAAAACTGATTTGTCTCTCAACTTTTGGGATACATACGAACAAAATCCAGAAGTTAATTTAAAAAAACTCTTTCGCATTTAAACGTGGGAAGAATATAAAGGATCACCTGGTTCATTCCTCCACTCAAAACAATACCAGGCAAAAGTCTAGAACCTTAGAATCAGCCTGGGGATTGCCAGAAATCAAAGGTCATCGCAAGTGTGGGAATTGTGTGGCATGTGTTTTGACATTTGGCACGGATACTTTTGAACATGGGCATGTGAAACATTCTCTCAACTTTTTTTCAAATTGAAAATACAAGGAATGTGGTATATTGTATATGGTGCCCATGTCAACTACCGTACATTGGACAAACCTCCCAACCTATAAAAGCTTGAATAAGCCAACATCGGAGCAGAATACGGTGTTCCATTTTAAATGCTCCAATGGTGGTACACCACAATGAAATGCAACACACAGCAGATAAACTCAAGTGGCAAGTGGTTGGAAAAGCTGTCATCCCTGTTTTTCTCCACCCTGTCAAATTGAACTTTTAAAGTGCGTTCAGATGAGATATAATACAGACTATAAAGCAGGCATGATGGGTTCTCACCCTGCAGTACTGAACCTTGAATGAATTTTTGTGACCCATACCACAAAATATGTAGTTGACCTTCATATATGCTTTTGTTTGCTTCTGTGATATATGGATATATTTCACACACTCACAGCCTTTCGTATTATAAATATCACCTTGTTACACAATTTCATGGACCTAGTAAAAATCCATTCTCTGAACCACGTGGTAAATTTATGCATATTTTTAGTTCATCTGCCCTTCCTTTTAGTTTTTTTATCCCTTCATTTTTAAGGGCATTTCCCCTCCATTCAGCTCCTTTTCCAAATATTATTCATATGCTTTCCTGAGGACGCAGAATTGTTCGTGCCTCGTCCTTTCCTTTAGTCATGTCTGCTCGTCCATTCCAACTATGACCAGCAAAGCGCGCCCTGTGAGCATAAAACAAGACCAATTCCCTCAGATCGGTCTTGTCATTTCACAAAGAGACAGACGGGTGCAGTTCTCTCCACGAGGCGAGCGTGATTAATTACTGCAGCCGACCTTGGCAACCCCTTTTCATTCCATTATTCTGGTTTTATAGTTTGGAAATTGGGTGAATGTTTCTTTACTCGTTTCACTGGTTATTTTTAGGTAACCAAAAGACGGATTGTCGTCATTTCCTTTGAGGCCAATTTAGAGTTCAGCCAATTACCACGGGTAAGAGTCTTTTTTTAATTGACTAATATAGATATTGACCACCTGTGCAACACACGTATTTACTGGGTATTTGAACCCTTCTTTCAGAAATTCCTGGCAGCTTTTCGCCCTTCTTGTAATTATTAAGGCTTTCAACCTTGAGCCTTCCTGACTGTCAGTACCCTCCCCACAATAGGGTAAGTTGAACTTATATTCACAGCTGGTGACTTCCAGCGTTAACCCCGTGTGCCCGTATGTATTTTAAATATTTCTCATTTCTCATCCCCACAGTGCCCGGCTGGGCCCTATGTGAATACTCTACTTCCTTTTTCACCCCCACATGGTGCACACCACAATATCTGACAGTCATCCCCAGGTATGATTAGCAACTGAAAATCTACCTTTTTGAAGCTTTTCTCTTATTTTTCACCACCAAACCATTACTGACACTATGGTTCTCGTTTTTTTAGGTGCCCCTTCATTGCTAGGTCCTGATGAGACCCCACATTAAGTGGGTTGAAACGTCGTCGACTAAGTGAAGTGAACCATTGTCAGCCACTATTACTGTATTAGTAGGTTGCAAGCACATATTATGTATTGATTTAATGGTCGCTCTTGTACATCTTTGATAACCTTGTTTTTATGTCACAAAAAGTCACAACCTTGAAATATAGGTTTCACAATCCCTTGGGACCCCATGCACTGGATTTAAAATAATGTGATTACATTATATAAAACAACGTATTTTCATACAAATTTCGTGCTATATGCCTCTTCTCTTTCAGACATCTCTTTTCCTTCGATGATTGTGCTATTATATACGAAGTATCATTTGTTGATTGTCCACAGGAACCGTTGTTGTTTGTAAAACCCTAACTGCTGCGCAGCGCTCTCAACTAGGGTCTGGACACATATGTTAGAACCAACAGGATGCGACTCAGAAAACACCAACTCCCAAACAAACGACATTTAACCCAACTCCCACTCCCCAGGACAAGTAGTCAACGACCTCCCTCCCATCCAAACTCTCATTCTAACCACAAACACTCGCGGGTGAGCCCATGTGCGCTACCCCTCTGGGTTGACTGTTTGAGTCCCCCACGCCAGGTGTCCACCATCCAGTAGCATATGATATACAGGTACCAGTTGCCGAGGGGGCCTGGGTGCACCCCCACCAAGCTCTCCGGGTACCCCCGGAGAATCACCCCAATCAACAGCAATTGGAACAAAAGCAACAAAGTAGCTGCATCACAGGAGTTCATCAGCAGTTCCTGGTGTCACAGTGGGAAGCGCCAGACCAGAGTCTCCAGACGAGACGGACACACGTTCAGAGTCAGAACCTCGAGTGCCATCGTCTACCACCATCGATGGATACTCGCTCTGCTACCACTCATCATTGCCACTACTTCCACTGCTCACAACTGCTCCTGCTGCACCTCTGGAAGGGGCCGCTCTGCTGTAACTTTTAGCCCTGCTCCTAAATCTAGCCCTCGCAGGCTTCCTCCTTGGGGACGTCTGTCTAGATTCCGGCAGAGGGTGCTGATCCAATCACTCCCATACTTCCTGAGGGGTCTGGAAAAACTGCACCCCATCTGCCGTCGTCACTCGTTACCTGGCGTAGGTAATACCCAATTGCTGTAGTTGTCGCCTCGCCTCCATAAAAGTGGATCGCTGCTTCTGGACCTCCTTGGTGAAATCTGGGTGCCCTATGACTTTTCCACTTTTAGGTCCCCTATTGATCTGGCTCGGCTCAGGATAAGGTCCCAGTCTTTATAATGCAGTAGTCTGGCCCCCACAGGTCGTGGCGGTGCCCCCGGGGGTGGAGGCCAGGCCAGGCCTCGATGTGCCCTCTCCAACCCAAAGAACGGAAAATGCCGCGCCGGCACCAATAATTTTCCTCAGCCAGCGCTCGAGGTAGTCCAGCATGCGGTCCCCTGCCACACGCTCATGCAGGCAATCACTCTAATATTGTTTCGACTTGAGCTGTTTTCAGCATCTTCCACACTGATTTCCAATGTTCTGACTGTAGATTCCATAGAGGTAAGTCGCTCCTTCAGTGTCACCAATTCGGGGGGGGGGCGGACTTCAGCCAACTTTCGCTTCACTGTTGTGACTCTTTCTGCAAGGCGCCTGTGATCATCCTTCAGGATCCCTATGTCTGCCACTAAGGTGCCCATCTTTGATTCCAGCCCCTCTCTAGAGGCAGTTATGGCCTGCAAAATATTATTCAGAGTGGGGTCTTTGGGGGTGTCCCAGCTGACCCCCAAGGTCCTCTTATCTCCTTCTGGAAGTCTTCCAATTGTACCGTGCAACCTATATGGTGTAACTTACTTATACTGTGTCACCCTGTGCATCACTCCAGGGGGCCGAAGGGCTGCTGAGCTGGAAAGACTGGGAGGGGGAGGCAGCAAGGAGGCAAAGGCACCCCCTCTAGATCCCATGATTTGGCAGCCTGTGCCTCTGGACGGATCGTCTCAGTAGTGACCTTCATCTACACCACTCTTTGAACGGCATCTGCAGCCAGGAGATCACACTATTCTAGCGTGACCCCCCCACACTAGTGTGTCACAGATCACACCAATGCGGGCCCCAGCAACCCTCACAGCCACTTCCAGTACTCAATGCAGCAACTATGTGTCTGAGTCAAAGCTCGTATGAGGCCGGTGAGTGATCAGTCTGCCTCGCCCCGCAAGGGCTCTCCAACCATCCCAGAGTTTGTGAGCAGAGTCTCCAGCTGGGGGGGGAGCAGTAATTCATCACCCACCTGAAAGCAGGCCCTTCGCAACAGACCCCCAAAGTCACAGCACACTCCCAATCCTCATAGCACAGCTAGTCAGCAGCATGGGGCGCTGAGGAAGGGGGGGCCTGCTCAAGTCACTCAGTCTTTCCAATGTGCTCCTGCCTTCTGCCCTCCCCTTCACTGGCACCGCTGGCTTCAAATCAGAGTCCCCCTGCTTGGATATCACTGTCAGAGTATCGGGGGAAGAGGGTGCCAGCGTGCTGATAACAGGCCTAAGGGCCCAGGTCTGCTTCTCTTTATGGTGACTGGTCGGGCCACACCTCTGCACATGCGACCAGGCCTTTCGCCTCAGAACACCCTGGGGAAGCAGTGACGCGCTCACTCCTTGCAGTCCGGGCCTCCGTTCTAGTCCCAGGGCTCAGTGGTCCCCTGAGCGCGGACCGCCCGTCCGGCCCCACAGAAGTCACCCTCTCATCAGTCTGCCCCGCTCCTCGGGCACATCGCTCAAGCAGTACTGCCGGCTTGCTTCTTCGGTGCACATTGTCGGCTAGTTCGCCGCACTGTCTGGCATTACACCAGCCTCAGGAGTGGGCACCTCTGCCAGGCCACTCGTATCTTTGGGACTCCCTCCTCGGAGTGCAACAGGGGTTCCCGGCACCTCACCCCAGACCCCCAACTCTAGAGAGGTGCACAAAAGAAACCCCTCTGCCGCTCAGTCATAGCCTCCGACCGCCATTTTGTTATCGCGGGTGACCAGAAGTGCTGCTGGGATCGTTGCTGGGCTGTTTTTCGCTGCTAGTGCTGATACTAAGTGTTCCTCTGGGTCAGAGGAGCACCCCTCTCACCATGAGGCCCCATCCCCCTTGCAAAAATGGGGAATCAGGATGCCGCTGGATGGGGGTCGCCGGCTGGGAGCTCCGATATCTGCTTCCTATGCCATTGGTGCCTGGCCACCCCCTCACATATGGTAGCACTTCCTGACGATCTTCACCACTTTTGAAGCACCTGAATCTAATCATCATCTTAACTGATATGAAAGCCAGTAAGGATGCAATAAGGCTTCTGAAGGTTGGCTGATTTTTGTTTACTTTCATGACTTGCAGAACAGAAAAACCAGAGTGAAATTTGTCACATGAGGTTAGGTGTATGTATTTTGGAACTTGATGGAGACTATATTAAGGTCATATATATATTAATAGATAAAACAAGAGAACCTGGAGAGTGTGTACTCTTTCACTCGATACAATATGCAATTGCAGACCCACTCATTTGACTCAATGTTTAAATAGGATGAGCATGATTACATCCTTAGTGTAGTTAGCAGTGTTAGAATGATATGGTGTATTTGAAAAGATTAGTGGATCTTTGAAATGCAGCACTTGTTTGGAACAGTTCAGGATTGGTTATACATTTCATTGCTATATCAAGGATTCATTTGTGAGGCTATTGTACAGTGTACTTTGCTATAAGGTTATTCTACTATGATTATATTGTGTCCCATTCATTAGTGCCTATTTAGAACTGTTATGCACTAGAGTTCAGGTCCAACCAGGCTGCTGTAGATCACCTGATTAAAAGTCACTAAGATGTGGAAGATAATCGAGGACCTCATTCCTTCCTTCTAACCAGTTTGTACCCCAGATAACCGTAGGGATGGGTTACTTAAGGTGACAATTTGGGTTTTTGGTTGAGTTGAGGTTGGTTGGTTGAGTGAAACCCCACTCAAGCAACAACCTCAATCCTTGTCAGGGTGAACCACTGAAAGTCACTGAATTAACCTGTGCTTAACTCTCTGGTATCTTGACACAAAGCATTCAGGCTTAATTTAGAGGCAAGGTGTAAAGTATTTAGTCAGTACACAAACCGTAATAAGGTGAAAACACAAGAAAAATCCCATACCAATTGAGAAAAATAGAGTAAAATTTAATAAATAAAACACCAAAACTACAAAAATCCAATCAGTAGAACCAGAGATATCGAATTTCAAAAGTTTAGGAGGAAATAGCGCTTGGAAGCAAATAGTGCCAATTATGGTTATCAGGTTACGCTCGACTCGCACCAAGTCACAAGTTCAGGCCGACCATGATGGATCTCAGGCCGGGTACAGGACCAAGTTTGCTCCCCTGATCTAGTACCTTGTGTCCTTAGAATCAAGATGCAAAGTCTGCATCAAGGAGCCATCGAATAGGAGCTGTGATTCGTGGTTCTGAGTTGAGATGTCATGCTGGGTCGGTGCTGTTGAAGCCACTGATCAGAAGCTGCGATGTGGGCGTTGAGATGTTACTCTGCGACAAGTCAATTTAAGTCACCGGGCTGCATTGTGGAGGCTTGCGTTAAGATGCATTACACTAATTTGGTGCTGTCGCTGATCAGGACCTACAAAGTGTGGTCTGGCATTGAGGTGCTGAGTGCTGCGTCAGTTCTGATGAAGCCACCGGCCTGGAGCTGGTGATGTGAGAACTTGCGTCTGGATGTGCCATGCAGCATTTGTTCCGATGAAGCTGCCAGCCCGGAGTCTGTTGTGTCCCTGTAGCTCAGTACAGGAGGCCAGTCAACTAGCCCTTGGAGACCCAGTGGTAGTCCTGGCTGCTGGCATAAAATGGTTAGGACAAGAAAATGCCAACTTTTGAAAGTGGCATTTTTAAAATTGTGACTTAAAATCTGACTTTACCATTAAAGAGGGTTTTTAAATAACAAATCATCTGAGTGTGAACATGACATTCCTTCCTGCTCCCAATCAAAAGGCATGACTTATTAAATGAAATCAGGTAAACTAGTGTTATCCAATTGTACAGATAGGCTGTGCAGTAGTGAAAAACGAATTTAAGAAAGGACATGTAAAACGTATAAGTACATGTCCAACTCTCTAAATACACTGCACCCTGCCCTATGGTCTGTTTAGAGCCTCCCCTTAATACAAAGGAAGAGTTAGGCCTGTTAAAAGGGTTATTTTGCCAGGTGCAAATGGTAGTTTAAAACTGCACACAGTCTGCAGTGGCAGGCCTGAGCCACGTTTTGAATGTCTTCCTAAGCGGATGGCACAATAATTGCTGCAAGCACACTAGCAGCATTTACTTTACAGGCCCTGGGGACATGTAGTACCACTTTCCTAGGGACCAACAAGTAAATGAACGGGACTGTTTGGGTGTAAGACAATTTTACCATGTTTAGAGGAGTGAACACAAGCACTTTAGCACTGGTTAGCAGTGCTAAAGTGTGCAGAGTCCTAATGCCAACAAAAACAAATTCGGCCAAACAGGAGGAGGGAAGGCAAAATGTTTGGGGAAAAACCACACCAAGGATGTTGGGTCTAACACCTAACCAATCCTATTTAGGGCTGTTTGTCACAAAGTCCTGATGAAGCAACATATGCCAGTTTAGTTATGTATGATTTCCTGTACTTTGCAGAAAAAAAACATGATCTCAAATTTCTCCTTGAAGTGTAATGGTCTAGACGGAGAGTAAAGTTCATTCTTACAGATTAAATTTGAAAACTACTAAATAACTGGTAAAAGAGACACACAAAGTGTAATTCTACTCTGTGTCGCCACCATTTGAAAATTACAGCAATGGCTTAAGTATGAATAAAGCTAATCGATGACCTGCACCTATTTGTAAGTATAATTATGTTGTGTTTTTTTTCTTTTGAGTTTCCAAAAGAAATATTAGTTTTAGAGGCTGTTTTATTGCACCGTTTGGTGGGGATTTGTAACATGCTTCAGATATTCATTTATAAATAAATCTGATTCAGCACGGGCAGGGTTTTGATGTTTGTGGGATAAAATGTGCAGTTTTTAGTTGTGCCAAGGTGGATTTATTTTTTTGTGTATGTTTGTTTTGCTTCTGTTCTGTCTTCGCTTTTTGTTTTATTAAATACATTACTTAAAAATATATATATTTCACACCAGTATGCTGCATCATTTTATTTCCATGGTACCTGCCTTTATATATGACCAGATTTCATGGGTTAGGCTACAACAGTATATAAATATGGACATTTTATAAACACTGGAGTTTTTTAAAAATATGAAAGTCTCAGACTTGTCTTGATGAAGGAAGAGAGCTTAACATGCCATATTTAATTTTTTGCCTTTCACTGCAGTAGTAACTTTTGGAACTGAAATAGTTCTATTTGAATAGAGTGAATCAGTATTAAGTAAACTCATTTTCCTTCTACATTTACAATTGGCTTTTCTGTTACTTTAGGTGACCGCACGACTGGTAAAATGGTTGCTCAAGCAGCAGCTAAACACCTATCACCAGTTTCTCTACATCTGGGAGGCAAGAACCCATGTTACGTGGATAAAGACTGTGATGTAGCCATGGCTGCGAAGAAGATTGCATGGTCTCGCTTTGTCAATGCAGGCCAGTGTCCTCTGGCCCCAGAGTACGTGCTCTGTCATGTGAACGTGCAAGACAGACTCGTAGAAGCTCTCCATTCATGCGTTGAAGAATTCTATGGAAAAAATCCCCAAGAGTCTCCAGATTTTGGACGCATGGTGAGTGTGGAACATTACAAACATGTGAAAGAGCTCCTTTCCGGTGGAAAAGTGGCATTCGGTGGACAGACGGAAGAATCCGATAAATATATAGGTAGGACACGCGCTATTTTTCCAGTGAGAATCAAATTGCCTGCCATGCAGTTGGTTATCTTCATTATGCAATAGCTTCTTTATGAAAATTGTGTATCGGATGCCTTAATAGAAACTCAGAGTGAAAATTCATGAAGGCCATCTGCTTGGCCAATTCCTAATTTAATCAACTGGGAAAAAATATATTGTTTCATATAATTAGATTCAGAATGTTTGATGAACCTGTATGAAACAAAAACAAGAGTTCACCCATTTTGGGTTTAGCATTGCAGGTTTCATGCAGATCCATCAACTGTTCTGAAAAGGGGGTTGTATATTTTAACTCACATTAGAATTTGTGCTCTCTCGCTATAGAAAAAACAGCTGAATGGAGCCACTCTAAACTTGCAAATGGAACTTGACTTGAGAAACTGCTTTTGCTTGGTGTAAATCCATTCTTTAGTTTGTGTAATTTGCATTACCTTATTGTCTTGGGGTTGTTATTGAAATGGTTAAAATTTTGATATCTCTGGACCGTTAGTCCATGGATGGTCAGCGAATCATGATTTGCAGACCATCCTTTGACCATTTTAAAAATGAACATATCCGATTGGATGAGGGAGCATTTGCTCACGTCATGGCTTTCAGTTCTACAGACCCAATGTCTGATTGGTGAACCAAAGCTCTGATTGGCTGGCTCTAACAGAGCAAATTTGTATGAACCAACAAGAAGTATCAGTAGGTGAACAGCATATGTTCCATACCCTACAGGAGGTTGGTTACATGGTATGAGATGGAAAGCTGAGCCTTCAAAGCCACCTTGAATGTCCTGGTAATGTTGGTCAAGCAGCCAAGCTCAAACACTGAGGAGGTTGTATAAAGGTTGTATGTGGATTCAGTATTCCATATTCATCACAGTGGCAATAAAGTAGAATGTCCAGCCAGGGTTTGTACTTTGAAAACGGAGTACAGTTTTACAATTTGTATGAAAATTAGCACAAATAGTAAAAGAAGATCACAAAGAGTACAACCTCGATCATGAGCACTGTGAAGTTTTACTGGAATCCGACTGTTCGTGATCCTTGTGCATTTTATGATCTATGTGCTTTTCATGAATCTATTTAACAAATATAAAGACGCTAATCCTTTTCCATTAGAAACAATGGACGTTTATTCTCTGGACGGGGATCAGTCTTATTAAACCTCAGCACAAACCAATCACTCCATCTTTAACTATATTTGCAAACCAATACAAACCGTAAATGTACCCATGCTAGATATAACACTCAAGAAAAGCATACAATTGTCTCTGTTCTAAGTGTTCACGTGTACGTTGTTATGGTTGACCAACGGATGTCTGGCAGTAGTAGCTCTGTATTTGTATTCCAACAGTGGTGGCCCAGGTGGGTATCGGTCTAGCCAATCAACCGTGATAGGAGCCATAAAGCTTTTAATGTTTAAATATCTTGATCTGTTTGCCAAGGTCACAAAAGTCCAAGAATATTTTGGTCAAGGCAACCCTGGTCTAGCATTGGATTTTACTAGAAACTTAACTCAGGAATTTTTCAACCACCAATGAGGTGGGCCACTGGCTCTAGGCCTAGGAAGGGCAGATCGTGCTGATGAAATGGGTGCAGGATGGGCTCTGACCCTTGGATGCAAATGAGAGCTGACCCCTCAAGGATAATGGGCACACACAAGACCTTGCAGATCCTTTCCTTGTGCTTGGCATCTGGCTGGCAGTTGATCCAGTGAGGTGCTGGATCTCTTCCCAGCATAACAGGATCCGGATCTCAAAGCGTGGCTCAGGAAATCTTGTAAAGAAGATGCTTGAGCAGTCCTCTAGTCTTAGGTCAGGGATAGAGTGGACTTCTTGTGTGCTCTGGTCTCTTTCCTTGGACTCATGGCGTAAGATGGGGACTTCATGGAGGCAAACTGTATGAAGCAGCAGGATACGCCAGCAGAAGCGTAGGCTTAGTCTTAATCTTGAGAAGACTGGAAGCTCACAGCTACAATGACCAGGTAGCACCTCGGCGTTTACTCTGGTCTCATGATGGTCCCTGTTACAAAAGACCATAGGAAGTTTACTTTACTGCTTCTGCAAACTGAAACCTGCAAATGGGCAATTATCTGCCCGGGCCTGTGCTAAGTGATTTTAAGGAGGCTGTCCCATGGAGACATATGGGTCTTGGAGACTGTTTTTGTGGTCTCCTCTGTCTTAAGTGACAAAAACGATGCACTCTTCATAAAAGGTAAACAAAGCCTAACATTGTAACTGCGATCTGAGCCCATTGTTACTTGTGCCTTTTTAGCAACTGTTTCAAAAATCTCTAACTTCTTGAGAGAATGGCCTTTACCACCGCAGACTTTTATTTCTAAAACCCAGTGCACTGCTCCTGAGCTGACACAATGTAACAGATGACATCACAATTGATGCCCTATGATGTCGCATGTGACCTTGCATATCACCTCACCAATGACATTATAGGTGCCTTTACTCCCTCCTAACCCCATCCCGACACCTATCACTGCCTCAGTCTAGACAGACTCTTGATCATATATCGCAGAACTCGGCCTGGTGTCAGTGGTATTATTATGAAAAGTGCCATGAAAAAGGAACATATCAGGATATTGCATTGTTTGCATCTAGGATGTAACTGCATACAGTTAATGCTTTCCAAAACAGAGGCCTTTGATTTCTTCTTACAGCTCCCACAGTGATTCTGGATGTGCAGGAAAGTGACCCAATCATGCAACAGGATATTCTTGGGCCAATCCTGCCGGTGTTACGAGTTGACAATCTTGAAGGAGCAATAGAATTCATAAACCGGAAAGAGCGACCATTGGCAACATATGTCTACTCCAATAACTCACAGGTAAATGGAAGGGTGTCTGAAATTGGAATGCAGATAGGCTGAATGTGAACCACTAAATTGACCTATGCTGTAGTATAAATTAATTCATGCATTGTGTGTCCATTTGCTGCATCAGCATCCATTTTTAGCTCCGTGCATCACTAATTTGGTTTTGCTTGCTTCACGGAAGTCAACCTATGTGAATTGTAGAGTTAATAAGTGACGGCACACATCCCTTATCGCCGATGACTTTAAAGGAAGTGCTGTTTCCTGATGTGCAGCTAATGTCCAGCTCTTCATCATGTACAGCTCTTCATGAATAGCTGTATTGTCCCACTCGCCCCTGCACCTGGCAGAGGTGTTCCATTCCTCCATCATGGCCAACCGATAAAATATTTCTCCTGGTGCCCTGGGGATATGTCCTATGTAACTCTGTCTAGCTGATGTGTCCCTCAACTTCCCAAGACACAGTGAAGTGTCCTATTTCTCCTATTTGTCTAGCTAATGTTTGCTTCTCCTGTTCTTGCCTCGAATGTCCCAATATCATTACAATGATGACATTCATCGCTTCATCCTTGCTGTGTGTGTGTGTGTGTGTGTGTGTGTATATATATATATATATATATATTTATATATATGCATGCATATACACGTGTGCATATGTGTGCATACATGCATATATGTGCATGTGTGCATACATGCATATATGTGCATATATGTGTGCGTACATGCATATATGTGTGCATATATGTGTGCGTACGTGCATATATGTGTGCGTACATGCATATATGTGTGCGTACGTGCATATATGTGTGCATACGTGCATATATGTGTGCATACGTGCATATATGTGTGCATACGTGCATATATGTGTGCATACGTGCATATATGTGTGCATACGTGCATATGTGTGCATACGTGCATATATGTGTGCATACGTGCATATATGCGTGCATACGTGCATATATGCGTGCATACGTGCATATATGCGTGCATGCATGTGTGCATGCATGTGTGCATGCATGTGTGCATGCATGTGTGCATGCATGTGCTAGTGTGCGTGCATGTGTGCTATATGCATATATGTGTGCATATATGTGCTGTATGCATATATGTGTGCATATGATATATGCATGTGTGCGTATGATATGTGCATGTGTGCGTATATGTGCATGTGTGCGTATATGTGCATGTGTGCGTATATGTGCATGTGTGCGTATGTGTATATGCACGTGTGCATAGAGGTGTGCATAGAGGTGCATATATGCGTGCACGTATGTATATATCTGTATGTGTGCATATATGTGCTTATGTGTTTGTGTGCATGTGTGCATATGTGCGCATAGGCGTGTGTGCATATATGTGCGCATGTGTGCATATATGCGCATATGTGTGCATATGTGCATATGTGTAGGCATGTGTGTGAATATATGTATATATGCATGTGTATGTATATATGCATGTGTATATATATATGCATGTGTATATATGTGTGCATATGTGCAAATATGCGTGTGCCTATGTGCAAATATGCGTGTGCCTATGTGCAAATATGCGTGTGCCTATGTGCAAATGTGTGTGCCTATATGCAAATGTGTGCCTATATGCAAATGTGTGTGCCTATATGCAAATGTGTGTGCCTATATGCAAATGTGTGTGCCTATATGCATATATGCGTGCCTATATGCATATATGCGTGTGCATATATGCGTATGCCTATATTATTGCAAGTCCTTCGGGAAACTCTCTCAAAGAAGGTGGGGCACTCAAAGCTACTCCAAGTGGATTTCTTTATTCACGGGGTTACCAACAAAATAACGGTCTCATAGGACGCGTTTCGGCTTCTCGCCTTCATCAACAGGTTAATAGCCATTTTGAAAGGTATTTATAACATGTAATGTTTATCACAAAAAGAGTCACTCCTAGTCAGGTGACCTAGGTGCTAAAGTGTTAGTTTGCGAGTGCAGGCATCTCACAAAAAGTGAAGGACTGGCCTCACACACCACCTGGTGTCATGCTTCATCATTGACCAGTCCTCGCCCTCTAAAAACTTGATTTGATAGAGGGCGGGCATACACCTGACGACAGGGATGCACTTCTAAACTAAGTGGGGGCCCTTATAAAAAAAGGTGAGTTTTAAAAGGCCATTATAGATGTCAAATAAATTTTAATATAACTGACATCTATATGGTGATTAAAATGAGTGATCGGTGTGTTGGGGATTCTATTGTCCCCCCACCGTGGTAAATATGGTCGACATGTTTCTGCCCAGTGGCCCAGAAGGGTCCATGGCATTCATCAGGACCTAAACAATAAGAGAAAACGGGCTCCACTCTTACCAGACTGTGGTGAGAGGATTCCACTAAGTGGGGTGATCTAGATCACTCTCCACTAATATACGGCTAAAGTATTCAAGCCTGAAAGGAAAAAAAAAACATGTAGACATTGCAGGGCAAATGCCTAGTAGACATGGAAAAGTTGTATTACGTTTTCATTGAAACTCTAGCGATCATGGTAAAATTGCAAGATCATCCCCAGTGGGTTAAGACAGGAGTAGTTAAGAGATTGCGATGTCAACAAGAAATTAAATTCGTTCCTTATTTAGAAGACGGTACTAAAACAATTTGGCCCCAGTGGGCATAGACATAGAAGAGTTGCAGTTCAATACATTACTACTCTTGCCCGTCGTGCATCAAAATAAATCAAACCCCAGTGGGCAATGAAACTAACCTTCCCCAACCAAAACACGAGGGGGGGGGGGGTTGCATCGTCCCACACCAAAAAATGTCTATTATCTCGATGATATTTCGCATCACACAAGCTAATGCTGTATACTCTATCGCTCATTCATGAATGAAGAAATTCTTCCTAGACCCAAAGCTAGTCGGTAGTTCTATGCCCAAAGTAGAGGTAGGTTCATAGAATGCTCTCTGGTTTCCATGGCTACTCTGAATGCGCTCGCATTCTCTATAATCTGCAAAAAAATAAATAAAACAAACAGTGACACATTAGTTGACTGCTCTCCAACTAGCACGTTATACTCTCTAAAAACAATAAAATCAAAATGGGATAGGTTTCAAACTGCTGGCAGCAAAGGACAGTCAACATTTTCTCTGTAAACAAGCACTTATTTCAATTCACATTATTTCAATCAAAGATGGACATACAGCTCTTCATCATCATTAAGCCCTTTTGGTTCCCTGTCATCCAATGAAAGAATATATTTAGATTCTAAAATCCTGAGTCTTTTTTCTCTGTCCCCCCTTCTTTCATCACTCTTGACCCCATCAATGACACTATATTTTAAGTTTCCTATTTCATTGTTTTGGCATGTATGGCAGTGTTTCGCCAGGGCATAGCTTTGATCATTATTTTTAACCGCTCTGAGATGTTGTAAGATGCGCCTGTGCACTTGTAGAGTGGTGCTTCCTACATATATTTTCCCACATCCACATTTGATTGTGTAAACTAAGAACTCACTTTTGCATGTGTAATGCTCTTTGTTCTTCTATGTTCTATTTTGGATCTTAAATTCTTTGAGATTCTCACCATTTCTGCAGGCTTTACACTTACTACAGCGAAAAAAGCCTTCTGTAGGTCGTAGCCAGGTTTTCTTAATGTTTCTCACATCACTGTGTACTAGCCTATCATGCATACAGTCAGCTTTCTTCTATGTGATCAAGGGGTTTTTGGGTAGATCCATCCCTATAATCGGATCCCCTTTAAGCAGATGCCAATTTTTCTGTAGTACAGATCTCAATTTCAAGTGTGCTGTGTTGTATGTAGTGATAAACCGGTGTTCTGGTTTCTTCTCTAATCTACGTTTACTTTTGTGCAGTAAGGTCTCTCTAGGTATTTTTTCTACCCTCTCAAAAGCTTTGATCAGGGCCTCTATATCATAACCTCTTTCCTGAAACTTGCGTGTCATGTCTTCTTTAGCGTTTGTAAAGCTTCTTTCTGAATTACAAATTCTTCTTGCCCTTAGGTATTCCCCGTGGGGTATGCTAAGTATCTGGCTTCTGGGGTGGAAACTGCGTGCATGCAGCAAGCTATTCCCTGAGCTAGGTTTTCTGAATAGGGAGGTGATGATTTTGTTGTTTTCCACTTCAATTTTGACATCCAGAAATCCTACTTGGGTCTTGCTTATGTGGCTCGTGAATTTTAAATTGAGATTGTCATTGATTTCCCTGACAAATGCACCTGCTGAGCCATTTTCTCCACGCCATATGAAAATGTCATCAATAAAGCGGAGCCACGTGACAATACTGTCACTCCATTTTTCCAGTGGGGGGTTGATAAGTACCTGATCCTCCCACCACCCCATGTGGAGGTTTGTGAAACTAGGGGCAAAGCACATCCCCATGGCAGTCCCCTGTTGTTGCTCAAAAATGTCGTAGTTAAAGAAGAAAATGTTATGTTTCAAACACCATCTCATCATTTCTATGATCATCATATTATGTTTATAGAACCTGATGGGCCTCTCTTTTAAGAAATATCCAGTGCCCCGGATGCCCTCGTCATGCCTGATGCTAGTATAGAGGGATTGGACATCTAATGTCATCAATAAAAATTCCTCTTCCCACAGGGAATGCTTCTAGAGCTTCTCCAACGAGTAGCTCGCAAGCTACTGGTAGCTCACCAGCTACCTGTAAGTGGCTCCCCTATGTGCAGCTTAGCCTACTAGTTTAAAAGCCTTTGTTTGGTTGAATTAATATATGTAAACCAACATTGAAAAGTGTGTATTTAATTTGAGATGAAAATGTGTATATTTTCAGAAATCATAAGCTGATTTTTTTGAGAAAAATTGCTGAATTTTCAAAATATATTTATAGCTGATATTTGAAAAAACATGAAGTGTTGGGGAGACCTATTACTAATGTTGCCTTTTTTTGCGTTACTGCTGGCAACTATGCCTGATGCACTGAGGTGATCACTTCTAGTAATCTTGCATATAGTGGTCACTAATGTAATCTTGTCTGATGTGGTCACTATTTCAACACTTATGCTAGTAGCTCAGGATGATTTTCACTGAATACAAGTAGCTCTTATTACAGAAAAGGTTGGAGACCCCTGTTCTAGACGCTTCAGGAAATCTGTGCTATCTTTAATATAAGACGGTAACCTTTCTACAAAAGGTCTCAGAAAGGTATCTATGTATTTGGATACATTTTCGAAAAGACTTCCCTGCGCTGCAATAATGGGTCTACCAGGTGGTCTAGCGATGTCCTTGTGGATCTTAGGCATAAGGTAGAAAACAGGTAACTTGGGTTTGTCAATTTTGAGGAAGCTGAACTCACTGCTGATAAGCCCTTCATCCCTCCAATAAATGAGTCTTTCTGTGAAATTTCTTTCCACTTCAACATGTGCAATGTTGACTTTCTTGTAACAGGTACGGTCTCTTAGGTGGTTGTAAGCCTCAGTCATATATGCTTTTTTAGACCATAGGACAATGTTTCCCCCTATGTCAGCATTTCTGACGACTGTCATGATTTTCTGAGATCTTTCTAATGGTTTCCTTCATACTGAAATTAATTTTGCGACTTCCTAGTTCTTTGGAATTTCTCAGCTCCTTAATTTCAGCTGTGACCCTAGCTGAAAATTTGTCTGTCATCGTTGAGGGTCGGAGGTAAGGCTTTGGATTTAGGTCTCGGGTTGGACCCACCCTCTTCAGATACCCAGACCCCCTCAATTTCCAATCTTTCTGCTATTGTGTGTTCCAATGGGCCCAGGTTAGTATCTTCTAACTCCCATAGTTCCTGCATAACTTCGATATCTCCTACCACTAGATTCTGTTCCGGTATACTCCTAGCTGTGGGAGTAGGTTTGGCCCTGGTGTTAAGTTTGTACAATTTAGCCAACTTTAATTTACAAACAAATTTAAAGAGTTCGATCCTGGTCTCTACATAGTCAAATTGTTTAGGCTCGCAAGAGGATAGACCCAGAGCCAGGTTTCTCTGGTCTTCCTCTGTAAGTTCCATCTCAGAAAGGTTTATTACCGTTTTGGGTCCCATGTCTAATAGCGTCTGTTGCTCCTTATTACTTTTCCACTGTTGTCTTCTGTAGTCTCTTTTTCTGTGGCCACCTCGTCTGCTTTTCCTTTTCCTCTTCCTCTGCCCCTTTGCCTCATGTTCCCACGCCAGGGTCTGTTTGTTTGCCGGTCCAACTTTTAAAAATCTAACTCATCCTGTAGAGTGGTGTGGCCTCCCATTCCCCTCCCTTCTTCGTGATCAGTGTCCGACGTGATGACATCGCTTTGCGGGGGATCCTGTTGCGCTCTTGTCACTCCCTTTAATTTTTGTCTACTCATATTATGGAAACGTTTGGCAAAAGTATATATTTGGCCGGTTTGATAGTCTATTCTATCCCTGTTAAATTTCCGTGCCTTTTTCTGAACGATGCCATCCTCTGCTGCAGTAAGCCTATCATTTATGGCCTTCGACATGGATTGTACAAGTTCCTGGTTGGTGTATTTGTCAATGTTATCTTCCATTTCTTTGATTTCTCCTAAGATTCTTTCCCTGTCAATCTCTGCATATTTTATAAGAATTTTGATCATGCCCGCAGAGCTGTTGGCATTGTGCTCTGCCCATCCTTTAGCAACTCAGGGTTGGGATTCTCGTGGCTGGGCATTAATATCCTCAGGCCTCTCGGTACTCTCCCTACATCCAAGTACTTTTGTAGGGACTCGCACTTCAACCATTTGGTGAGTTTGTTTTTCTTCATTTTCTCCGTTTGAATTCTTTATAGATATTCTCGCTGTTGTCAGACGTGCCTCCTGTGTTGCTATTGGCACCTGCACTTTGATTGGATGCGCTTGAAAAAATGGTCGCTGGCCTAAGCTGCCTCGCAGCGAAGACCGAGGTTGCGTTGGAATTCATTTTGCCCCCGTGAATAAGTAGACAGTCCAGCGATCGCGACTCGAGTGTACTGAATCAGACACTGTTTTAATCGCGCCCCACTCCGCGGTACAGTTTGTGTTCTGCACTCGGTCGCCACTCACCTCCAGCAGTGGTGCTCCGTCCCGGCTGTTCTCCGACCACCTCTCAGGTCCTCCCGTCTTTGGTGCTGGCTTCCCGTAGCGCTACACTTCGGTGAACGGTGCGGGGGCTGTCGGGTTGCGTTTTGCTTACTTCCTCCTACGGCTCTGCCTGACTGCGCCTGATCATGGGTGGTGCCTCGCAAAACGCCTCGCCGTCGATGCCAAAATTATTGCAAGTCCTTCGGGAAACTCTCACAAAGAAGGTGGGGCACTCAAAGCTGCTCCAAGTAGATTTCTTTATTCACTGGTTTACCAACAAAACAACGGTCTCACAGGACGCGTTTCAGCTTCTCGCCTTCATCAACAGGTTAATAGCCATTTTGAAAGGTATTTATAACATATACACATTGTAGGGCAAATGCCTAGTAGACATGGAAAAGTTGCATTACGTTTTCATTGGAACTCTAGCGACCATGGTAAAATTGCAAGATCATCCCCAGTGGGTCAAGACCGGAGTAGTTAAGAGATTGCGATGTCAACAAGAAATTAAATTCATTCCTTATTTAGAAGACAGTACTAAAACAATTCGGCCCCAGTGGGCATAGACATAGAGTTGCAGTTCAATACATTACTACTCTTGCCCGTCATGCATCAAAATGAATCAAACCCCAGTGGGCAATAAAGCTAACCTTCCCCAACCAAAACACCAAAAAACTTTCCTGTCTGTGTGCATATATGCGTGTGCATATACGTGTGCATATAGGTGCATATACGAGTGAGTGCATATAGGTGTGCATTTGTGCGTATGTATATATGTACACATGTATATATGTGTGGCTGTGTACACGTGTATGCATGTGTGCATATGCGTGCATGTGTGCATATATTTGTGCATGTGTGCATATATGTGCGCATGTGTGCATATATGTGCGCATGTGTGCATATATGAATGAATGAATGAAATGAATTTGTACTTGTAAAGCGCACTGCTACCCTGAGGCTTCCTGGCGCTGAACGCATACCGCTGTGGAACCCTTCCTGGCTTTTCCCTGTGAAATGTCCACTCCTGGGCACCCCCAAGGTGAAGCCAGGCATCCCAGCGCTGGTGGGGCCGTTGTGGAGATTAAGCAAGCTATTGCCCAGAGTTGCAGAGTGGGACCCATGATTAGAATAGGCACCGAGGCGAGAATTATCAGGTCTGAGGAAGTTGAGCCCAAGACCCGCCGAGGCGGGAATTGAACCCTGGTCCCAGGCCAGATCTCTGCATCAGGGTCTGCCGCTCTAACCATTGAGCCACACTTCTCCACTTATATGTGCATATGTGTTTGCGTGTGTGCATATATGTGCATATGTGTGCATATATGTGTGCAGATATTTGTGTGCATGTGTGCAGATATTTGTGTGCATGTGTGCAGATGTGTATGTGGACATATATGTGTGCATGTGTGCATATATTTCTGCAAACGTGCATATATGTGTGTGCGTATGTTTGTGCATATGTGCGTATATGTGTGGATATGTGCGTATATATGTGCTTATGTCCGTATATATGTGCATATATGTGTGGATATGTGTGCATACGTGCATGTGTGCATATGTGTATATATGTGTGCACGTGTATGGGCTTGTGTGTATGTGTATGTGTGTGCATGTGTATGTGTACATGTGTGTGCATGTGTATGTGTACGTGTGTGCTATGTGCATATATATGTGTGCATGTGTGTCTGAACATGTGTGCATATATGTGTGCGTATGTGTGCATATATAAGCATATATGTATGTGTGCATATATCTGCACATGTGCATGTGTGCATATATGTGCATATGTGAATATATGCATATAGGATTGCATATGTGCATATATGCATGTGAATGTGTGCATATGTGTATGTATATATGTGCATATATATGTGTGAATGCATGTGTGCATATGCATATATGTGCGCATATGTGCAAATGTGTGTGCAATGTGCATGTGTGCATACGTGCATGTGTATGCATACGTGCATATGTCTGCATATATGTATGTGCATATGTGCCTGTGTGTGCATATGTGCATATATGTATGTGTGCATGTATGCATATATGATTGCATATATGTGTGCATATATATGTGCATATTTGTGTGCATATATGTGCTTGCATAAGTGTGCATGTGTGCATACATGCGTATATATGCATACGTGCATGTGTGCATACGTGCATAAATGTGTATATGTGCATATATGTGTACACATGTGTGCATATATGTGCGTATGTGTGCTTCTAAGTGCGTATATATGTGTATATATCCGTGTGTGTGAAAACCAAACTATAATAACATGAAAGAAATAACACTAAGCCCAGAGGGGACCGACTCCAACTCAGAACTAGAAAACCCTACAAAAAAGATCTCATGCCTACTTATCAACTGCCGCTCAGCAATAAGACATGCCGCCGACATTGCCGACCTAATCATGAATCAAGATACTGACGTGGCTATTCTAACGGAAACATGGCTATCTGAATCATCCTCCCCATGCCTAGACGTGCTGGTACCGCCAAACTATAACATTATAAAACTAGATAGGCTACACAAAACGGGAGGAGGAGTGGCCTGCATCCACAGAGCAAACATCACCATTTCCAAAGTTCACTCAGACCCTATAGACTCATGTGAATACCTGGGGCTCACAGCACGATTCAGACAACCAAGTGTACAAACTACACACATTCTACCACCCCCCAGGCAAAAACTTCACTTTCATAGACCAGCTAATGGAAATTATTACAACCAACTCAGAACCCCACTCAAATGATATTTTCCTAGGAGACTTCAATCTTCACTGGAATGACATCCAAGACAATCAGGTCAACGTTCTGAAAGAATTCCTAGCAGACCACTCACTAGTACAAGCATGTGCCCTACCAACACACTCCAAAGGAGCCACACTAGACTGGATCATCTCCAAAGAAAATACGATCCAAGCAATCTCAATCGTACCTTGCAACTGGTCCGATCACCACCTCATTACCTTCCAAATACCAGCTAAAAAAAAGAAAACAATCTCGCAACCTATCAAACCCAAACACTGGGTAAGAGACACTAGAGACCTGAACTCGGAGACTCTAACATTGCAAGGCGAGAAAGAATTGCAACCCCCGCCTGAACTAACGGATGTTAGAGAGCTTACAGACCACTACAACCGTACGATATCTAAAATAGTCGACATTGCACCCCTAAAACTGAAAAGAATCCAGATCAAAGATAAAAACCTATGGTTCAACGGATCACTTAATGAAGAAAGACGTAAACTCAGAACAACTGAACGAATATGGAGACAAACTCCTTCATCCCACCACTTAAAACAACTAAGAATGACCAGAAAAACCTACAATAAAAGCGTACTTAAATCAAAAAAGAATTCTTCAGAAAGGAACTTGAAAACGCAAAGATTAGACCGAGGAAACTCTTCAATATACTAAAAGAACAATCTAACAAATTAGCCAAATCCTCCCTGTTAACATCCAAATCAGATCTGAACTGTGAAGATTTCTCAACATTCTTTTTCTGATAAAGCCAACACATTGGAGAGAGAACTCAAGAAGAACGCTGAAAAAGCATCAATCCTAAGGAATGAACAAGGGAGAAACCATGCCCTACTGCCACAAATATTGCCCAAAAATAATGCTCACTGGTCAACCTTCAAACTATATGATCAGCAGGACATTACCAAAATATTACTATCTTTGAAACCAAATAATCATTACAACGACCCTCTGCCGGCAAAATGCTGGCCCTCCTGCAACCTCATGGTCATCCCCCTCTGGACTAAGATAATTAATGAATCACTCACCCAAGGATCAATTCCAGACTGCCTAAAAGCAGGCCAGGTCATCCCTCTTATAAAGAAACCTACGGAGAACCCATCGGACCCAAACAACTTTCGTCCAGTAACAACCATTCCCCTACTAGCCAAAGTACTAGAAAAATGTGCTCACAATCAACTAAGTCAACACATTACTGAATTTGAACTTCTAAATGACTGCCAAGCAGGGTTCAGACCAAACCACAGTACGGAGACAGCAATCCTACACATAGTAGATGACGCTCTGCTAGCCCTCGACCGTAATGAAACCTGTCTCCTGATCCTTCTGGACCTATCGTCTGCATTTGACACGGTAAACCATCCCAAATTACTAGAACGCCTGGAAAATAGGATGGGCTTATCGGGTGCGGTTCTGAAATGGTTCTAGTCCTTCCTTGAGAACAGATCACAAAGATTCTTGGTGGACAACAAGCTATCCCCAGCATCTCCGTTCCAAATTGGGGTGCCACAAGAATCAACCCTATCCCCGTCACTATTTAACCTATACATCGAACCATTAATCTAAGTACTATATAAAGCTAACATTTCCTTTCACATGTATGCTGATGACACCCAACTGTATATGAAGATATCCCCGGAAGAGATCAACACTATGAACCAAGCTCTCAAGAAAACCGTTGAATGGTTAGCTGACCATCATCTGCAGCTAAACTCACAGAAAACCGAATTCCTTCTGATCTCCCCTCCTAAAAGTTCAGCCAAGATTAAAGAATGGACCAAGATGATCACAGCGTTAAACGGTACCCCAACGATAGTTGAGTCAACCAAATCACTGGGTATCACTCTGGATAAAGAGCTAAACATGCGAGCACACATCAACACAATGGCTAAAAACGCTCGTTTTCACCTGAATTACCTCAGAAAAATGAAGCCTCATCGATCCTGTGGATCTGAAAATGGCAGTACAGGCACTGGTCATATCAAGAATTGAATATGGATGCGCAACTCTATCAGGACTCCCTAAGATATCAACAGCTCCCCTAAAAGCCTGCCTCAATGCAGCAACTAGACTTATAACAGGAACCAAAAAATACAACCACATCTGAAAGCGCTCAACTGGCTACCATATGAAGCAAGAATAGAGCTAAAAATTGCATGTATTACACAAAAGGCAATACATCACAAAACTCCTCACTACCTAGCCCATAAAGTTAGGCTGTCCGGAGGCAATAGACCCTCGAGGGGAGCGGAGGATTTTCTACTGAAACCAGCATCCTTCCGTAAGAAAAAGATTTACGATGGAGTGTTCACGGGAGCTGCACCAAGGATCTGGAATTCGCTCCCACCGAACATCAGAAGAATCACCTATGCTCCACGATTCAAAAAGGAGACCAAGTTCTTTCTGATGGGTACATTTCTACCATAACGAACAATGTGGTGAACATAAAAATTCCATAACCAGCTTGGAGCTAGAAGAACTCCGAATTGGCCCTACCTTAAATCTAATGTACGACTCGACAATCTGGACTGTAATCTATTGACTTTTTTGTATCCTCATTACGTTTGTTTTGTGTATGGATAAATATATGCCAATGTTAATGGAATACATAGACATGATCTTGACGTGAAAGAATTGATACCTGCCGATTTCGAAGGCAGGGGAAATGTAAAGCGCTCTGACACCCAAACCCTGGGTCTGGTTTGCGCTATAAAAAACACTGAATAAATAAATAAATGTGTGCATGTGGGTGTAGGAGAGTAGGATCTGCCTCTTATGGTTACCCCCACTTTTTGCTGGTGTATCACTGTTTTTCGACTTTAGTCTGGCTGGGGCCCTGCTATTAAGGACCCCAAACTAGCTGCTTCCTCTCTAAATCGATTCCATGTACTTTAGGTACATCCCAGATTGGATTCGGGGGCCCTTATAAGTCCCTAGTATATGGTATACTATGTACCAAGGCATAGACATCCCAGAGGCCTACCAGGGGCTGAAGCATGTATTGTGCCACCCCTGGAAGGCCCTCCAAAATGACACCACAGGACTGCTACTGCAGCCTGGGTAAGGTGGTGCATGCACCCCTTACAGAGATATAGGTTCACTATATCTCACCTAACACTGCACATAGAAACCTATCAGTCACCCCTATGGCAGGCCTTATCAATCCTGAAGGCAGGGTGCTTGGTTATATGTGAGAGGGTGCCCATGCATGAGCAGAGCCCCTCTGCAGCCCTCGGAATCTCCTATCCGGGGTTGTCTGTGGTGCAGCCTGACCATATACTCTTAAGTGCATTATATCTAAACGGTAAATGCTAACTTTGGGATGGCTGCACGGAAACATGTCGTGTTTGGTGTCAAACACCTTGGAATCATACCCCCCACACCAGTTCCTAGTGTGGGAGTATGATCCCACCCTTCTAGAGGGAGAGACATGACAGCACCGGTATACCCGGTACCAACTAAACAGAGCCTGGCATCACAAAATGGATGCTGCAGCCACAGACACGAGTCTGGCCTCCTGCTGCTGACCGAAACTCCGACAGGGGAGGCCTGGACAATAGGTTTCCTGTCTCAGGGAGGTGTTACCACCTCCCAGACAGGCCTTAGTGGATTGGGGCTGGGTGGTGCACTCTCTGAGTGCTTTGAAGTCCTGCACTGGGGGCACATTTGGTGTCCTCATGCAGCCCCTGCTCTGGCGTGAAACTGGACAAAGGAAATGGGTGTAGCCACCCCTCTTTCCAAACCCTCCCATAGGTGGGTCCCCAGAGTTAGTCCAACCCCCTTTCTTAGTATAAGTAAGGGAACCCTGGCAACAGGACTTTAGATATCCCTGGACGAAACTCTGAAGCTGAATCCTGGACCTTCGACGCTCTACATCAAGATTAGAGGACTGAAGAATCTCCCTTGGGGTCAAGGAGTGACTCCCCTGCTTGGCAGGCACCAACAAAGCATCTGTCCGGTCTGCATCGCTGAAGCTCCCGCCGGACGCCGAAGTCTTTGCATCACCAGAGGTGGATTTCCAGACTTCCCCAAGGCTGCCCTGAGTCCCCAGCGAAGCTGAGGCCCATAGCTATCGTGGGTAACGTGGAACCGTGACCCCTGGACACCGAGCACATTTGCAAGTGCATCAACTTCCTGACATCTCTCAAAGCTGTGCTTTGGGTTCCAAGTAGCCCTAGCCCCGAGCACCAACTGCAGCGAAGATCACTGGCCTACTCTCCACGAGTGTCCCGTGGGCCAGCTCCAAGTGCGACCGCTCGAGGCTCCTTTGTGATCTCTAGTCCGTTGGCTAGTGGGTCCCCACGAAGGCAACTCTTCAACTGCTTGGGATTTTCTGGTTGCTCCAGACTTGCCCTGACTTACCCTCACTGGGTGAGTCCCTCAGACCTTGCTGGTCTGCACCGCAGCCTTTTCTTCACTTTCCCATGACTTGCCATTGTCAAGGCTTGTTGGGTCCAATCCGGTCGCCGACACCGCAGCACTCGACAGACTTCGTGGGACAGCTCGAATCCAGCTCCTGGTCGTCGTCGACGCCTCCTGGACCTCGTGGCTGAAGAGTCAAAGCACCCGTCAACTCACCTGAAGCACCCGACATCTGAGGGCATTCGACTATCGTGCCCCTGGTCACTGGCTAGTGACCCAGACTCTGTCCCCTCTGCTTTCAGGTCTTCCTTTTCCTCGATCCAGGCTTGGATCACTCCGGACACTCTTCTTCTCCACGGCAGCAGCACTTTTCCAGCGGTCGCCATTGAAAACGACGACGATTCCCGACACCTTTTAACACGTATGCACCCGGCTTCCCTGGGTGAGGTAACTCGAGTATTTCGGTACTCACGTGGGTGTGGGCCCTAGAAACTCTTAAGTTTTAAGGGGTTAACTGGAAGTCCTCTCCGAAGTGTCCCTTTTCTTTAAAAATCTAACCGCGACTTTCCCCATAGAAGTCAATGATGGCTCGCGGCTGTGTTCTCACACTGCACGTGTCCCCCGTGGGTCCCCTGTGTCACTACCTTGGGTGGTTCCTTGGGGTCCAAGCACTTCTACAGGCTCTAGGCCTTGTGTCTAGTTCAGTCGTGGTTCTTATACCACTATTTTAGTATATGGTTTGGTACGCCCCTAGGGCTCAAACGTGTATTGTGCTAAATACTGCTATTTGACTTGTAACTTATGTACTTCGAACTCTAGCCTCATAAAGAGACTAGAGGGGTGTGTTTAAGACTAAATACATATATTTTATATATATACCTGGTGTGGTCCTCTTTCATTTGGTCACTCAAGAGATTATAGACTGGTAAAACCAGCTGCTTTACATTCCTCCAAGACTTAGCCTGAAGGCTGCTCTCCATAGCTACCACTAGGATAGCTTTCTATAGAGGTTGTCTTTAACCTATCATCCATAAGGGGTTGTTTGGACTGGTGCAAGGTGCCCACTATAACTAGTGGACAGCATATGCGAGACCAACTTCTCACAGTGGGCATATATTTGTGTGCATGCATATGTGTGCATATATGTGTGCATATGTACATGTGCATATGTACATGTGCTGTGTGCATGTGTGTGTGAATATATATGTGCATTTGTACGTGTGCTGTGTGCATGCATATGTGTGCATGTGCGCATATATGTCTGCATTTGTGTGCATATATGCATGCATGTGTGCATATGTACGTGTGCTATGTGCATATATATGCGTGCATATGTGTGCATGTGTATACGTGCATGTGTGCATACGTGCATATATGTGTGCATATGTCTGAATGTGTGCATGCATGCATATGTGCGTGCATGTGTGCATATAGAAGCATGTGTATACATTTGTGCATATGTTCCTGTATGTGTGCATGTCTGTGCATATATGTATGTGTGCATTTGTGCATATGTATGTGTGCATATATGTGTGCATATGTGCATATATGTATGTGCATGTGTGTATACATATCTGTACATATGTGTGCATATCTGCGTATGTGTTTGCATATGAGTTTATATGTGTGTATGTGTGCATAAGTGCGCATTTGTGCGTATATAGAGTACGCGGGCCGACAAGGTGAGACAGCGCAGAGCCGTCACCCCCCCCCCCCACTACCACCCCGGTTTCGGAGCCCAACCGGGTGGGTGCGAGAGACTGGGCCGCAGGGTGTGGTGAGGAGACGCCTTTCCATCGGGAGGCTTGAAAACCGCCCATTCCCCCCCCCCCCTTCCCGGCCCCGTGGAATTGACTTGTGGCCCCTAGCTTTGAGGACAGCAAGGCAGCCTCTGGCGGGTTAGTTAGCATGGCGGCCGATGCCTGACTTTACAATGGCAGCCGTGCGAGCCACGAAAGCTCTCCCCTGATGCAGGTACCGGCGGGACTGGTGGAGACTGCAGGGGCAGCTAGAGGCAAATTGAGAAGCGCGCCCTGGGTTACTGAGGCGTCTGGGGGCATTGTAGGAGGGATTTTAACACACTCGGGTGCCTGACCTCGACATGGCCACCACACCAAAGCCCTGAGACAGCCTGGCTCCTATCTACAATTCTTGAGTCCCATGAAGGCCATTTAGCTAAACAAGCAGAGAACACCCTCGACTTGGAGACCCACACGGAGCAGAGGGAAACTAGCTCCCCCGCAGGGACAGCCCAGAGGGAGGAAGAGATCTGGAAGAAGGTGGTCCCAGCCTATAGTGTCCAACTAGGCTGGCTTATCAGCAAAAGGAGGGAGGGTCGGTGCAAACCTCTTCAACGCTAGCGACGGAAGGTCTCTCCCCCCTAAAGGCGCGTTACCACCCGAGGTTTTGGGGACATCTTCACAAGATGAATCTAAAGCGATGCCCACGCCGCGCAGAGGTCACAAGTGCGACAGCACCTGGAGTCGACACCGATCAGACCTCGCGCCTATCCCCCACCTCCCACCCGGCTCACCCACCAGGACAGGAAAGAGTTCAAGAGGTGGTGCTCGGACCAAGACCAAAGAGACAAAGCCGCATTAACACCTTCGCCGCGATCGGAATTACGCTCGGGTGCTGGACATTCTGATCGCGGGCGTGGTCGTGACGAGCTCGGCTCGTCATGCGCACACGCCCACCGCGCAGCATGACGAGCTGAGCTCGTCATGAGCATCGAAGGGGTTAATATCGGCCTCTGTGTAGAAGATCACTCCAATCTTGGGCATCCACGGGCTCGTGAATCGGCTGCCATACTAACTAATCAGCAAGATGGCCGACAGGTGAGGTGCTCGGGTTGGGAGCTCCCTGGCTAGGGATTTCCTTTTTGGCTCTAATCCCCTGGAATCTACCCCCTCCTTGATCCTTTTTACACACCTGGGGTTCTATGGACTGCGGTCCTTCGATTCTCCAATTCCCGTGATTGAATTTGAAACCAACCTCAGCAACTTCTGAGGAATCCGTGAATATTCTTCCAACCGCGGAGACCTAGCAATATGGCTGATGCCCGGTGGAGCTACCTAGGTAGCTATAGAGGAGATTGGCTGTGGATCTCCCCCTCAGCCGTCACCTACCCAGCCGGACATTGGGCAGACTTTCTTTCGTCTCCCCGCCGTGTCTCCTTCCTCCCCCGCCTTCTGATGAATCAGCCGGCTTGTTTGACTTTCACTTTGTCTTTTTGGTTCCCCTGAATTACTTTCCCCCTTTCCGGTCTTTCCGGACCGATCTTCATTCGAACCCCATGTTACTTTTCCCCTCTTCCTTCTATACCCTATTGGATGTGTGTATATGTTTAAGCTATGCTCTAGTAACTCATGTTACTGTGTAACACTGTTCCTTTCATATGCTATTCTAGGCTCCTGTAACTGACGTAATTTTGTAACTCGCTAATCCTCATGTAATGCGCTCTGATACCTCCGGGTCTAGCCAGCGCTATATAAAACTCTGCAAATAAATGAGTATATATGTGTGTATGTGTGCATAAGTGCTTATATGTGTATATGTATATATCTGTATGTGTGCACTTGTGTGTGCATGTGTGCTTTTGTTTGTGTGCATATATTTGTGCATATATGCGTGCATATGTGCTTATGTGTATGTACATATATATGTGCATGTGTGCATATATATGTGCATGTGTGCGCCTGTGTTCATATGTGCATATATATGTGCATGTGTGCATGTGTGCATGTGTGCGCATGTTCATGTGTGTATATGTGCATATATGTGCACATATATGTATGCATATATGTATATATGTATGTGTGCATATATGTATAAACATGTGTGCATGTCTGCATATCTGTGTATGTGTGCGCATCAGTGCTTGTGTGCGCATCAGTGCTTGTGTGCGCATCAGTGCTTGTGTGCGCATCAGTGCTTGTGTGCGCATCAGTGCTTGTGTGCGCATCAGTGCTTGTGTGCATACGTGCATATATGTGTGCATACGTGCATATATGTGTGCATACGTGCATATATGTGTGCATATATGTGTGCATACGTGCATATATGCGTTCACATGTGCATGTGTGTGCATATGTGTTCACATGTGCATATGTGTTCACATATGTATATATCTGTATGTGTACATATGTGTTTGTGTGCATATATGTGTGCATATATGTGCGGGCATGTGTGTGCATATATGTGTGCATATGTACATGTATGCTATGTGCATACATGTGTGTATATGCGTGCATGTGTGTATGTCTGAATATGTGTGCGTATATATTTGTGAATCTGCATATATGTCAGCATATATGTATGTGTGCATATATGTGCACATATGTGAATGTGTGCATGTGAATATATGCATATAGGATTGCATATGTGCCTATATGCGTGTGCATGTGTGAATGTATGTATGTGCATGTGTCTGCATGTGTGCATATGCATGCATGCGTGTGTATATGTATATGTGCATATATGTGTGCATAGGTGCATGTATATGTGCATGTATGTGTGCATATATGTGCATATGTGCATGTATGTGTGCATATATGTGTGCATGTGTGCATACGTGTGCATATATGTGTGCATGTGTGCATATATGTGTGCATGTGTGCATACGTGTGCATATGTCTATATATGTTTGCATGTATGTGTGCATGTGTGCATATGCGTCATGTGTGCATATATGTGCTTGCATATGTGTGCATACATGCGCATGTGTGCATGTGTGCATACATGCATATATGTGTGCATATGTGTGCATACATGCATATATGTGTGCATACATGCATATATGTGTGCATGTGTGCATATGTGCATATGTGCATGCATATGTGTGCATATATGCATGCATATGTGTGCATATATGTGCATATGTACGTGCTATGTGCATATATGTGCATGTATACATGCATGTGTGCATACGTGCGTATGTGTGCATATGTGTATATATCTGAATGTGCATGCATGTGTATGCATGTGCATATATAAGCATATATGTGTGTGCGTATGTGTGCATGTGTGCATATATGTATGCATATGCGCATGCATGTGTGCATATGCGCATGCATGTGTGCATATGCGCATGCATGTGTGCATATGCGCATGCATGTGTGCATATGTGCATGCATGTGTGCATATGCGCATGCATGTGTGCATATGCGCATGCATGTGTGCATATGCGCATGCATGTGTGCATATGCGCATGCATGTGTGCATGTGTGCATGCATATGCGCATGCATGTGTGCATGTGTGCGCGTGCATGTGTGCATATGCGCGTGCATGTGTGCATATGCGCGTGCATGTGTGCATATGCGCGTGCATGTGTGCATATGCGCGTGCATGTGTGCATATGCATGAGTGCATGTGTGCATGTGTATACAGATCTGTACATGTGTGCATATGTGTGTATACAGATCTGTACATATGTGTGCATATGTACATGTGTGCATATGTATGTGGGCATGTGTGCATGTGTGCCTGTGCATATTTGGGAATGTGTGCATGTATGCATGTGTGCACATGTGCACATGTGCATATATGTGTGTGCACATGTGCATGTGTGTGTGCACATGTGCATGTGTGTGTGCACATGTGCATGTATGTGTGCACATGTGCATATAGGTGTGCACATGTGCATATAGGTGTGCACATGTGCATATAGGTGTGCACATGTGCATATAGGTGTGCACATGTGCATATAGGTGCGCATATGTGTGCGCACATGTGCATATATGTGTGCGCACATGTGCATATATGTGTGCGCACATGTGCATATATGTGTGCGCACATGTGCATATATGTGTGCGCACATGTGTGCATATATGTGCGCACATGTGCATGTGTGCGCACATGTGCATATGTGTGTGCATATATGTGTGCATATATGTGTGCGCACATGTGTGCGCACATGTGCATATATGTGCGCACATGTGCATTTGTGCGCACATGTGCATATGTGTGTGCATATGTGTGCATATATGTGTGCGCACATGTGTGCGCACATGTGCATATGTGCGCACATGTGTGCGCATATGTGCGCACATGTGTGCGCACATGTGCATATGTGCGCACATGTGTGCGCACATGTGCATATGTGCGCACATGTGTGCGCACATGTGCATATGTGCGCACATGTGTGCGCACATGTGCATATGTGCGCACATGTGTGCGCACATGTGCATATGTGCGCACATGTGTGCGCACATGTGCATATATGCGCACATGTGTGCGCACATGTGCATATGTGCGCATATGTGCGCACATATGCATATGTGCGCACATGTGTGCGCACATGTGCATATGTGCGCACATGTGTGCGCACATGTGCATATGTGCGCACATGTGTGCGCACATGTACTTATGTGCGCACATGTGTGCGCACATGTACTTATGTGCGCACATGTGTGCGCACATGTGCTTATGTGCGCACATGTGTGCGCACATGTGCTTATGTGCGCACATGTGTGCGCACATATGCTTATGTGCGCACATGTGTGCGCACATGTATTATGTGCGCACATGTGTGCGCACATGTGCTTATGTGCGCACATGTGTGCGCACATGTGCTTATGTGCGCACATGTGTGCGCACATGTGCTTATGTGCGCACATGTGTGCGCACATGTGCTTATGTGCGCACATGTGTGCGCACATGTGCTTATGTGCGCACATATGTGTGCGCACATGTGCTTATGTGCGCACATATGTGTGCGCACATGTGCTTATGTGCGCACATGTGCATATGTGTGCGCACATGTGCTTATGTGCGCACATGTGCATATGTGTGCGCACATGTGCATATGTGTGCGCACATGTGCATATGTGCGCGCACATGTGCATATATGTGTGCGCATGTGCATATGTGCGCGCATGTGCATATGTGCGCACATGTGCATATGTGCGCGCACATGTGCATATATGTGTGCGCATGTGCGCACGTGTGCATGTGTGCGCACATGTGCATATGTGTGCACATGTGCGCGCACATGTGCATATGTGTGCACATGTGCGCATGTGCATGTGTGCATATGTGTGCATGTGTACCTATGTGTGTGCATGTGTGTATATGTACATGTGTGCATATATGTTAGCATGTGTGCATGTGAGAATGTGTATGTGTGCATGTATGCAAGCATTTGTGTGAATGTGTGCATTTGTGTGCTTGCGTGTGTGCATAAATGTGTGCATGAATATGTGCTTATGTGTGCATATATGTGTATGTGCTTGTGTATATGCACGTGTGAAATATGCATATATGTTAGCATGTGCATGTATGTATATATGTGTACATGTGTGTGCATATGTATGTGTGCATATATTTGTGCATACATGCATATATATGTACATGTGTGCATATGTACATGTGTGCATATATTTGTGCATACATGCATATATATGTACATGTGTGCATATGTACATGTGTGCATATATGTGCAGTGTGCCTGTGTGCATATATGTGTGAATATATGTGTGAATGTGTGCATATATGTACATATGTATGTGTGCATATGTCTACATATATGTGCATGGGTGTACATGTATGTGTGTGTATATATGTGTGCATGTATGTGTGCATGCCATCTACTATTATGTACACTTTCACAAGGATCTCCTATTGTGGGCCAGTTCCATTCATTATCTAATCACAGATGGACATATAGTTCAGCATTAGTATTGTGACCCCAAGGTATCTCTGTTCTCAAAGATATTATTAATTGCGATTCCTGTTTTCTCAGTTCCTTCTCTCGATAACTTCCCCTTGGGTGGGCCCAGATATACTTGATTCCACAATAGCTGAATGTTGCCAGTGACCGATTTGGATTTGTGGTATTGTTCAAACTGGCAAGCCATGGGGTAACTCCTATCACCATTCGAAATTGCTCTTATATGGTGTAAAAATCATGAATTTCAGCTTATTGCATCCACACCGCAGGACATAGACAACATGGTCTGTATTGCAAGTGATTCAGTATTCGATGGTGATCTCATGGCCTTCAAAGGTTCGGTAACTCTTGCAATTCTATATTTACATGCCTTACAGGAGCTACATTTTATAAAACCTCCCACAGTCATAGAGAGCCAATTCTTTTGTTCCCTCTTTGGATCATAATGACTGGATGTTAATATGTCTCCCAAAGATCTTGCTTTCTTAAAAGTTATCCATGGACCCATCTGTACAATGTCCTTAAGGTACAGAACATGCCAGTTTTTTTGCAAGAACTTCTTGATACTTGGCTGTGCCATATTGAATTCCAGGAACAATCTTTTCACTTTGTGATCCTTCTCATTTGAATTATTGCCTTGTGAGTACAACAGCTGCTCTTTTGTTTTTTCGCCAGCTCTCTTTTTTGACATCTTCCAACACATTTCTGGGATATCCCCTTTTAAGGAAACTCTTGACCCTGCTGCATATTTCTTAATCGAATAGTTCTTCTGTGGAGCATATTCTATATTTGGCCCTTAACATTTGACTCTATGGATTGCTCCATTTTAGACACCTGGATGGCCACTATTGGCATGCAACAAGGAGTTGGTAGCAGTTGGCTTTGTGTATCCTCTTTGTCAATGAATCACCAACTACCTTCAACTCCACATCCAAGAAGTCAGTGTAAATGAATCTGTGTTTGTAAACTGAGATCATTATGATTGAGTTTTTCTAAAAAGAAGTTCAATTCCACTTTATTTCCTTCCCACAAAATAAAGAAATAATCTATGAACCGAGCCCATACTGCAATCCTCTGGGTGAACTCTTTTTCTTCGGACCAGGCCACCTCCTTCTCCCACCACCCCATGAATAAATTTACATAGGTGGGGGCGAACGAGGTGCCCACTGCCATACCTGTATGCACATATGCATGTGTACATGTATGTGCTGTCTTTTTGTGTATATATGTGCATGTATGTGTTTATGTATGTGTACATGCATGTGTATATATGTGTGTGTATTTGTGTCTATGTATCCACACACATATATGTATGTATCTGTATATATGGTGTTTATTTGTCAATTGGAAACTTTTTTTTTTTACATGAATTCAGTTTACATATGCAATGCCTGCCCGTTGTTCATAATACAGGTAATCATATTGGAGTTAGAGAAAGTAACTAGCAAATAAATAGTTTCCTAATTTAAGAAAATTTTAGAATCATCTTAATGTTGGAAACTGCACCAATAAGGGATGCATCTTCGTTTCTTTCTCCTTCCTACTCCTCAAATACAGTATTTCTGGGCTTTCACATACAACACCCTCTTTCCCTCAAAGCAGAAATTAGCCGAACAGCCTGGTTCTAAGTCTGCCTTCTCTACAGATTTAAGCACCCCGTTTCCCCGCCACTTTTAAAACTACAGTGCAAGTCCTTGTTCTTGTCTACACTGATAGAGGTAATGCCCTTTTAACAGCCACCTTGAAAGTGCTTTCCTCCCTGTCGAAGCTGCCTACCAGGCAATAGCTCACCTTATTACGGGTGAGGACAAATGTGATCATGTTAATCCCAATATCTTCAATGTTCACAGGCCACCCCTTCCAGCCCTGATCCAACTTAAATCCCTCTACATCATTCACAAAACAGACATATTTATAAACCAGTATAATTAGTTCAAAAACTCTAAAGCCTGTTTTCTTCGTATGACTTGAAACACCAACTCAATGATCTGCAAAATTACCTGATCAATAAAATAAACAAGCATTGGCATAGCCAATAGGTCTCGCTTTTAGGATCTTATAAGTATTTAGTTATGCAGCACAATATCCTTGGTGCAACAACATCAACTGTTGCATGGCTAAACACTTATAAGGTCCCAAAGGCAAGACCTATTGGCTATGCCAATGCTTGTTTACTAGCAGCACTGATCAGCAGGCACTGTTTATCCCACGGAACAAGCAATCAAAAGACTCCCCAAAAGTAGTGCCGCACTTGTGGAAGCTAGTGCAAGCATTGGTAAAGCCAGTAGTTCTTGCTTTAATGTACTAATAATAAACACAGGCATGTCTAAATACTGTATGCCAGTGTTATCACTTTCAAGCCAGACCTATTGACTTTGCCAGGGCTCGTTAATTAAAGACACTGTTTTAAAGAAAGAAATGGATCACCACGCTCCCTTCAAAAAGAGTGAAATGTGCCCTTCTTAGAACTAGGCAAGTGCTCTGTTACAAAGGAGGGGAGTCTAAGGAGCAGTTGACATGAAAGTGGAACACAGGATTCAGGCAGCAGCCTATCCATGGGATTGTCAAAAAATGTGAAAAAGTAGATTGAAAGAGAATGATGAATTGAGACATCCAAGAATTGCTGCCTGAAGCAATAGACCTGAATTTGGGCAAAACAGGAAGCTAAAGGGTACCTGAATGGTCTGACTACCAAGGGTCTCATTGGGTGGCACTAGGGAGTGAGTGCTTAGAGCGTCCCATTTGAGGTTACCCTGGCAATAAACTCTTCGACAATTAATAAAATGTCAGGACAGCTATTGTGCGAATTCTGCAAGATGTTACTAGTTTTGTTAAATGTGAGAGATCGATCTAGGAGTGAAGCTAAAATTGCTGCCCTCCCCGAGCTGGGCCGAAATTAGAAATATATGTTTTTCCCAAATTCCTGCCGTCATTTCTGCAGACCTTGGTGGCTCAGCAAACAATCCTGTCATAGAACAGGCTGTTTTAGTTTTTTTAGCCCAATTAACCTTTCGCGAAAGCTTTGTAGGAGGCATTGGACAAACAAGTGTTGAAAACGAAACAGTTAATTTTCGCAGCATTTATGCATTTTACAGCGGTTTTTGACATGGTCGATTAAAAGTATTAGATTGGACGTTTGAATTGACCTCAGCCACTGATGGATAATTACTCTGCGTCGCATCTCAGAACTTGTCAAGCTTTTAATGTGCCTTTTGGCGGCTTCTCTGAGCTCGTTGCTCGAGCTCCCCCACCACATCCCACCTTTTAGTAGAGGAGGTGCTGGCCAGTGCTGCGCCACGGTCTTTTTGCGTGTTGTGTTACTCCGGGCGTGGGGTCAAATGGGATGATTGTGAAGATGCCGATGGGGTGCAGTAAAAGAGCTCAGACGTGGGGCCATGTTAGTGATTTTTCGTACAGTCGTCTGTTGTGAGGATTTGAAAAATCACTAGCTTTCTATCCCTCTCCAAACAGTTTCACAGCACTATACCGCTACCTGCACCGCCGACACCACACGGGTAATCAAAAATGCAAAATGTTTGCCGTCGTGTGAGCGACGTGTGAAAAAGCCTGTCTGTGACCGACTTGCAACTGTGGGGTGCCCGAGACCCCTTTGTTTTGTTAATATATGTAATTGCCTTCACCTGGGGAGTTAAGCCTCTTCTGAAATCGGCGTCTTTAAGTCAAGAAAGCTTGTGATATCAGTCAGTATGAAAAACAAGTACAAACGCGCACGCTGTAAAAAAAACAGCAAACAAACGGGTTAGCAAGTGGGAGGATTACGGCCGAGAGCACACACAGCGTTTCCCTTGCGGGAGCGAGCAGGGGCACCATCTGTTTGAAAGTTAATTACAAACAGATGGTATCAAAGCTCGCTCCCGCAAGGGAATCGCCAAACGTGCACGCGTTGCCATTGAAAGCAATGCAAAGCGTGCACGTTTTTGGCCGAAAAAGTGAATCGATTCCTAAAGGTCTCCTCCTATGCAGCGCATGCGCGCTGCATAGGCGAGACCTAAAAACAACCTGTCTCTTCTTTTGCGCACGCACTCTGCAAAACCCCCCGTACACTCCCATCTAAAGATGGTATGTTGCTTAATTACGTTCAACTCTGATCTCTGCCTTGCTACTTTGAATCTTCCCCCTTCCCCCTCCCCCCCACCCCCGATCCCATCCATGTACTTCCATTCTCTGCTTTCGCCATCTGATCCAGAAAGCAGTGAAGAAAGTTTCTGAAACTGTGTCCAAGTACCAGAAAATTATTCTGATTGCGTAAAACGAATGCATTTTTGTATATTTTCTAAAAAATCCAAGCTGCTCGTATTCTGTGTATCTTTTAATGAATATATTAATTAGTTGATGTTCATGGAAATAGTACCCCAAATTCTTCCCTTTGTGTGTCTCACCGCTATTCTCTTCTTTCTACCCCTTTTCTTATTTTCTTTTGATTTGCAAACAGCACTTACTGCTTTCTTTGCTCAAATCGGTGCCTATCCGATGTGCTATGTAAAGTACTCTGTAGCGCTTTGTGGCTAGGTCTGTGCTTTATAAATAACCAAATAAAATAAATTAAATATACTGTCCTAACTGTAAGAAACCGCAGATGAAGCAGGCCAGAAACTGATCTGAAAGCGTAATGACAGCATGAACTCAAACATTAGGGGTCTGATAATCTTGTTTTGACAACCACTGATTTAATCATGTACGACCATGTAGTACATTCTGATTTTCAAAGCTCATTTATCTAGTCAAAACAGAAAATAAGTGAAGGTTGTTTAATTAAACCTAGACCTAGCTTTCATTCAATGAGAAAATAAAATACAACCTATTCTGATTAAACTAAATGACAGTTTTGTGGGCTTTTTTTGTTTTTTACGTTAGTGTGTGGAATGGCACCAAATACTTGAGTGTCGATGCAGTCTTTTACACTCGGTAGATTTTCTGACCATGCAAGACTGGGTTTGTGTCTTATCATTGTGGTCTGTATTTATATGCTTTATATTTTCAGATATTAATTATAATTGAAATATTCATTCATATATGAAGAGGTTATTTTCAAAATTACTGGTTCTTTTTCAGTCGTTTTTTAAATTTTGTTTTATTTAAATAACTGAGACATTGTTCAGCATGGTTTACTTTCAATCCCCTTTTAGGTCATTTCCGAAATAATTTCTAAAACAGCCAGTGGCAGTTTCTGCTCAAGTGACAGCCTTATACAGAGCATGTGCATAAGTCTCCCTCGCAATGGAGTTGGTAAGTACTGTACACTACCCTGTGTGGTACATGTGATGCTTACAATACCTGCATAGAGAAAAACACACCATTCCTTATTATACTGCATTTGTGAAATCAATACACATCTGTATTGTATGGGATACGTACCCTGGATTGAATGCTAGGTGCTGGCCAGTCAGCCAGCCTGAATGCTCCCATTGCGGACTGTGGCTATTATTCCAGGCCTGCCCAGAGAGCAGTCTGCCAACTCCGTGTCCCTCCAGTGTGATGTAGGTCTGGGGCACTTTAAACCTCAGTGCGTGTTGGTTCAACCAAATCTCATTCTATAATAAATACAGTTAAAATACCGGACAATTTAGTACTTTCATTATAACTTAATTCCTTCTAGTTACCTGAACCAATTTTAGATTTACACACACATTCTGCTGTAAAGCATGGCAGCCTGTAGTCCCTCTGTAAAAATTGGTCTCTAACTTTCTTATTACAGTTTAGTTGTAACTTCACTAGGGTTGCCTGGAATAAGACCGTGATGTAGGCGGTGTGAAAGGTAGATCACGTAGTAGACCTACAATTTCTGTTTAAACAATGATGGCCAGAACTACCTTTTCAGCTCTTCTGAACAGTATTCTAAAAATTAACAATCATTAGTAGAAATGAGCCATTTATGACACCATGTTCATGTTTTGCATAGCTAAAGTTTATTACAATGAAGTAGGAATTTCTGTGCACATTGCAATTTATTATGAGCACAGCTGTTTTGGAAAGTGACTTAAGCTGCATATAGTACATTTTGTAACAAATTATTAGCTGCATGTTGGTGTGTTTAGTGTTACAACACAGTCCTCTTTTAGTCTACATATTTGCAAACACACTTGTACGTATGAAGGAGCAAGACACCAGGAAATTACGGTTTTCCTGGGAAAGTTAATGGCGTGACCATGCATTCTAGGGAATAAAATAATTTCTGTCATATGTTAAAAAGTCACCTTGGCATTCCATGATCTTCTAAAGGAAATCTGCCTTCAGTCTTGTTCCTCTATAGGGTAACAGAACTTCTCTATGATTTGCAATACGCTCATAATGTACGACAGAGGGTACTATAGTCTGTTTAGTTCAACTGAGTTCTGGCTTCTCAGTGATTACTAGCATGGCGCACAGAAAGCTGAAAATTGACCTCTGAGCACAATACTAACTGCCACCAGATTCAGCGATAACCAATACTAGCTGCCACCAGATGCATTGACTGACGTATTTACTAAAAACAATGTGAGTGCTCATTCTCTGAAAGGTCACAGGTGAGGCACTGGCTGCAAAGAAACATTTATGGGCTTTTAAAATTTTACTCTGCGTTATGATGTGTTTGAAAATAGACCAAGGTTCTATTCGCATGTTACCACATATATTAAAACTTGCTTTCCCAGTTTAAGGGTACTTTTTGAACTTTCTGCCTTTGTTTCACCAAATATATTTTTATCTGAGTTTAGTTGTTTTTATACCTATTTAATGCTTTGATCTCTGCAAAAAATGAAGTTGAAACGAATATATGTCCTAATTTATTTAACTGGTAAATGTTTACTCGGACATCAATGAGAGCTAAGCATTCGTCAATTAAAAAAAATACTGTCACCTCCAAATAGTAGCATTGTAGGTGTAGCACTTGTGTACATTTGCATCTATTTAAGCTTTATTCTCATATTCTGTTCCCATTTTTTGAACTTATTGTTGGAAGGTGGGTTATAGGGAGTGGTAGGTAGGCACCTAACGCCAGTAACAAGGCCACCAACACGGTACTGGGTCCTAAATAGTCTCTATAAATGTGTCCCTTGCTCAACCCTTGGTAGCTAATACCGAGCAGTTAGGCTTAACTTAGGAGACCGGTATGTACAGCATTCAAAAACACCAATACAGCGAATAAGTAAAACACAACATACAATAAAAATCCCACACCAATTTATAACAATAGGAAATATTTTTAACTTTAAAAGGACACCAAAACAATAAATATCCGATGTAGAGAATTGGAGATAAATGAATTTTTAAAGACTAAACCCTTTCTAGTGCTTAGAAACCAACAGCATCACTTCTGGTCATGCTTGACTGGACAAAGTCAAAGTTTGAGCCCGACTGCGATGGATTCCTGCTCGGATATCCCACACGGTAGGCCTTGGTCAAAATTTTACCTTTGGACTAAGAAACCTTTCTGAAGCTTTTTCCGCTGAGGGCCCTTGCTGCTGTCCACCTGTCCGGATTCGGTGAGGGTTCGCTGGCTTGACTTTCAGGTCAAACTCTGGAAGTCGGACCTACGGAGCTCTTCAGTGGGACGAACCTGGAATCCAGGCTGGGTCGTGGTTGAAGGTGGCCAGCTTGGCTCTCGCGGTTGGGTTGGTCACCTTCTGGCGCTTTTTCCCAAAAAGCTTCCTAAACGTCTGGAGGTCCTAAGGGTCTGGAATCTCCTAGATGGTACTTGGCATGCCTAGACTTCAATTCCCACAATGCACTTGGTCAACCCCTTAAAACTCCCCTGGACGCACTCCAGGAGGGGGACTGTGGCTGGAGAAGGGTCAGTTAAGCTCTATTAACCTGTAGCTGCAGGGAGTCCACTCCTTACTCCTTCTTGAAGCAAGGCAAAGTCCTCAGAGCTGTAGTCCCAGATAGTCAGCAGGAGCAGTCTTCACCAGGCAGGCCCTTGGGTGCATATCAGGATTCCAGCAGGACTATCCTCCTCCTTCGTGTAGTTTCTGACAGCAGAACTGAGAAGCTCTGCACCTCTCACATATTTATCTGGCGACAAGTAGGGGAGCACCCCTGTCCAATGAGGTGCAGGGCAACACACCAAAGCATGACAAGTTCCTCAAAAGTGTGGCATGGTCTTGTCACAGAAAGCACTATTCTCTCAAAATCTATCATAGCTGAAATATCAGCAGAGCAGCAAGAGCTAACTAAACCAAACTCAGAATATGGCTTATTTCCATAAACTCCCCCACCACATCTGTGAATTTCAACCTTAAGCCTCCCATCTGGCAGGGAAAGTGGGTGGCCCTGGCTGACAGGCTTGCTTGACCTGTTCTTCCTTTGAAGCTGATGCTATATGGCCCAACCCCCTACTCTAGCATTCCTGTGCCCCATAGAGCTCTCTCCATCAGATAGCCTCTGCCCGGCAAGGCCACATATCACCTAATCAAGAAAGCCTGCTAATCCCCTCAGGGCTTACCAATCGGGGACGAGTGCTGGAGGCTGGATTTTGCCTTACAGAAAATAAAGTCATAACTTATTTTCTGTACAAGTTATAATAAAATCAACAATACCAAGTTGCTGTATTTATCAATACCATTCTGTTTAATCTTTGAATGATAGTTTGACAGTCTCCTAGCAATAGTTATGCGTCCATAACATATTGCCATGCTAGCCTATGAGGCCAACTATCTTCAAGGGGAAAAAGTGAAATGTGCAATTTCTTCCTCACCAGGGTTAATAAAACCTTTTCTAAATCCCCTGCTCATAATTACAGGACCCCCTTCCCCTGGAACACCTAGGGGAGGGTTATGTGACGGAACAACGAAAGCCTAATTACCGACGAAAGTATCACAACGACGCTGGCATTATCACACCAGTTTCTAGGTGGAATACTGTTATTACGCTGGCCCATACATAAGTATTGTACATAAATTTACAATGAACACCATACTTACGCGTGCGTTTACGCCGATTACCATTACAACAGCGAATGGTATTAAACCGCTTTAATTGTTAAAAAGCAATGTGCAGTTTTAAAAAACATTTTACTAACCATTCCACGTGAGACCATGTCTGCTTTAATGCTCCCCAAATGCAAATTTAAAATAAAAATAAATAATTTGATGGAGAGAATGCAGAACAATGTCATACATTCACCCCAGTACAGAGATCTGGGCCTAAATCCATCGTTTTTTTGCTCACCATGCCATTCCAATTTGGACCCAGCCATATGCAAATCAGTCTTGACCCTGCGCCCAATGGGAACAGTCCAGCCCGAACTGCTAGGCCAGGTCCTCCCTGGACTGGAAACAAGCATCCTAGGACCGGTTTCGGGCTTTCAGCCCTCATCAGCCAGGATAGCTCGACTCCCGTGCTCACTACACCACTGGATTCAAGCTAGCCTGGCTGATGAAGGGTGATGCCCTGAAACCGGTCCCAGGATGCTTGTTTCCGGTCCAGGGAGGACCTGACTTGGCAGTTCGGGCTGGACTGTTCCCATAAGGAACAGGGTCAAGACTGATTTGCATATGGCTGGGTCCAAACTGGGGTGGTGTGGTGAGCAAAAGAATGATGGATTAAACCCAGATCCTTGTGACTGGGGGTGAATGTTTGCTTTGTCCAGCATTCCGTCCATCAATTTTTTCTTTTGTTAATGCTCCCGAAAACAAAATGGCTTTGCGAACAAAAGACCTGCTAGAGAAGTGTCCGGGATTATGAGGGGCCGATCCAGTTTCAGACTCCCACAGAGTAAGAAGAATAAATAAAATCAAACATTATATTACATTAATGTAAACTGAAGCCAACATTTGCTTGCAGATTGCTGTTGCGTAACCGCGAGCGCTGCCTAATTTAAAGCTGGAGAACTAGGTTAGAGCTTCGGCGTGTGCTCAGCATTCCGTAATTATGAGCAATGTAATGTAAATGGTGCTCAAGCAACGCGCTCCAATACAATTTGGTGGAGTTTGCTCTATATAAAACTGCAAAAAATATATATACCTTCCTACAACCCATGTGACTGGGCCACTGATTTACAGGCGAGAAATTATTGGCCATCATGGTACCGATCCAGCATTATAAACTACAACTGAAAAATGTCGTCGTAGTGACATGCGTTGCTAAACCTTTCGTAGAAGTGCAAGTTGCGGCATAATCTCGGGTGTAATAATGACGCCGTCGTAGTTCTGCTTTTGTTGTAAAGGCTATTCGTGCTAAAGACTTATGTAAAATCAACATTTCCCCTAGAGGAGACCTGGGTGGGGGGGGTCCAAATATGCAAAAACGATTTTGGCTATTATTTCACAGTGCCCACAGCACCATAGTCGAATTTGTAGTGAATTTCCTACTCTGGGGAAAAATAAAATGGGCAACTTTCACTCACCAGGATTTATATAAACCTTCTTTTATAGGGACCCTGCTTATAGTTACATGACACCCCTAGCCCTGGAACACATAGGGGAGACATTGGGGGTACCCACAATGTAAAAATAAGGTGGATTATCACTTTTAAAGTGCCCATGCCACCAAAGTTGAGTTTGCAATGAATTGTAAAAGCAGTGCTGCAACAGATGTTTTTAAAATGACTTCAGGCTCTCAGCAGTGCACATATGCAAGTGCAACAAAGGATGCTGGCCTCTAAACTGCCATGTCCTATTATCTATTAGGGACTTGTAGGTAGTTTTCATCCCCTAGCCCTATGATCTACTAGGAACATCTAGGGTAGGTCATGCCAATAATAAGTGTACCTCAATGTATGTGTTTGTGTTTAACATAGCACTGGCCCTGGGCCTGACTAGCAGAGCCCAGGACACAGTCAGTCAGCTACCACCAGTCCCATTCAGCACCAAAAAATGGGGGTGAACAGGCCAAAAAGGGCGACTTTCTAATACTTCTGTTGCCCATATGTCTCACTGTTTGCTTGCCAACCATGACCAACAAAATGGAGAGACTTCACGAAAACCAAATTTCAGTTTTTAAACAAATGCGCAGCAAAATGAAATGTTTCCATCTGGATTTATGTGTGAAAAATTTGTATAAATGGAAAAGTGTGAGCCTTTTTTTTTATTTACACAAATTGGTTGAAAGAAATTTACGTTCACATGAATAAATTTGCTTGCCAAAAATAATATGCACATTGTTTTGTTGAATTTCAACAGTATGGCTTCAAAAGATTAGTTAAGCTACGAAAACCCATTGCAAAGAAGGTACAACGACACCAAGTTTTAATATTGGAGGGAGTGATTGTTTCTGTGTACTATTAGCAATTATGTCTCCCTCACCTTGCATAAAACGATTTTGCATGCCACCTGGAAGTTTTATGAGTTTATACAGGAACTGCGCCCAGTTGCTCTAGAACTCGTCAGCCACTTGCAGTATCCTTCTATTGTATGGACGAGATATTTACCTCTTATATTAATATTGCTGATTCTAATTACTGCACATACTATTAAATGTAAATGCTTTATTTTGTAGTAAACAATGGTCTTTTATACAATACATAAAGGAGAATCCTAAAAATAAATATACAGCTGTAAAAAAATCTTGTTACTTATAAATTTACAATAAATTTAAAGTATCAGTTCCTTACCCTCCCTTAAAAAACGTCACAAACCTATTGCTGCATCTGAACAATGCATCTGCACAATTTAATAGCAGTTTTTAGGATGAATGCACAATTTTTAGAGAAAAGAGGGAGGTGGTGATATTACAGATCTCACATATATGGCACGTTAAATTTAAAGTGTAAATAAATTTCCTTTGATTGATAATTAGTTCATAAAGCCAGGAGTATGTCACCAAAAAATGATCCTGATATCAGACCTCACAATCCTATGCTGTAGCCTCTTATCCGAGACATGCCTAATAGAGAAACACCAGTTGTCACTCGGCCTGCTCAAAGCTAGCTGAATGGATGGCTTACTTGCAGGGTAAGTCATATTCTGAATAGAGAATAACTCCCCACAAAAAAGAGACAATATAGTTTTAAGATTAGATAGAGAGCTCACTGATGCTAAATTGCACACTTTATGCTGGTTCTTGAGAGGTATTACACAGGCACTTTTACTTGATCCCTTGAACTACTTACTCCCTCCAGCACAACGGTAAGATCATCGAAAAAGCTGTCCACACACAACCCCAAGATCACGTCAATGCCAGCCATCTCCTGCATGACTACCAGTCCGGCTTCAGATCATGCTGCAACACATGGGTAACATGAGATCTGTAGGTACTTGTTTTGGGATTTCCTACTCCTCCCACGCTAAGTCTCATCACGCTGCTCCTCCATGCTCGTGCCTGTCAGTCAGTTGCTCGTTCACATTTCCAATGCTTCCAGCGACGACTGCTACAATGTAGCATCGCGGAGCACATTCAAACTAGTTAAAATTAATTCCTGGTGAGAATCCCTTCACTGCTTTGTGTCTATTTCATTTAGTTCTCCAGGACCCACCTGAGCCCGAATCCTGGGACCCGACTGGTGGCGGTGGCAGCATTTTACTGGCAGCCTCTTACAGGAGACATTGCCCTTGGGGGGAGGTAGGGGGAAGCTTGGGTGAAGGCGAGTTGTAGCTGTGGCTATGCCAAAAAGACCTGTGTACCTGCTTGCCGGCCCTCTGGCCCACCTGTTTTGCCTGCCGGTCAGGAGGGGGTACGAACATTATCCTTAGCCATAGCTCTCAGTATCTTGCTCGCCCAACCGCCTGCTCTCCACCACTGCATCGGCCCACCTACGGAACCAGAGAGGGCATCTGGCGGGGTGCAATTGCATGCTATGTTCGCTGCCCATGTGTGAGCGGTGGCCTGGTGGGTGCAGGTTGCTGCCCTGCCCTGAGCTGCTTCGTTCCCCCTCATGCCTTTAACCTCATTTCTTTCCTTTGTTCAGTGTGCCTTATTGTGCTGTTAAATCTTTGAGGGAGGAGAACAAAAGGAGATTTAAGGACACCCTGAGACGCAAGGAGCTGCACTACATTATCTTATGACTTGTAAACCAGAGAGCCCTCATAAAACGTTTTGACAATACTTAAATAGGTTGGAGGTGGTGGTAGTACAAACAAGGCTTCCAGGGAGGAAGAAAGCTGTGTTTTAGGTTCTCTCTTGTGTTCATTTTTATTAACTGCTTATCTCCCTTCCCGAGTCGTTTTCTCCTCTTTCTGTCCTATATTTTCTACCAATAGTAATCAATTAGAATTCATTTGGCCTCTAGATAGGCCCATGCCTACCTCCTCCAAGTTAGTGAATAAAGATAAATTGAAGAGACACCATACATCAGTCAAACCTATGAAGAATAAGCGTTTAAAAGCTTCAAAGAATAATCCGTCCCATAAACAACCTATTTCAATAGCATCTTTCCCAAACATAAACAGTAAATGTACCTAGTCTGTTCTGCTGATGGCCGATTTAATTTCTAAACACTACAACATGAAAGCCAATTCATGTGAATCTTCTGCCATTCATCAAAGAACATCTTTTTAAAATACATCCTCTTTTCTTGTGAAAACATGGTTAGTGAGAGCACAAGTGAATCGTGGAATTATTGAGGCTGAAGATCAGTCATTCATTGAGCTACTCTCCACATCTCCACTGCAAGTGATCAAAGAAAATCTGGCGACGTCCAAGGCCACACAATCTCCTTGGACAGTTTTATATTGGGTAACACTGGTGGTGTACAAATGGCTGGTATACCTACTAATAAGCAAGCATCAATTGTTGATGCTGCTGACTTTTCACTTAATGCAAAGTCCTGTGCTTTCAGCTCTATCGATTCCTCACTGGCGAAAGCAATAAAATAATTAAACTAGCAATCTCATAAATTAGAACACCAAGTTGATTTTGTACAGTCTCTTGCTACCTGAATCACTAATTTGGGCAATAAATTGAATATCTTGCAACACAAGGTGGACGTTATATCAACTTCTCTTCTCAATAATATTTGCAGCTGTACCCTAATAGTTTAGTGTGCACTTAGCCAGCAATGCTAAAACAGCCCATAGACAACCTTTTTAGCAACCCATGCCTTGTGTGTTAACTCTTGAGCAAAACTCACTTGCAGCACTAAGGGGGCACTGATCCCATCCTTGGCTTCGGTCTCATCCACCCCTTCCTATCAGCGCATGCATAAGGCCACCAATACCTCTATCAATGAAGAAAAAGCGGAACACATCCTCAATCAGGGTACAAAATGATTAATCAGTTCACAAAATCGGTCCGGCCAAAACCAGTCCCAACTATATGTCCATTAAGCAGAAAAGAAAAAACTAAAAAACAGGCGAAAGAGCAAAGGAAAAATACTAACGTAAATAGGTCAGACTACAGTGGATCAGCTGTGGAGGCAAAAAGTGTGTACCCAATTCTGCATCTAATACAAAACAAAATCTCTTAAGAATCCATACTGCACACTATTTCTCCTAACCCTTCCTTCATAGTTGCCAATGAGGCGCCTCCCTAAACCAACTCTGATAGCAAAACCCAGCTCGATTTAATATCTTCAGCATCTTATACCACTACCAAGTGTAGGGAAGTGCCCTTTTTAGGTCTCGCCTGGCGACGCAGCGCGAAAGCGCTGTCGCTAGCGAGATCTATTGTTACTGACTTGTTTTGGAAGGGAGACAGGAGCTGTGCACGCGCAGGACGGACTGGAAATGTGAACGCGCCCGTGAACACGCGATGTGCACATCTCCTGTCCCCCTTCCGTCCTCGCAAGCCTCATGCAATATCCCTTTTTTTTTTAATGCGCACGCGAGCTCCAAGCGCGGTGCGCTTTACACGCACAGCATGCCTCACCCCACTTACCTGCTCTTGTGGGGACTCTGCGCTGCTCCTCGGCTGGTCTCCGTCTTCAGCCGGTCACTGCAGCAACACGCGGGGCTCCGTCTTGCTCCCAGGAGCCCCGCCTAAAATCCTGCTTTGGCCGCACCATGCGGCATTCACGAAGGCGGGGTGGGCTCCCGCCAAACTTCCTCTACTGTTTTTTTTTGCTTTGGCGGCCCCGTCCCTGGGCCGCACGAGCCGCGCAGCACTTATTGAAGTACGGCGAAGTCCGCAGGCGCCGCCACTGGGCACGAGCCGCAGGCCACGCCGATGTGCACGCTCACGGCGAGCCTACAACGCGCGCATGGCGCTCTTTCACTTTCCCTTGTTTAAAGGGGTCCTCGATACGGGTCTCTACCGGGCTCTGTTTGTGCCCTGGCACAGGCAGACTGCAGGCAGCACATCGATGTTCGCTGCACACTTCTCACTAGTGGAGAAGTTACGTCATGCCAGGTGAGCTTTGTAGGGAAGGGAAATCCAATCGGCCCCCTATGCGTGTCAAAGAGGAAAAACACAGCCCAGGAAACACCCGGCCTAAAAATACAAGCAGCAGGCAGCAGACCCGCGCCCTGCCCCCTGCCAGCCACTGGGGTTTGTCATTGTTGTAACGACGCTTTCATTTTTAAACACAGGCTTATCTTATACTACAAATTGTTTCTGTATTTAATATCGTTTAAAAGAACTTGATGTCCAATAGCTTATAACCTGTTACTATTAAAGAATGCCTTTCACTACGGTGCGTTCTGTAGTCCAAGCCTGAACTTGAGTAGCCTCTAAGTACTAAATACTGTGTTTACTGGGCAGGTTTTTCTGTCTTCGTCTTTTGCAGCTTCAATGCGCTATAAATTACAAGTGCTAATATCAACAAAATCCATGTTAGGCGTGTTATCCACCTCCAAAATGACAGCGTCCGAGACCTTTCTGTGAAGATCCGATTTGAATGGATGAAACAGCTCAGCTGTTGCATTAACCACCCGAGCTATCTCCCCGGTGAAGAAGCACGTCTAAAGGCGTCACTTCTTTTAAAACAAGCATTTGCAATGCAATAGGTCTCGCATTTACACGAATTTGAGCTAGTGGCATTGTAAATAATACCTTTTATTTATGTTTTGTTATTTAAAACATAAATAGAAGGCATTGTCATTTACAATGCCAAGAGCTTAAGCTTGCGTAAATGCAAGACCTATTGCATTGCAAATGCTTGTTTGTTATGGTCACCCCACACTTTTTGCCACTGTTATTGATTTTTTTTAAACTGATGTGCACTGGGTCCCGGCTAACCAGGCCCCAGTGCTCTTTCTTTAAAACAAGGTAAATGGTACCCCAATTCAAATTGTATGCAGACAGCCACCGCAGACTGTGTGGAAAAAAACGACAAATGCAAAAAGAACAATTGATGGATGGAATGCTGAACAATGTCAAACATTCACCCACCAGTACAGAGATCTGGGCCTAAATCCATTGTTTCTTTGCACACCATGCCATTCCTGTTCAGACCCAGCCATATGCAAATCAGTCTTGACCCTGCTCCCCATGGGAACAGTCCAGCCTGAACTGCCAGGCCAGGACCTCCCAGGACCAGAAACGAGCATCCTGGGACCGGTTTCGGGATATCACCCCTCATCAGCCAGGCTATCTTGAATCCAGTGGCACAGTGAGCTTTTGTCCACTGACACAGCAGCCACCCAGGAAGAAAGATCGATGGATACATTTTATTGCGCAATTACTTAAAATCATTGCAATTCTTACAAAAAAGTATTAAAATCAATTTCCATTTTCTGTTAAAAAGAGTTTGTGTTTGGCGTGGCTAAAATTCTGAGTGATCTTTAATAGAAAGTGTAGATTTTATTGCGGACATGAATTTCACGAAACGGGTGGCCAGGAAGAGGTCACCGTGCTCCAGGAGGTCAGATCCGTCTCCCCACCAAGTTTGCGGATGCAAGGACCCCCCGGAACCCCACCCCTACACCAATTCCCAAGGTACCGGAGCATGTTGCAAGCACCAGGGCTTGTTTGTGTTCAGTCTGAACACCACCACTGCCAAAACCTACCTGCACATCGAGGGACTTCACCAGAGGCCAGCTCCACATCAGAAGTTATCTTTCTGAGTTTCTTCTCCCTCTTCTGCAGGTGCACCGAGAACCGCGGAAGCCTAAAACTCAACGACCCGCCAGACAAAACACCTGTGCACCCGAGCCCCCAGCCAGAGTCCTGAGACCCCCAAGAGCCCTACCCCCCTTTGGGCTCTGCCGAATTGGCCTCTTGTCTCCCCTTGCAGCCTCTTTCTTCTTACAGGTACTTTTCCCATTGACTACAGCGTGTAGAGGCTACTACCGCTGAAAGCACCTCTGCACCCGGGTGACCCAGAGCAGGCAAACTTAAATTCTTGGTGCTTTCTTGGGCCTTGGCCCCCTATTCACCTTACGTCCAGAAGAACAGTCCTGTAAGTATTTTGCAAGTGACCCTATGCAGTGAATATTTCTCCCAAAGGATAACATTACTGCATCTGAGTTTCATGCCTTAAATCTGACAGCTGTCATTTTCTACTGTTTGTACTGTAAAATTAGATATGTCTAAAGTACTTACCCGATACTGAAGTTCTTTTTTTTTTTTTTTTTTTTTTTTTGTTATTTAATATTTTTTATTGATTTTTAACTTGTCACATTCAGAATTGCATTTGCATATATTCCGTTACAAATAAGACATTTATATATCAACATTTATCGTGCACAGTGTTTTAGTCCATTACATGCCCGCGGTCCCCCCTTTTTGACATTTCCATTTCTACCGTTGGTGAAATACATAATTCTCCTCTATATGCATTCCACCCGCCCCACTTTTTGTCCCACTTTTTAGGACAGCCCCTGGATTTATAGACTTCTTTTTCAGCAATCATACACTTGTCCATTTCCGCCACCCAGCCTATTGTCAATGGTCGATCTGCTGCCCCCCATTTCATAGCGATTGCTCTTTTCACCAATGTGTAGCCCAAGGGGGCCAATTGCTGCTCTATTTCTGTTAGGTCAGTGGCCTCCCAAATATTTAGAATCCCCATTAGTGGGGTTAGGGTGATTTGTTTCCCTAGTGCGTCTTGCAGCTTCCCTGTGGCCCTCTCCCACAGGGGTTGTATCTGGGGGCAGTCCCATAGAATATGATAAAATGTTGCCTCTTGGTTACATCCACGTAGACAGAGTGCGTCTTGCCTTGTTCCTATTTTAGCTAGGGTTACTCCGGTGAGGTATGTTCTGTGTAAAACTTTTAATTGAATCAGTTGAAAACGATGATTTATGGCTACCTCTCTTGGGGACATCAATGCGGCCTGCCAATCTTCATCGTCGATCTGCCCCAAGTCTGCCTGCGGTTTCTGAGAGTGTGGAAGGGGTCTGGTAAATTGTTGCACAATTTACGATATGTGAGTTAAATGGCTTTGTCTTGGATAGGCTCCGATAAGTCGGTCCTCCAAGGGAGATGAGTCCGGCACTTTTGTCAAGTCTGGGAGTGCTGTCTTAAGAGCATGGCGAATCTGTAGATATCGAAATATCTCACCGTGTGCTAGTTCGTGTTTTGCTTGTAATTCCTTAAATGTGATAACCTTACCCTTATGTATGAGATCTCCTATGGTGGACAGTCCAATGGTGTCCCATTTGTCAAAACCCATATGGTGACAAAGCAACCCCAGCTGTTGAGAGGACCACAGGGGCATAGCTTTTGTCAGCACCCCTGTCCAACCCAGACGTTTATTTGCTTGATGCCAGATGGTTTCCGTTTGAGCCATAGGGCCCAGATACCTCCCTTTATGGACCTTGGTGTATTGGGCCCCAAGATACCACTCTCGTCCCGTCTGATATCCCTCTAGTCTGTATGCTGGGTTCATCGGGGAACTGTACAGCCATTGATTTATCGCCACCAATTGTGATGCCCAATAATAGAGCCGTATATCTGGGAGTGCGATTCCACCGTCGTACCATCCCTTCGTCAATTTCCCTAAAGCTATTCGCGGTGTACCTCCATCCCACAATAGTGTGCGGACCTCCCCCTCCACGCTATTAAAATACGAGTCGGGGATCCTGTATGGGCAATTCTGTAGCAGATAAAGGAATCGCGGTAGAGCCAGCATTTTAAATAGGGCCGCTCGACCTAATAATGACACTGGCAGTGATCTCCAAGGTTTGACATCTTCATGAAGACTTTTTAAGGGGACTGCTAGGTTCTTGTCATAAAAAATTTGGGGGTCGGGTGTAATGAAGATCCCCAAATATCGGAATCCTTCATAGGCCACTTCGATTTCACATCCCCGGGGTAATCTAGGTGTGGGGCCCTGCAGAACAAATAGCACTGACTTAGTCCAATTTATGGCATACCCCGCATATTTGCCGAAATTTGTGAATATATTTAGTAATCTGTGTATTGAGGCATGTGGGGACGCTAAGTAGATCAGGATGTCATCTGCATACAATGAAATCCTGTCCTCATTGTCTTCCATCTCAGCCCCCGAAGTACCATGTCTCGTCTCACCCAAGACGCCAGTGGTTCTAGTACTAGGGCGAAAAGTAGGGGGGACAGGAGGCAGCCCTGTCTGGTCCCTCTGTTCAGCTTAAATGTCTGGGACGTGCGGTTATTCACCCTCACCTGACCCCGCAACTCAGTATAAAGCAGCCTGATCCACTTTATAAACCGCGGACCAAACCCTAGGCGGACCAGCACTTCGAAGAGATAGGGCCATTCTATAGAATCGAATGCCATAGAGGCATCCAGCGACAGTATTACTGCGTCCTCGTCTATACATTACTGACATGCCAAAACATTGTGCACTCGGCGAATATTCAGTGCCGTGTTTCGTCCCGGCACAAAGCCTGATTGATCTGCGTGAACCAATGAAGGGAGAACAGTACTCAGACGGGACGCTAGAAGTTTCGCTAGAATTTTAGCCTCCGTATTGATCAAGGAGATTGGCCTATAAGAGCTACAACTGTTCGCCGGTTTCCTGGGCTTTCGGATTACTACTAAGGAAGCCAATCTTTGATCTTCAGGCAGAATTCCCTTCTCCAAGCTTTCTGTATACATATGTTTAAGATGGGGTGCCACCCGTAGGGCCATCGATTTGAGGAACTCAATTGGAATCCCGTTGGGCCCCATTGCCTTTTCTGATTGGATGCTGAATATGGCTTTACATATTTCGTCATCTGTTATGTCTGCGTCTAGCTCAGCTCTGTCTTTGTCTGACAATGAGGGCAAATTTATGTCTGCCAACAGCTGACGTGAGTCTTCGGATGCACAGGTGGTGGAGGAGGTATACACCGCCTCCAAATAATCCGCAAATGCCTCCGCTACCTCTTTGGGATCGGAGATCCGTTTATTCCCGTTAACGGATAGTTCAGGTAACCACCGATCCCCTTGTTTCCTTCTCTCTAGCCAGGCAAGCATTTTCCCGGCTCTGTCTCCCAATTCGTAAACCCTATGACGCGTGTGAAGTAGTTTCGCCCGGGTTTTTTCCCGCACCATAGTTTTATACTCGAGTTGCTTAATGGTTACCGGTGTGTGGTGGCCTCGCTAGGTGAGGAGTTATTCTGTATCTCTAGTTGTGGGAGCTCACTCTCTAGTTGTAATAGTTGTTGGTTATGTTGTCGGATATAGCCTGTCTTTAATGCCAGAGCATGCCCTTTCATCACCACTTTATAAGCTTCCCAAATGGTCTGCGCTGAGTCCACTGAGCCTAGATTTTCGGTAAAATAGCAGTCTGTTTGCTTGGTGAGATCCTCCTTTATGTCTGGAACCGTTAGGAGCCACGGATTAATAATTATGGAGCTGCGCTGTCTTTTTTGGTTGAAGGTGAGTTCGAGCCATACTGGGGAATGATCCGAGATACCCCTTGGTAGCCCGCGAAGGTGTTGAAAGTGGCCAAGGTCTACTAGGTGTGTAATGAAGTAATCTATGCGGGACATACTTTTATGTGCGTTAGAGTAATGGGTGTAATACGTCATGTTTGGTTGCAGTGAACGCCATATGTCAGTCAGTCCCATGGCTTGAGTAAATTCCTCCATTTGAGTGCTATGGCGTGTTGGCGGTCGTCGAGGATACCTATCTATTGCGTCGTCCATAGTCATATTAAAGTCACCTCCCAGTATCAATGTACCTTCGGGGAGATCTATCAGAATTTTGCCTAAATCACTAAGTGCCTCCTTTCCCAGTGCTGGCGGGAGATACACTGATGCCACATTTATCGGTTTCCCCTCCCAACTGGCCTCCATCACCGCGAATCTTCCTTGCGGGTCAGCCCATGTATGAGTGGGAGTGAGAGCTATGTTCCTCCGCAATAGGATACCCGTGCCTCTGGAGCCGGATGTAAACCCTGCGTGAACCAAAAGTTTGTATCCCCACCTGTTGAGGGCCTTGCAGTTATTACCCACTAGGTGTGTTTCCTGCAGCAATACCAAATCTGGGGCCTGTCTCTTGAAGTATTGCAACACTACTCCTCGCTTTATTTTGGCTCCCAATCCGTTTACATTCCACGTCAAAATGGACAACTCTGTTTCTATTGTGCTACCCATGATAAATTATCGCTGGGGACTGGTGAAACTCCTGCGGAAGTCACTGGAGGGGTGACCGCCTCCTCCAGTAAGTTAGCATTCATCTTTATAAACCTGGATCGATCGTATATTCCGGAATTTTCCTTGAACTCCGGTTGTCTATACCATGCCGTCTTAGGGAGGACATTACTATCCAAATCTGGTTTGTAACACTGTGCATTGTGATAATCAACATTAGAACTAATAAAAAACCCCTCCTTCCCCCCGTTCTACCCCCCTCCCTGCCCCCCTGCCAGTGGATTTCCAACTACCCACACCCCAACAAGGCAGAGTGCCTGTCGCTCCCCCCCGCATTCGTGAGGTGCTTGGTTTACAACCCTCCCTCCCCCGCCGTTAATGTAGGATATAAGCATATTACACATTGTCATTCAAACATGTCCCAGTCCCTTTTTATGCTTTCACTTCTAAAGCAGCTCGTTATTGGCTGTCCCGCCTAGGTCGGTAATAGTGGAGCATACTTTGTCAGCTATGGGTTGGTGGAGAATACCCCAATACCTTTGCCTGGTGTCTTACCCTATACCCAGGGGCATCGTATGTCTCTCAGTCAACACACTCCGGAGTCCAAAACGCCTTGTTTCTTTACTCCTTCGATGTCAAGTTCAGCTCTCCCTGGGCGGTATCATCTCGTGGTTTGTCAATGTTGTTCAGCCTGTTGCTACGGGTTCTGTCATTTCGGCTTCCATTCAGCTTTCCAGCTCTCCGCCAACCTTCCAACCATTCCCATGTCTCTTCTGGGGATGAAAAAAACCATGTCTTACCCTCGGATTCAACCCGGAGCCTCGCCAGGAAGAGCATGGAGTATTTTACTTCTTTGTCCCGCAGTGCCTTTTTGACTGTTGTGAAACTGCGTCTTTGAGCTTGGACTTTGGTGGTAAAGTCCGGGAAGAAGGTGACTGCTCTGTCTTCCAATTTCACTGGCGGGTTAGCCCGTGCTGTTTGGAGTATGACGTCACGGTCACGAAAGTTGAACACCCGTGCTATAATTGGTCTCGGAGGGGCTCCCGGTTTTGGTCTACCCCCGGGGACTCGATGAGCGCGTTCAATGGAAAAATAACTGGATAAACGTTTCGGCTGGAGTTTTGTCAATACTAAGTCCTTGACGAAGAGGTCCGCCGCCAGCATCTCCGCCCGTTCCGGAACTCCCAGGATATGTATGTTATTCCTGCGTGCTCTTCCTTCGTAATCATCGAGTAGCCCCTCCATTTTTATCTGCTGGTCACTTAGTTGGGTCACTTGTTGCTTGAGGATAGCCGTGTCTGAGGTTAGTGTTTCGGTAGCATCTTCCACCTCCTTCACTCTGGAGTCCATTTTCCGCAAGTCGGCTCTGATGAGGGAGACCTCGATATTAACTGTATGAATGCGAGTCTCTAGTGAGGTCCGCACTCCGGCAATGGCCTCCATGACATCTTGGAGGGTTAAATCTTGTTGGGGAGTCTGAGGTTGAGGATTTCTTGTTTCCCCTGTGGAGGTGGTGGTGTCCTCCTCACCCGTTTTGGCCCAGGCAAATTTGGCTAACTTGCTTTGAACCTGTGTCTTGGCTCCCTTTCCGCTGGCCATTATTACGCAGTGTCGAGTGTTGTCCTTCCAGTTGCTCAGGGCCCCGCACCAGTACTCACCGCCGCCTGCGCAGGGGGGATTCCCACCTCTGCCGGCCTGTCGGGTTTCCTAGTCAGGCGAGCGATCTGCGCTTTGGGGGAAGGAGTCGCGATGAGGCGCCGCACTGGGTCACTGTGCTTTGGGTGAGAGGTAAGGGGGGTGCAGAGTTTGAAGGAGCCCGCAACGACACCTCAAAGTCCCCTCAGTCCTTACTTTCCGTCCGCTGTAGTGCAGCCAGTGACGATTACGGTGTTACGCTGGAAGGTTGTTGGGCCTTGCTGCACTTGTGGTTTCTAGCCCCCCGGGTCCCCTCTGCCTGGATGGGTTGGTCCCTTGTATGTTGTCTCGCCTCTGGTACCCGTGGGTCCTCTCGTGTCTACCGTAGTCTGTAGACACTTACTATGGGTCAATCTCCATTTGTGGATGGCTCCTTGGCCTTGCGTCACCTGCGGTTCCCGACTCCCTGGGAGTTCCTCCGCCTTTGTGAGCTGTTCTCCGGCGCGCTGCTGCGATCGCACCACTTGCGAGTCCGCTTGCCCCTCCAGCAGTCTGCGGACCGTTATTTGGGGGTGACCTCTCTTTCCGGCGTTGCCGTGTACCAGGCCGCAAAGCCGGGGCCTCGAGTACTCACGCTGTCCAGCCGCCACAACCACTACTGGCGCTCAGGCCCCTCCTACTGCCGGCACTTCAGGATTTCCCGGGCCACTAACGAGCTCGGCTGTGCCGCGACTGCTGTCGGGCTGAGGAGCGGGCAGTCATCCGTTCCAGGACCCTCCCAACGGTCACTGTACTTGTAGCTTCCCCACGCGCTCACCTCTTCAGCTGGAAGAACGAGGAGGGGCTGCCATTTTCTCCCCACATGGGCTTCGATTATTTCGACGGTGCTCCGGCTCTGCCGCACACCCCACGGCGGGCTGCACAAATCTGGCGCATTGGGTTTTCTGGGACTTGGACCCCCGGTTGTGAGGGGATACCTTCAGGTTAGATGCCGGATATTTTCAGGAGAAACGGCGAGGGCAGCGGAGCCGCTTCAGAGTGCGGCCATATCCGACGGCTGCTAGCCACGCCACCCCGATACTAAAGTTCTTGGTGTCTAAAATTCTATAAAAATTTTATTGTTCGAAATTGGTTTCAAGTTTCATCTGGAGTGTGTCTCACATTCATTGACTGTGTGTACAACAAATGCTTAACACTACCATCTGATAAGCCTAAACTGCCCGCTCACACTACCACAAAAGAGAGCATTTAGGATTGTTAATTTAAGTTGTGTAAGCCAATAAGGGTCGCCTTGACTTTCTACATAGTGTACTTCATTTTGGTACACTACATAAAAAGCCAGCTTCCTACATTAGTGGCAGTTTTGGGATACAAGACTTTGCATTTGCTGATACCACTTGGTCAATAGGTGATTCCACAAATAAACCCACAATTACTTTAGTTTAAAACATTTTTTTCAAATTTTATGAATTTTTTCGAAATTCTCCGAATCTGAACTGTTAGGGCCTTGTCTTAAGTCCCCCAGTCCATTGTATTAAAAAGTGTACTAGTAGTTAGGCCTTAAAAGTCTGTTTAGAATGTTTTTTGATTTTTTTTAAAGGTCCCACCTACATTAAACATGACTGCCTCAGAGGAGAGAGAGGAACTCAACCTTACCCCTTACCTGCAACCTATTGTGAAGCAATTAAAGGACCTCTGCAAGGCTTGCAAAATTGCAAACAGGTCTAAACCAACCAAAACACAACTCCAGGAGTTGCTTGCTGAGTTTGATAGAGCCCAGGCAAGAGAAAAAAACACTGACTGTATTGAAGAGGACCCAGTTGGTGATGATGAGACTGCTAACAGTACGCATGGGGATAGCTCCCCTTCCAATACCCCAGGAGAACAGGTAAGCAATAGGTCCGTAGAAGAACTAGAGGACCCAGACCAGTGAAATAGTGGAATAGAGGCTGCAGGCAGGTGAGAAGCTAAGAAATTGAGTCTGTGCAGTTTGTCTTCAGGACTTTTGAAGACTCACTGTGCAGACTCGAGGTGTCCTTCCCACCCAGCTGTTAATTGCAGGACGGTGTCGTGTGTGGACGCCATCATTTGCAGCTCCTGCAAATGATGCGGTGTCTGTTTTTTACTGACAGGCAGCCAGAGCTGAGGAGCACATAAGGTGGTGTGACCTGCAGGTGTGTGTCTTCATCACCAGCTTCCTTGATCGGGCTGATCCCAAGTTGATACTCCCAACAGACTGTTCCCTGCAGCCTCCAACCCTGTAGTGGACGGTGACGGGTAAGTAAAAAAGCCTAGCAGCTGTCTCAGCAAAACTGGCACGCTGAATTCACTGCTAGTGCTAGACTTATGTTGAAAGACTCAATTGTATAAAACTGGAACAAAACATGTTGCTGGCTGCTGTGACATGACGGTGACTGAGACTCTCAATTGAATTTGTTAAACCGGACTCCAGACTGTCTCAGCAGCAAATTACTTTGTTTTCTGCACGATTCCCAAGTATTTGTTTCAGTGGTGTAACAAAAGCCCCCGTGGGGTGGGTGTGTGTGTGTGGGGGGGGGGGGGGTCCCGAGCTCCACGGGCCCCCTCTGGCAGTAGCAGGTCACTTGACCTGGCTTGTTAGCCTCGGACTGGGTCCAGAGCATGGGGGGGCCCCATGCATGTACTTTGCAGGGAGGCCCTTCAAGTTTTGTTACCCCACTGATTTGTTTTCAGCTCTGTAAATGAGCTCATGTGCTGTAAAGTGAAAACATCTCTGCCCTTGACGTGAGGGGGGCAAGGAGGTGGGAAGATATCACCAGCCATAAATCCGCTCTCAAAGCAGGCTTATAGATGACTGTTCATGAAGTCTGTCTGGCCCAGCAGGAGTGATCATGTGTGCCAGTCTGCAGTCCCTGCCACACTAGTAGTCGATTAGATTAGAGAAACACAAATTGTAAACTTTTACCGCGTTCCTGCCCTTAAATGTTTTGTAAATAACTGTTGCACACTTTTGTGTGTGGGGGGCCGATAATGAAGCATACCACGAGAAGTTGTGGGTGAGGCGACCCCCTCAAATATTTTGTTTGACTGATGTAGGACACCTCCGGGGACCTATGGGTGAGCTTCGACTGACCAGCAATATTCCCTAGCATTTTTGTGTGATTTTTAGGGTTAATTAGGAAGACGTACCTTGGGTTTATCCTCTGTCTCTCCTGTCGTTTCCAGTTACCTGATGAGTTAGGTTAGTCTGGTTGATGTTGGGTATTTTAGTGAGCTAATGTAAGATGCATTGCAGGTTGCTCTGTAATGTGCTCAGTGATGTTTGTTTCTAATGTGTCGCATGTGCGCAGTGGTTGAGTGAACATTTCCTAAATGCTTCTGATGTTGGATCCTGTTTGATTTTAGTGTTGCATCTTTTTGTAGGGGAGAGGAGAGAAGGGGGGAGTAAGAAGGTCCCATGGACCCCCCCCCCCAGCCATTCCCCTGCAGATGGGTGCAGCCACTCACTGCACCCACCTGCAGGGGTCTCTACCGCATCCTTTGAATTGCAGACTGCACCACAGTGAAAGACGCTTCATGCAGCCTTTCTGTCTTATACTAATGCGCTCCAAGTTCGCATCTACCCCAAGGGCATTGCATTTTCTGTAATAGGGCACATAGTCCCTTAGTTTCCTTTTGCAGGATGTCCCCATGAGTTATTTTGGCACATGTGGGTCTGCGAGAGCCGAAACAATGGTTTTCAGTAGCATTATACTTACTATGCAGAATATTCCTTTCTAAATTTGTAATCTATAAAGGATCAATGCCTGACTTCTCTGAGCTCAGACGATACTCCTGTAGGATAGACCTAGTGACCAGAACATGCATTATGTTAATATATTATTAACCCATATGTTTATTCCTTTAGGAAACAGGGGCGCTGAAGCCTACGGCGGGAAGTACAGTTTTGACACCTTTTCTCACAAGCGTTCTTTTCTACTCCGGAACAGTGCAGTAGAGTGTGTGACTTATCTCCGGTACCCACCCTACTTGGACAAAAACTTAAACCTGATGCTGTGGGCTAGCTCTCTATCACGCAAAAAGGAAGGATGGTGCCAGATCATATGAAACCCTAGGACATCTATGAATGACTCCGCAGAAGAAAACAGCATTGTATTCTGATGCAAGAAATTGCTACTTTTGGAATGGGTTTCTACAGAAAACGGCTTGTATATGAAACACAGATATTTTGTATGTATTAATTCCTTGCACTTAACTTCCTTGAAGTTCAACCCCCTGCACAGACCACAAAGAGCGTTTCGATCGCAGCACTTGAGGAATTCTGCTCAGTGAAGAAGAGTGAAACAGGCTTTTGTTTTTTGCAACTTTGTCACTTCCGGGTGCACCACAATAAATCCAGAGGGATGTTGCCTTCATACATTTATGTTCTTACAATTTAAGAATGCAGCATATTAAATGAAATTACTGTATTTTGATACATGTTCAATCATACCACCCAGAGTTAAGGGCTGTAGGCAACTCTGCATTTTCCACCTGTACTTGTAAGAATGTTTTGATCTTGGTAGAAAAACTTTAACAAGATATGACGTCTCAAGAAAAAAAGAAAAATTCACGTCTGGGATACTCTTTCATTCAACAATTTAATTTTCGGAGACATAGTGCATCCTATTGCCATCAAATATTTTGTCACATGTTTAAGCAAGATGAATGTCCTTGGGTGGTGCAGGAAGTTGGAAATTTCCCTCAATGCTAAAAATGCCATGTGAACTAGCTGTAGTTTAAAACGCTAATGGTTCATGGTAAAGCTGTGTGTGTTCTCTCTAAGTTGTTAGAATGTCTTTTTTGACTGTTGAATGCTTCAAATCGTAATCCACATGCCATGTATTTTGACAAGACCATCCAGTATTTCACTTGCTGAATTTAAATATCTGCCAATCTGGAATAGAGTTCACAGCTCTGTAGGCTTCAGCAGAGTTCTAGTTTCTCGTTCCAACATAATGGATTTGACATTGTCTTCTTCAGAAGACGTGCAAGTCACAAAACTGTTAACTGGTTTTTGGACCACTTAGAATTTACACCGGAAGTGTCCAGCACCGATGAGACCTTTTTTCCATGAAGTTGCTTGTTTTGTAGTACTCATCAGAATTGACTTGTGTGCTACTAAGCACGTTGACTCCCCAGCAGCACTTGTTCAACTAACGATTAGGCTTTTAAGATTTCAACAAAATACCTTCCTGCTTTTGAAACTACTTGACCTACATCCTCATCTAGCTCTGTCATCCTTATTCGATAGATCATTGCTTTTCCACGTAGTTCTCTTCCAGGTACATGCTCTCACAGAAAGCCTGGTGAAGACTAAAAGCCACATGGGCATACGTCCTGTCTCTGGAAAAGCATACCAGTTGACACTGAGGAAATTATGATTTTGTATATGACATAAAGTGGCAGCAATTGCAGACATTATCAACCGGATGTATGACAGAACAACGATTGCCTTTACCACGCATTTATCTTTACCACGCATGCCTTAAAAATGAAGACATTTACCATGAATATGCCTTTACCACAAAAATGTATGTATTTTACAAGTGAGTATTAACCCTATATATATGTGTGTATATATGTGTTTGTGTGTGTATATGTTTGTGTGTGTATGTATATATATATATATATATATATATATATATGCATACGTGTGTGTGTGTGTGTGTGTATATATATATGTGTTTGTGTATATATAGGTGAGTTTGTGTGTGTGTGTGTGTATATATATATATATATATATATGTATATATATATGGTTTATACTTACCCTATATATATATATATGTATACACACACATATATACATATATATATATTTCTTGCCTTATTACCTCCTAAACCCACACCCACCTGAAACCCTAAAAATACCCTTGCCACCCAAAAACCCACACCCATCCAAAACCCTAAAAATTCCCTTGCAACCCAAAACCCACACCCACTCCTAAAACCTCCCCAGCCCATATATATATATATATATATATATATGCTTCATACTTACCTGCAAAATACTTACATTTACATGGTAAAGGCATATTCGTTGTAAAAGTTTGTGGTAAAGGCATGAGTGGTTCCGACTGCGTTGTAAAGACTGTTTACCTTATCAACCATACAGAGGTAGCAGGCAGTGTGCCATGGTAGTGTACTCCTCTCTGAAGTGACTTTCTGTACCAGGATTACAGAATGGAGTTTTGTTTGCTTGCTACTATGCATCGTGTCCACCATTGGGTGCACAACATGACTATTCTGTTGTGTTGAACCATGTTAGAAAAAGAATTGTAAGTAAATTTGTATAATATGATTATCTATGAACTGCAGGCCGCTACTGTAACGTAGATCCATAGTCATGCAAGTAATCTATTATTGTAGAAATAATACTCCATGTAATATGCATATAGAACTGTTTAGAGTACTTTGAGTGTGTGTATTTCTTTTTATTTAACTCTGTGGACTGGTACCAAGGAGCCTGATTAGAAGGCTTTGAAAACTGGACAGTTCGGAAGGGTAAATGGTATGTTATATCAACTTATTACAGCAGTGATGAGAGTTGAGTTCCTTGTCTCCAGATCATTAGAAATTACTTCAGTCATTAGTGTCACCCACTTGCTGTCTGCGTTTTAGTGAGGCAACACAATCTTCTGCAGTTAAAACTAAGCAGAAAGGAAAGCACAGAGGGCCTTGTTCACATTCCCTTTCTTTCCGGTAGATTAATAAAGGCTTATTATTTAGTGTTGATTTAGCTGTAGGGCCAACAGTAAAAGGTGTGAGCTTATAGTGTAGTATACTGTTTTGAACTACCTTTCAGAGTGCACCTTTCTCTCATGTCTGGTACTGGTGTCTTAACAACTTCAGAGCGAACTATCAAAGTATGTGAGTCTGTTGGTCTTTAGCCACATGGGCACAAGAGCCAGCCTTTGCATCTATGTATCATCCTGTAGGTTGTGAACTGGAGAAAACCTCTTTTCATATGCTTGTCCAGGCTTTAAAGGCAAGTCTCTACTTGCCTGGAGCTTGCATGAGCTTGCAAGGCTCCAGCATCTTATAGGGTATATAAGCTTGAATGTGAGGATTCTATCGGCCTATGAGCTATCTGAGTTGGAAAGAGACACCTTAGTGATGAGTGGGCGGAGTGGTCCCTAACTCTATCTGCACCAGATTGTTGGTGGGGGAAGGTCCTCTTCACTGTGACCATCATCGCAGTGAATGGCTTATTGGCACATCAGTTCTGTTTCCACTATTCATTCATTACCCCCTTGCCATATTTTAACCGTATTACCTGTTGACATTACTTGACATCTACACAATCACTTTTGAAGTATGCATATGAACTCCAAAAGAAGACTTGTTTTCCAAGAATAGCCTTATAATATAATTATTTCTCACTAAGGGCCCGATTATGATGTCGGGCAGATCGCCATCAATAGGGCGTCGGTGTCTGTCCGTCTGACACCTGAGGCTGCAGACCTCATAATGATTGGGTCGGTCATAACGCAGCAGGCGGATGGACCGACCGACTCCTCCGACAGGCTCAAAGAGCCCGTCAGAGCATCGATCTGACTGTAATCCTTACAATGTGGGCGGTGCCTGCGGAGGCACCGCTGTAGAGATTACAATTTCCCTTTTCCCTCTGTCTTTTACATGGCGGTCTGACCGCCATGTAGAGGCAGACGGAATGGGACTTTGGGGGCCCCTAGCAGGGCCTCCATGCCCTGTGGGCCTCTGCTATGGGCCCAGGGGGGCACATGTGGTGCCCCCTCAAACATCCATGCATTGTGTGCCAGGCACCACATGGTGCCTGGCACTAGGATGTTTAGAAACATGCCTTTTTCAGTTGTGGGTTGTGTTGTAGCCCAAAAATGGGCCGCAGCACAATCCCGCAATTGAAAAATGCATGTTTACGATCGCCTTTACGCTGGTCGCATTGTAATAAGGCGGGTGGAGCCGCCGACTACATGTTGGGCGGTTTAAATTCCAATACAATGGCGCTCGGACGCTCGTCCGACCCCATCGTAATGAGGCCCCAAATGTGAAAACAGGTGTATCTGGGTATGTTGCTGAGTAGGTTTTATGTTCCCATCGCAACAGGCTTCCAGCAGAAAAACCTCCCCCTCGGTTTTAGTATGCACAAATAATTTAACTACAGTTACGTATGTGCTGTTATGAGCACTACCCTACTGGCAATCCTTATGAGCAACACTTTTCTATACCATTGTCCCCTAAAAGACAATGCATGTTTGAATATTATTAATGAAACTGTAATGTTTGTACTTTTTATTCAGCCAGTTTGGACAGATAACTCGTTTTTTATATGTTAGGTAAATCTGTATTGGTGTTTGTTTTGGTACAATGATTTACTATTTAAAATTAATAAACAATTGTGCATATTTTTGGTTAACAACTTTTACTTGTATTGTACTGGTTTTCTCAGCTGGATACACTGACGTCTTTTCCATTGATTCCTATCTATTTGGGCTTCTAGCATCTGAAACAACTGTAAACCAGTGCATATAAATTTTAAAATGCTATTGATGGGGGTCCATGTGAGCAGACACCCTATAAACCTCGTATTCCGTATGTTCCTAATCTTTGGCATGCTGGCATGTTAGGGTTTCAGCTAAGTGGCTAATCTTCTAACCTGGAACACTTGTGTGTTTTTTTATGGAGTATATTTCTGAAGGACATCTTATTGAAATTATTTGACGTTAGTTCAGGGAACTGTTGTGGGTGCAAGTAGTAGATCATGTTCTCCTTGAGATCAGACATCTTTATGATGCACTGGAGATCATTGGGGTCTTACTATTCCGCAATACAGTGAGAGAGCATGGTATTTGGATCCTTTTAATTGTCATACCATTTCCTCATGCACTATGATTTCAATGCTGACCACCCCATTGTTTGTCATTTCATTGTAAAAGAATAGGCATGGGGTAGGGGTAAAGAGAGAGAGGACAAGGAGTTAAGGGTAATAGGGTGAGTAAGGGGAGAGAGGGTAATGGACGAGGGTAATAAGTTGCGGAAGGTTACGGAGTTATGGGTAAAAGGTTGAGGGCCTAAAGATAAGGTTAAGGATCAGGGGTAATAGGTTACAGGTAGGTTTATTTTACTTTTTAACTATTTTGGTACTTCCAAATGCTTTACACAAGTTAAGCCTGTCTGCTCTGTGCCAAAGCTACCAGGACTTGAGCTCAAGTTTAAATTCCGGACAACTTTGCCGGTACATAATAGGTTTGTAATTTATTTCTTGCGGTGGGCTACCATCCACCCAACTAATAAGATTAACCAACAAAAAGTTAAGATTAACCAAGTAAAATTAAGGTAAAAAGACAAGGGGTAATAGGTTAACAGTAAGGCTTTAAAGGTAAAGGATTAAAGGTGAGTAAAGAGGCACACATATAAGAGGTTAATGGTGTAAAGGTAAGGACAGAAATGTGATTAGTAGAAGGATAAGGCATTATGGGTAAGGTTAAGGGTTTTGTAATAAGGGTTAAGGATAATACCTAACTGGAAGGAGCAAAAAAGGTACGGGTTAATGGTTAATGGTTTAATAGTAAGGGCCTGATTATGATGTCAGTGGGACCGCCACCGACAGGTCGTCGGTGGCGGTCCCACCGACATCCAGCATAGCGGTCCGACCGCTGCTTTGTGATGCGGTCAGAGGGACTGACTGACACTTTCGACAGGCTCAAGGAGCCCTTCGGGCGTTATTTTCCCGAGTTAGGCCCATCTAGCGAAGCAACTTATTTCTTACATTGTCCTCACAAATAACATTTCCAGCGGTGATCTTTTGCATTTATTTGCATGCACGACAATGTTGGATTAGTTTTTCTGAAACTAAACTTGCTTTACATCTAGCTTTGCACAACATTATCACAACACCCTGAATATCCTGTACAAGGTCTCGTTTCGCACTACGTACAAATGTCATCACTATTTTCATCCACGGGGTGACAGGGCTTTCTACATATCCATACCATCACTGATCTATGCGCACATCGCAAGGCTGCTTTCTATTATAAAAGATGAGCATCCCGATAGATTAGCAGAAGAGGCACTTCTGCTGGCACCGAGGGTCCTTGCATGCTGAGAAATCACCACGCAGCAGTCTGACATCTGGAGGGGTGTCCAGTTCGTGACCAAGACGGGACGCTTCACTCTATCCCATCAGGTAATTGGGTTGGATCGTCTCTTTGGGGGGATTCTTGGCTCTACACCTACACACACTTTAGGCACACTTAGAGTAGGGTTCGCATAGTAGGAGTACACTAGATCACTGGCTTGTCTATATGACTGCATATATGCATTTTTTAGCACCTTGGTAGAACTATATCTACTATTTACGCTTATGATGCTTGTAATAACGTTTATCTGCTTCTGTCCACTAATCATTGCAGCACACGTATTTTTTGCAAGAATAACATTGGTTCAATAAATATTATTGAAAACATCCCACTGTGTAGTCTCTGTATATTTCTCTGAGAATAAGTTAGCACGAGTGACTGAGCAAAAGGTTCTGTACTGTTTCCACGATCCCTGAAAGGTCAGGGTTGTCATGTTCAGTGGTTGCCAGAAAACCATTTGCTCCCTGGTAGGTTAGGGGGGAATACGGTGGCACTGTGAGCTAGCTGGTCTATAGGCCAACATATCTTGCGGGGGTGTCCGGAATCAGTCTTGACACCAAGCCCTTTGTTTATGTTGTCCAAGCAAGGAGTAGGTCCTACAAATTGGTAGGAACTACACGTCATTGTGCCGCCAACGTTGGTTAGGCTCTTATTTAACTGTCACATCTAAGTAGTTCAGTCATGCTTTCTCAGAGACCCTACTCACATTTTAACCGGAGACGTCCGTAGTGGGAAGGGAAACAAATCCGCCTCAGCTGAGTAGGTATACCCTATGTATTGGCTGTAGGTTAAATCAAGCTTAGAGGATTAGAGTTCCCACATTGTGTAAACCTGATCTCTATAAAATATTCGCTGATTACTACTGCTCTGACAATGACCGAACAAGCTGAGGATGTTGAAGAACAGATAGTTGGACTAAATATTTCAGAAAACTGCAGACAGGCAGTTACCATGAAATTATTACAACATGGCCTCCAGGCAACGGGTGGAGTGGTTACCTTCGTGGTAGAGGCACACAAAGCATTCAGAACGGAGGGATTCTATTCTTGGGTTAAGGTTCCCTCCTGCAGACGCTCCCACAAGGTTATTTTATGAATAAATTGAAGTTGAACCACCAGATTAATATTTCCCGTACATGGATAAAAATTCTCATTAACTTGCCAAGCGCACATTAATTGGTTTAGAGGCGCCCTACCCCATACCACGGAATACGTGAGACTTGGTCTGCTCAGCAGAGAAGGAGCAACTTGGCCAGTCTTAGCTTCATATACACCACATCCAGACATTGTTACTTTATCAGCAGCAGGAATGAGTACACTCTGTAGAGATTTAGTAAAAATTTACAGAAATCTTACACAATTTGTAATGAGAAAATTTACAGTTCAATCTGCAGGTGCTGTTCAGGCTTCGCAACCACACATGGTTACTACAGTAATTAGCCCACAAACACTAAACGCCATTATGGGAAAGATTTCCACCAGCCGGGAGCAAATCCAGTTCTGGATAGCACAAAAAATGCACAGCTTGAAACAGTTTTTCCCCATACAGGTCTGCAGGAAAAATACAGAATACTGACAATTTGCTTGCCAATGGGGAGCTCCCCCGATAGAAGATTTTCACTTGGGGTACAATATTCAATGCTGTTTATACCAGAACACATGGTACCCCTTCAATAGCAGTTATACTAGACATACTAAAACAGATTCAGAATGAGTACGAGGCAGAGCCTGCCTTAGAATTGGGGATGAAACTGATGGGCAATTTTGCCTAGGTATCAGCCATTATGTTGAGTAACATAAAAGGGGAGGCAGCAGCAGTGGCTATATGCCAATGCCTGAGGGAATCACTCCTGCACAACAGGAGCGAGAATTGTCATAGATTATTGGCAGAGATAATCTGGGAGCCAGACCTGGGAAACCAATAGTTAAGAGCAATTCTGAAAAGGATAACTCTAAGCAAGCACCCGATTCTTCAAAAACGAAATGGGACAATAAACAAAAAAATAAACAAAATACAGTCATGGGGTGGGTCTCCTCAACAGGGTCACACCGAAAGAAAATACAATCTGAGAAACCGTGACAATATTAGAAAACCTGACGGGTATCAGTATACTGATACACGTTCCTCTTGTTCCTTTCAGGAGACATCCAAAAAGCGTTCGGAGAGAGATGGACGGTCCGAGTACAGATCAGAAGAGCGAGTCAAGCTGAAAAGGGAAACACATCGCACTTCAGACTACATCATTAAACAAGAAGACAAGCAAAAGACTTCAAAACCTCAATTTAAAAAGAAAAATTTAGCCGGGATTAAGATTAGAAATGCCCAGGTGTGGTGTCTTGAACCTTCTTGTCATCCATATTCTCCATGTTCTGGAATGTGGGGAAGGTTGCCAGGCAGTGCGTTTGGAACTGCTTGTGTTGGCAGTTAGCCTGGACCTTTGACTGGATGGGGTCTCTGTAACTTCGTGTCTGAATAAAGCATCTCTACCTCCTAATTGCGTCTCCTGCTGTGCTTGGTGAGGGGGACCCACCTTTACATTTTGGCGACGATCTACCTGCGCACGATACTATCTACGCTATTGACACAAGAGACCCCAACAGTTAACACTTTTACAGCCTTAAACTTCATCAGGAACATCGCAAAACCTCTTCACAGATGACAAACCCAACAAAACCACAAACTCTGTGACTTTAAACACTATTTAAACTTACCCGTCATCTTCATTGAAATTGGCACTCACCGTTCTTCGACCTGGAACTTCAAGCAAGTCCACAAGTAAGGAGGAACGGTTGTTGGTTTGGGATTGTCCTGTGCCCATCTTCATTTTACTTGTGGCCCCGGTGTCATTCAAAATTTGGGGTCTCTGGGCACGAGAGGAGTCGCGCATGCCACATCGCGCAACCTCCTCAGCGCGTGGAGAGGCACGAGAATTCTACAGTTTTGCACCATCTCACAATCGCCTCAGCTTCAAGAGAAGCCTTTCTTCTTGCCTCCTCTGCCTGGTCTGCCTGGCGCTGCGCTTACGCAACGTCGTCACGTTTTGTGCGGCCATTTTGAAAAGGTCTCCGCAAGTCTGCTGTTTCTATAGCAATGTGAGTTTGCTTTCGTCAACGTTGTGCACAGCTGTCTTCACGGGACACAGCTGATAACCTCTTTGTATGCGCACAGCTTGGATATGGTTCGCTGATGCGCACAGCCTAATCTATCTTCTGTTTTCACGGCGTGTCTTCTGGTGTCTGCTTCCTTGCTGACATGCACAGCTCATCATTTTATTACTAATCACACAACCTATCTGTTCATATCTCTGATGCGCACAGCAGTTCTTACGCATCCATGACCTACAATTCATCTTGCAGTGTATGCGCAAAGTTTGGAACCTGATTGCTGATGCGCACAGCCTTGCATATCATTTTTATGTTTCACTGCGTGTCTTCAACTTTCTCGCTGACACGCACAGCTCGTCATATTGTTACAACACGGCCCATTTCAAGCAACAAAATCCATTGTTCTTTATGTGCACAGCTAAGGTATTAATCGCTGATGTGCACAGCTTGATCAATAAGTGTTTATTTTCATCATTGAAGCACTACATTTTGCTACTTTACTAATACACACCACTGGTACCATGCAAAACGTTACTGACCCTCCCTTCTTCTTAACCTCCCCTGGTGATCCTCCACTTCCATGGCTTAAATGGAAAAAAGAGTTCTCGCATTATGCTTGCGTTTGTGGTACCTCCTTTGAACATCTCCCAGACTTGTCCAATGATGACTCTGCCTCTCTAAATGAAGATGAAATATGCATAAAAAATTAGATTTACACTATCTTCCTAAAGTAAGCACTGTCCTTGAGCGTTACCATTTCGGAAGAAGAATGCAAAGACAAGATGAGTCTGTTGAGCAATATATAACTGTTTTACGCAAGTTGGCTTCCACCTGTAATTTTGGCTCAACTTTGGAGGAACGCTTAAGGGTTCAATTCATGTTAGGATGCACACTAGATAAAGCAAGGGATGCCTTGTGGCAAAAAGACTCTCCCACTCTCCAGGATGATCTTACCTTAGCCAAAACTCATGAACATTCCAAGGCTTGTATTGATGTAATACGTAAGGACTCTTCAAGTGACAAGAAGGAAAACACTGAAGTTAAAGTGATTATGGATAGGGGTGCTAAACCCAAAGCTTTCGCTACTCAAAAGGTGCTCATCCCAAAAAGCTTTCAAGGGAGGTGCTTCAGGTGTGGTAATCCTGGTCACTTGGCTAATTTCAAAGGCTGTCCGGGGTGGAAAGCTGCTTGTAAAACATGTGGGAAAAAGGGGCATGTCTCCAAATGCTGTCGGTCAGGCAAAGAACATAAAAAGGTCAGAGAAGTTGATTTTTATGAGAAAGATGTGGAGGAAATACAAGCGATGGTCCGCAAGAACTTGTTTTGGTCAACGATGCTCCTGTCAACATGCTCTGTGACTCTAGTGCCAAGATCACACTTGTTCCCAAGACCTTTTATGAATGCAATTTGCTGGGCAAAGTTACTCTTTTGAAACCAGACAAAAGACCGAAAGGATATGGTGGAGTAACTATACAGTTGCTTGGTTATTTTTGGGGTACAATCGACTTCAAAGGAAGGGTCATTCCTGGGAAGATTTATGTCTCGATGAAGGATGATTCACTTTTAAGTTGGTTTCATCAGAGAGACTTGCATGTGTTTTTTTACCCCAATGAGTGTCCCTCAGTTTGTTTGAAAGAACTACCTCCTGTCAGGGTGTTGAATGATTCCAATCGAGATTGGATCAAAGAATTTCCTTCAGTTTTCGCTGGTGAACTAGGGTGTCTTAAAAACTATATGCATCGCATAAAGATCAAATCTAATATTATTTCTAAGATTGCCAAAGTTAGGAATGTGCCCCTGTTGGTAAGGGAGAGCATGAAAGCCGAGTTGGATAAACTCTTAGCCAGGGGGATCATTCAAGAAGTTGAGGCAACAGTGTGGGTCTCTCCAGTTGTGATGGCTCGCAAGGCCAATGGAGAGTCCCGGCTCTGTGTGGACTTGAGAGAGCTTAACAGAGCTGTTATTGTTGACCGCTACCCTTTGCCCAACATAACCGAGATGTTGTGTTCCCTTGAAGGGGCAAAGCATTTTTCTTCACTAGATCTTACCTCTGCTTACCACTACGTCAAGCTTCACCCCACTTCTCAAGATCTCACGGCCTTTGTGACACCGTTTGGCACGTTTAGGTTTCCGAGAATGCCCTTTGGTCTCATTTCTGCTGCGTCGGTTTTTCAGAGTGCAATGGAGGGCATTCTTAGAGGCCTCCACGGTGTCAAGGTGTACCAGGATGACGGGCTCATCTTTGGGGTGGATCTGGAACAACATGACGTGAGGCTTAAGTCTGTTTTGAAGAAGTTCCATGATGCAGGTCTCACCCTTAGAGCAGACAAGTGCAAATTTGATGTCAGAGATAGAGTACCTTGGTCATTCTCTGTCGGCTGTAGGCATCAAGCCCAAAGTGTCTTTGGTAAGCTCCATCAACAATCTGCGAGCCCCATCAAATAAGGAGGAGTTAGTCAAATTCCTGGGGATGGCAGAGTTCTATCACAAATTTGTCCCAAATTTTGCTGGGAAGACTTTGTCTAAGATCACTGCTAAAGAAGGGTAGTGAGTTTGTTTGGTCTAAGACCTGTGAGGAGGAGTTTGTTTGCATCAAGAAACACCTTAATGATGCACCTTGTCTAGGTAGCTTTGACCCTACAAAGATTTCTTACCTTATGACTGATGTGAGTGCAAGTGGTTTGGGTGCTGATCTATTGCAGAAGGTTGATGGAGAGGAGAAAACCATTTTGTTTATTTCCAGGCCGTTGAGGGGTGCCGAGTGTAATTATTCGGTAGTAGAGAAGGAGGCTCTTGGTGTGTTCTGGGCAGTGCGCAAGCTAAGGAAGTTCTTGTGGGGGAAGAAATTTAAGACATTTACTGACCACAAACCCCTTAGATTTAGTCTCCCATCGTATACAGAAACGGGTGGTGGCCTTACAGGAAATTGATTTCGACATTTTATATTTGCCTGGTTCCAACAACATCTTGGCAGAATGTCTTTCAAGACTCGGCTGTGAAGATAGTGATTTGATAGATGTTGTTGAGTGGTTTGGTGGTGAGGAGCTGGAAGAAGAAGTTAATGTGTGCCTGATCAGTGAAGGACTCATTTCTGAGAGTGAATGGAGGGAAAACCTTGTGTGTGATGTTGTCTTACAGAAGGTCATCTCTTTGGTCACAGGTGGTTGGTGTGAGAAGGACTGTGAGGAGGAGCTCAGGGGGTTTTGGAATGTGAGGGAAGATCTCGCTGTGGTGAATGGTCTCCTCAAGCGTGGTAGCAAGCTTATTCCGCCATTTACCCTGAGGGACAAGTTGATTGAAAGTACTCCAGCATCACACATGGGGATCGCAAGAACAAAGGAAAGGATCAGGGAGGCATACTGGTGGCCAGCCATGGATGTATATGTGGAGAGATTGGTGCGTGAATGCACAGTGTGCATTCTCCGACAGGGTTCTGAAATGCAGGACACAGCCTATGGTCATTAGAGAACAAGCCGCGAGTCCATGAATGGACATTTCTATAGACATTTTGGGTCCTGTACGATTTAAAACTCAGGACCGCTATGTCATTGTGTGCATTGATATGTTCTCTCGGTGGCCTGACATCAAGGTTGTTAATTCAGTTGAGTCTTGTGTGGTGATTGAGTTCCTGGAAGAGCTGTTTGAACGTGAAGGTTTCCCACTGACGCTTTTGTCGGACAATGGTGTCCAATTCACGTCAAGGGTCATGGAAGAGTTTTTAAGCTCTAGGGGAATTAAGCACAAGAAGGCTGCTCTTTATCACCCAGAGTGTAATGGCATTGTGGAGAGATTTATCAAAGTTCTCAAGGAGACCATGCAGCAAGCCGTTGCACGTGGTGGGAGTTGGGAGTTGGCTGTAAGAAAAAAAGTGCGAGAGTATAGGTTCACTTCCCATTCCTCCACTGGAGTAGCCCCCTTTCATTTGTTTAAAGGAGGGGTTCCCAACATAGAAGTTGCTCCGTTGTGGGTTACCTCCAAGAGGTTGCTGGTGGATAGTGAAGTTGGCAGCACAGAAGGCTGGAAGGAAAGAGAAAGAGAGGTGATGAGTAAAAGGAAGGTTTGGTATGATGAAAGATAGGGTGTAAAGAATACAGTGGTCAATGTTGGTGACTGGGTTAAGATTAAGTCTCCCAGGAAAGGTGGAGGTACTTCCAAATTCAGTGGGCCCTTTGAGGTAATTAAGGTCTTTAAAAATGCAATAAAGACCAGTGACCATAGAATCTGGAACTTGGGTAGAGTGGCGAAGTGTCCGGCTAGCCCTGCGTATGCTTCTGCCTCTACTGCTCATGCGACTGCCCTGAGTTCAATTCCAGAGGAGCCCATTGTAAAAGAAAGGGGTGGAAGGCCTTGTCGTTTGAGGCGCATTCCTCGCCACTTACAAGATTGTTTCTTAGAATCTCCTCTATCTGCACTGTTTTGTTATGCTCATTGTCTGCACTGTTTCGTTTATTGCTTTGGTTTACGGTCTATGTTTTTTTTTTTCTTTTACTTTCTTGAAGTTTTGTTTGGGATTATTGTACAAAGTTTGTAGCTGTATTTCGGGTGGTAAGGGGGGAGGAAGTGTGGTGTCCTGAACCTTCTTGTCATCCGCATTCTCCATGTTCTGAAATGTGAGGAAGGTTGCCAGGCAGTGGGTTTGGAACTGCTTGTGTTGGCAGTTAGCCTGGACCTTTGACTGGATGGGGTCTCTGTAACTTCCTGTCTGAATAAAGCATCTCTACCTCCTAATTGCGTCTCCTGCTGTGCTTGGTGAGGGGACCCACCCTTACACCAGGCTACTGAGGACTCTGCTTCTGAACGGGGAATGGGCAGTGTGGAGGAAGTCACAATAGCTCGCCAAAACCTGATGGATCATCTGGGGGTGGTAGCGCTGAGTGAGCATATCATGGTAGAAACGCCTGATACAATGGTAAGTGTCCCACATCGTTTATACAAAATAACGCTCCAAATGGAGGGGGACATACCCAGGAAGGTAGGGGGTCTCTTGTGGGATAACCTGACATATGGTTACGATATTCTTTTGGCCAAAAGGATTGGCCACCTGAGTTCGTAATGGAGTGCCCAATGGGGGAAGAAGTTATTTCACTTGTTTTCTCTGACCTTGTACCAGAATCAGTTAAAAATTAATACGAGCAGGAGTAGGCATTAGCTTCTGCACTTTACCGCAATCATGTTGGGTGGGATGACGAGTCACCTCAGCACGAAATCCCATTAAAATCAATTCCTCAACCACAGAGACAATACCCGATTAAACGTGGCAAAGAAACAAGTCAGGGAGATCCTGGATCAACTTGAATACCAGGGTGTGATAGAGAATTGTGAATAATCCCTTTTTTCCCATAATGAATCCCGATAATTCATATCATCTAGTCTTGGATCATAGACATTTGATCGCATTGACACGCACATTTGCAATACAAAATGCACACATTGCTGCACTAATGAATAACGTGTGGAAAAAATACAAAACCACACTAGACCTCTCAAATGGATTTTTCTGCCAAAGTATAGCGCCTGGGAACAGATATTAGGCAGCATTCTCGGTGCTAGGCTCTCAGCGCCAATTTTGTTGATTACCCCAGGGTATAAGAATAGCCCTGGTTGTTTTCAGCCAGGGTAACAGAGTTACTTCAAAATTTTGATGAGGCATTGTCCTATGTAGATGACATCTATCTGACGGACGATGAATTAATGGAACACTTATCTAGGGTGAACCACATATTTTCTTGGGTTCACCCATCTGGGATACAAATTTAATTTAAAAAAATCAAAAATTGCCCACCTCAGTGTCCTATTTTTAGGGTACAAATTGTCAAGTGAAGGCAAAAGCCTGGCGGCACAATTTTTAGAAAAATGTACACTGCTCCAACCTATGACTCTGAAAAGACTTCAATCCATTTTAGAATTTTGGCAGGACATACATTTTCGATTACACCAAAAGGGTGGAACCTTTCTACGACTTAATTAAACCTGCTTTTTCAGTGCATCATTGGACACCGGAACATACTGATATGCTATGTTCCGTACAAGCTGACATGATAGCTTCTAAACATTTACATATACGTGTCAACACAACTTTCTTGGTGATCTTCGTGGTCACTGGACCAACCGGGTACACCTACATCACTTTCGACGAAGGCAATACAGTACCTATTGTATACAAATCACATTTGTATACAAACATTGAAATGGGTTTTGCACCAACAGAAAAAAGTCACAGCAGTACAGACTGCTGTAGTGCGAGAGAGAGAGCACTGGCTCAGGGGAAACACAATTGTTGTGACCCCGGTACCGACCCTAGAGGCCGTTACAAAGGCAAGAATCCCAAATGCTAAAGCATTACATCCACGATGGATTCAATGGGCTTACTCTCACTGCAACAGATGTAGATTACAGATTTGATTCTACATTACAAACACAAGCATTCCTGCAATGCGAACAAGAATATCCTCTGCCGAATGAAATAATGCCTCTAGATCGATATGAAGGTATAATTTATACTGATGGATCTGCCCAGCCGGCCGTAGGAATGAAACAACAATATTCCGCGGCATGCACAATTGTAAAAGGGGGCATGCAGGACAAAAAGTTCCTTCCTGGGAAAACACACACTCAGTCTCTAGGGGACTGTACACCACAGGTGGCAGAACCAGGGCCGGACTGGCTGTAGCGGGCACCGGGCGTTTCTCCGGTGGGCCGCTAGGGTGGGGGCCGGTTTTGGCCCTCTGGGAGGATGTTTTTGTTACAGGGGGCCTGCAATTTCGGCCCCCTGTAACAAAATCGGCGAAACCGGCTCGAGCAAACCGATCGGCGGCAGCCCCCCTCTACCCCCAGGGGTCCGGCCGAGCAGTTTGCCAGGGCTGGGTTCGGTGCCCAGTCCGGCCCTGGGCAGAACTAAAAGCTCTGATACTGGCACTACAAAATATGATCATGAATTCCTCACACTAATAGTGTGCGATTCATTTTACTGTGTCCAGTCCTATAACGAATATTTACACTATTGTAAATCCATTCTGGCCCCAAGAACTACAGGCCCATCTCTCTTCTCCCCTTCCCCGCCAAAGTCATCGAGAAAGTCGTCAACATCCAGCTAACGCACTTCATAGAAACCAACAACTTCCTCGACTCCTCTCTATCCGGATTCCGCAGCAACCACAGCACCGAGACCGCCGTCATAGCTGCCACTTACGACACCTGCACCCTCCTCAATCAAGGCCACACAGCATCCCTCATACTAGTAGACCTCTCAGCAGCCTTCGGCACCATCTCCCACCACACACTAACCACTAGACTCCACGACACCGGTATCTAGGGAACTGCCTTAGTCTGGATTCGATATTTTCTCTCAGGCATAACACAAAGAATAAGGCTCCAGCCCTTCCTCGCCAAACCCACTGAGATCAGATGCGGAGTACCCCAAGGATCCTACCTCAGCCCCACACTCTTCAACATCTACATGGCCCCCCTCGCAACCATCATCAGAAAACACGGACTCAACATAGTATCATACGCCGATGACACCCAGTTCATCCTCTCCCTCACCAAGGAATCCGACATCACCAGGCACAGTTTCCAAGAAGGAATGAAGGACGTTGCATCCTGGATGAGTAGCAGCTGCCTGAAGTTCAACTCGGAGAAAACAAAAGTCCTCATCCTTGGGTCCACCCCTTCCGCATTGGTCAACACCTGCTGGCCCCCCCGCCCTCGGAAACCCACCAACCCCTACGGACCACACCCACAACCTCAGAATCCTACTCGACTTCTCACTCACCATGAACTGCCAGATCAACGCCATGTCCTCCACATACTTCAACACCCTCCGCATACTCCGCAAGACCTTCAAATGGATCCCCCCTGACTCCAGGAAGACTGTCACCCACGCACTCATCACCAGCAGACTGGACTACGGAGACGCGCTCTACACAGGAGTCAACAAAACACTCCTTAGCAAACTCCAGACTGTCCAGAACGTTGCAGCCAGACTCATCCTCAGCATCCCACGACATGACCACATCACCCAGCACCTCCGCGACCTCCACTGGCTCCCCGTTGAAAAAAGAGTAACCTTCAAACTACTCACGCACGCCTACAAAGCCCTCCATAACACCAGACCCCAATACCTCAACGTAAGAATCTCTTTCCACGCCCCCAAGAGAAACCTCCGTTCCGCCGACCTAGCCCTAGCCACGGTCCCCTGCATCCACAGGACCAGAACGGGTGGCAGATCCTTCTCCTACATCGTGGCCAAGACCTGGAACGAAAACTCCCTCAGCATCAGACGAAGTCTTACACTACACATATTCAGAAAGAACCTTAAGACCTGGCTCTTCGGATGACCACGGAGCTGCCCGTACCTCCTACCCCCCTAGTCCCTTGAGAAACTCACGGGTGAGTAGTGCGCTCTATAAATCCCTGATTGAGGGATTCCATAGGTTGCACAGTAAAGCACAAGATGCTTTGGGAACAAGTGGCAAAACTGAAAGAAATCCTGACATGGCCTCATGTTATTCATACATTGAGTCATCAATTTGTTGGCGTTCATGTTGAAGGGAATTCAATGGCGGATGAAGCCACCAAGGCAACAGTACGCACTGCTGCCGTTGGTGCAGTAACTCTCTCCAGTGCGAGGATAGATGGAACAACTATGATAGCTGTCAATGCCACACACAACAGCTCAGCCCTGCCAAAAGGCTTTCCACTCAAGTGCTCCTACAAGTTAGATGCACAAAACATTCCGGATGCTCAGATTCCAGGAGTGGGGGATAGAGTAATACCAAACACTGATAGCAGATTGGAATTAATACTAGCTGCACATGAGGGTCTGGGTTCAGCACATGCAGTGATCTCTGCTACAGTTTTACTACTAAAGCAGCGCTATTGGTGGCCAGATTTTACTAAGCAGACCAAGGACTTTGTCATCAAATGTGACATCTGCCAGCAGAAGAAGGGCTCCACCGTAGCACTTCCACCACAAACACCTTTATTGATCTCAGTCAAACCTCTTGCATGTGTATATTTGGATCACTGCAGCCCCTTACACTCGGTGGGGCTTACAAGTGCATCTTGGTGGCAGTAGATTCATGCTCTCGGTTCCTGTGGGTTTGGCCCCAGTGCTCGGCTGATGCTCTAACTGTTATAAAGGATTTGTGAGTCTTTATCGGCACAAACGCAATAGGCACACTACATTCCGACCAGGGTCCGGCGTTTAGCTCTCTGGCTTACAAAGAAGCCATGGGAAGTTTGGGTTTGGCCTGGCAGTACTCCTCCCCCTATCATCCTGAGGGAAATTCGGTAGTTGAGAAGAAAAACCATGACTTAAAGCAATCCTTAACAGCAAGGGTATTCGACTCGGGTGGCAGTTGGGTCAATCACATATATGGGGTCTAGAGAGCACGTAACAACATGCCAAGAAAATCCCTAGGGGGTCGTACACTTTATGAACTCCTGTTTGGGGTGAGGATGTGTGTACCCGACCTCGATAGGGTCAGTACGGTGGCGGCTGAAACCCCATTTGACATCAATGATCGTTTGGATGTTTTACAGGACCTTAAAGAATACTGAGCTTTACAAAGCAACATCCAAGTGAAATGCACCGCCACTGGGAAGTGAAAACAGTATCGGCAATACCTGCCTGGGTCCCCGAGATTGGGGACCTGGTCAGAGAGAAAATTGTGGACAAGAAAGAATTTGGGCCATCATACAGAGCGCCTATACCTGTCCTAGCTGTTGAAGGTACTAGAACTGTACGTTCGAGGCATGTGAGCTGCAGAGCTCACACTGAGCATTAGATCGCCATCTGGTGTTGGGCTCGGATGCTTGCACTTTGTTGTTGTCTTAGAAGAAGTCTTTGTAGTCAGGAGATAGGTGACTCCTCCCTTGGACGATAGTGCGCATGGGCATCGACTCCATCCTCAGATGGTTTTTTTCCGCCATTGGGTTCGGATGCAATTTTTGCGCACCGGTTCGAAACTTTAGTTTTGAAACTTTTCATCGCGCAAAACTTCCAACAAACTTTCTATCGACATCGAAATCTCGACGGAAGGCACGTCATGGCGCAGAGATCCACTCCAGAACCGGTGGACATCTTCGACGAAGGCCCAGATGTCCCTGAAGAAGATTCCGAAGATCTCCAAATCGTCTCAGAGGCAGAAGACTCAGACGACCCCATCACTCCTGGGCAACGAGTGAGTACTACTGCCCCAACCCCCCCACCAAAGCACAAGGCACGGTCAAGACTTCGCCCGTTGGCCCCAGTCACGACCGAAAACACACTTCAGAAGCCCCGCCTTCGAGCCCGGCTCCGAAGAAAAAATTCAAGCCTTCCGGTACCTCGGCACCAAGCAAACCGCATGTGCTAGTCCCACCGGCACCTTCGGCGCCGAAGCCAAAAGAACACTCTGCTCCGAAATCTACACCGATTCCTTCCACCTCTAAACACAAACCCGCCTCGAACACATCGAAGCATGGGGATAAGCCGGCGTCAAAACTTAAACATCACGCCACAGCCCCTAATCCAAAGCCTTCGGAGCCGACAACCAAGCCTAAGGATTCTTCCACGCCTCCTAAGGCCAAAGAGCATAAAACTCAGCCACCACCCCGCTCGGAACCGAAAAAGTCAGTGCCGAAACCAGTTATCGAGGAAGAGGAGCTTTTTCATCCGGATCCTGTTGATCCTAAGCAAACAAAGATCCACATTAACCCCAAAACAGGACATCTCACAGCTGTACCACGCCACAAGCCAGTACCTGTGGAGAAGGACTGTGCCACTTCACCTATGCCTCCTTCTTCCCCTGCCTTCCATCTAACACCCCTCCTCTCCACAAACCTGTTACACCGCCTCAGCCTGTAACATCTCCACCACATACACCACCTACACATGATTATCAAGATGACATAGGGGACGGTGGTGACCCTGATGACCCATTCACTGATCCAGATGACCCACCGCAAGATGATTGGGATTACAATGACCAAATAGATCCCCCAGACCTCCCAAGCCCTCTACCATACCCAACAAAACCCTCTCCTCCGGATGATAATATTGGGTTTGGACAACTCATCAACAGGGCTGCTGTTTTTCATGGGGTACACATGCACACAAACGCACCAGAGGAGGATTTCCTATTAGACACATTTGAACAGTCCCAAAAAACTGTACAAATATTACCAATGATTAAAGGGGTTATTAAGCATGCTCCTGACATATTTAAAGATCCTGTACGCGCCAGGATTCTTAACCCCCGGATCGATAAAAAATATAGGCCTGCCCCTGACGATCCTGCGTACATTAAAGGCCAGCTGCTTCTAGACTCGTTAGTAGTCTCCAATGCTAGAAAACGAGCTAATTCACAAACCTCAGGGGACGCACCGCCCCCTGATAAAGAATCAAAATTACTAGACGCATCTGGCAAAAGAGTAGCTGCGCAGGCCGCCAATCACTGGCGCATAGCCAACACTCAAGCACTGCTGGCCAGATATGATAGGGCCCACTATGACCAATTAGAAACCCTTTTACAACACTTGCCTGACCAGTATAGAACTCTAGCAAATGACCTAATTCAAGAGGGCAAACTAATCACCAACGCGTCAATTAAGTGTGCCCTTGATGCAGCTGACACTGCCACTAGGTCTGTAAATACTAGCGTACTGCTCGGAAGACATGCATGGCTGCGCATTTCAGGCTTCAAGCAGGAGGTCCAAATCACTATTCTAAATCAGCCGTTCAATCATAACCAACTTTTTGGACCGGCTGTAGACACTGCTCTTGAAAAGATGAAGAAAGATACAGAAACTGCCAAGTCAATGGGAGCGTTGCAGTCTCCGCAACCGCGTGGCTCCTTTCGTCGCTCCTTTTACAGAGGAGCCTCCAGGAACATCAGCACAGATAGTTCATCTTCTTTTAAAAACACCACCCAAACATCCCCCAATAGAGGATATTTTAGAGGAGGTTACAGAGGGAACAACAGTAAAGGGAGAGGCCGAGGTAGCACCAACACCCGTACCTCCCCTGTTGCTAAACAGTGACTTCCCTCCACTTCCCCCGACCATTCCACTCCTGTCGGGGGAAGATTAACACAGTTCCTACCTGTCTGGAACTCCATCACAACAGACAGGTGGGTGAGACAAATTATCCAATATGGTTACTGCCTGGAACTTACAGCTACCCCCCCAAACATACCACCCAAGCAGCGTCCAATGTCCGCAGACCATCTTACACTTTTAAAGCAAGAAGTTCTCTCACTGCTTCAAAAGCACGCCATAGAGCTGGTCCCTTTATTACACCAGGGAACAGGGGTTTACTCCCTGTATTTCCTAATCCCCAAAAAGGATGGGACCCTAAGGCCAATTCTAGACCTCAGACCCCTCAATCAGTATATACATTCGGATCATTTTCACATGATCACTCTCCAACAAGTGCTTCCCTTACTACAACAGGAAGACTTCCTTGCCACACTAGATCTCAAGGACGCCTACTTCCACATTCCCATACATCCTGCTCACAGGAAGTATCTAAGGTTCGTACTCGATGGACAACACTACCAGTTCAAAGTCCTTCCATTCGGGGTCACCACTGCTCCAAGGGTGTTTACCAAATGCCTTGCAGTAGTAGCAGCGCACCTACGAAGACAGCAAATAAATGTCTTCCCATATCTGGACGACTGGCTCATAAAAGCCAGATCATTCAACCAGTGTGTCCAACACACTCATCACACCATTCAAACACTACACAACTTGGGGTTCACAATCAACTATACCAAGTCGCACCTCCAGCCCTCCCATGTACATCAATATCTGGGGGCCACAATAAACACTTCCACAGCTCTAGGTTATCCCAGCCCAGCCAGGATAGCCAGTATACAAGCCCTCATCACCAAGTTTCAAATCCAACACTCTCTCCCAGCCAGAGTGTTCATGCAACTAATAGGCATGATGGCATCTTGCATTTTCATCGTACCTCACGCAAAGCTTCAAATGCGTCCCTTACAAGAGTGTCTAGCACACCAATGGAATCAGGCTCACGGACAACTTACAGATCTGGTGTTGGTGGACAGCCGCACACATCGCTCTCTGCAGTGGTGGAACACAAAAAACTTGTCCAAAGGGCGGCCGTTCCTCGAGCCTGTTCCACAAATAGAACTAACAACAGACGCATCACTCACAGGATGGGGAGCACACCTGTTAGATCATACAACACAGGGCAAGTGGACCACTCAACAAAGACTGCTCCACATCAATCATCTAGAACTACTAGCAATATTCCTAGCCCTCAAATCCTTTCAACTCCAGGTACAAAACAAAGCCGTCCTGATCCGAACAGACAACATCACGGCCATGTATTATATACAAAAACAGGGGGGGACACACTCTCTACAACTGTCCCAACTTGCACAGAACCTTTGGAGGTGGGCCATTCCACAAAACATATACCTTCTCGCCGAACACCTACCAGGAGTTCACAATCAGATTGCCGATCTGTTAAGTCGGCAGACACAACAGATTCACGAATGGGAACTACATCTACAAGTTCTTCTACCTTTTTTTCCAGATGTGGAGCCAACCAGACATAGATCTATTTGCCACACACCAAAACGCAAAATGCCCAACCTTCGCCGCCAGGTTTCCACACCCACAGTCCAAGGGCAATGCCATATGGATGAATTGGCCAGGCAGATTTGCGTACGCTTTTCCGCCACTCCCACTCATTCCGCTAGTAGTACGCAAGCTCCGACAACAATCACTAAAAATTATCCTAGTAGCTCCCACATGGGCACGCCAACCGTGGTTCACAACACTGCTGGAACTATCAATAGTCCCACACCAAAAACTACACCTCTCCCCATCACTACTAATGCAGAACCATGGAGAGATAAGGCACCCCGATCCATCTCAACTGAATCTTGCGATCTGGCTCCTGAGGTCCTACAGTTCGGTTACCTTAACCTACCACCGGACTGTATGAACATCATTAAAGAGGCCAGACGCCCTACCACCAGAGCTTGCTACGCAGCAAAGTGGAAAAGATTCGCTATTTACTGCAATAACAATAATATCCAGCCACTACATGCCTCCATACAAAACATCATTTGCTACTTACTACATTTGCAAAGATGTAATTTAGCATACTCATCCATACGTCTGCACCTAGCAGCACTTGCCGCTTACTTACAGAACAGACAACACTTATTACTCTTTAGGGTCCCAGCAATTAAAGCCTTTATGGAAGGCCTTAAACGGATCATACCTCCCAGATTACCACCTTCTCCAGTGTGGAATCTTAACATCGTGCTTACTAGGCTCATGGGACCCCCATTTGAACCTCTGCATAAATGTGAACTTCAATTCCTCACATGGAAAGTAGCTTTCCTTATTGCAATCACCTCTCAGGAGGGTGAGTGAGATCCAGGCTTTAACCATACAAGAGCCATTTTTACAAATACATCGTAACAAAATAGTTCTCAGGACAAACCCAAAATTCCTACCTAAAGTAATTTCTCCTTTCCACCTTAATCAATCTGTGGAGCTACCCGTGTTTTTTCAGAACCCGGACTCCGTAGCAGAAAGAGCTCTCCACACCCTAGACGTCATAAGAGCTCTAATGTATTACATTGACAGGACCAAGTCATTTCGCAAAACAATTGTTTGTAGCTTTCTCTCCACCACATAAGGGTAACCCCATCTCAAAAGCTGGGATTGCGAGGTGGATCGTTAAATGTATTCAAATATGCTACCAAAAAGCCAAGCGCACATTATCAATTCCCCCTAGAGTGCACTCAACACGCAAACTAGGGGCTTCCATGGCATTCTTAGGGAACATTCCCCTAGAAGACATCTGTAAGGCAGCCACATGGTCTACAACACACACCTTCACTAAACACTATTGTGTTGATGTGCAAGCCAAGCAACAAGCTTCTGTGGGCCAAGCTGTTCTTACAACACTTTTTCAAACTACTGCAACACATACAGGTGACCACCGCTAGGGGAGATACTGCTGTACAGTCTATGCTCAGTGTGAGCTCTGCAGCTCACATGCCTCGAACGGAAAATGCTACTTACCAGTATGCATCTGTTCTTGGCATGTAGAGCTGCAGATCCTCACACGCCCACCCACCTCCCCGGGACCTGTATGTGTTCCAGTCCTATCTTACTTAGATATACACACATGGACATCGCTTTCTTTTCTACTAACTCCATCATTTCCCATTATGGCGAAAAACAATCTGAGGATGGAGTCGATGCCCATGCGCACTATCGTCCAAGGGAGGAGTCACCTATCTCCTGACTACAAAGACTTCTTCTAAGACAACAACAAAGTGCAAGCATCCGAGCCCAACACCAGATGGCGATCTAATGCTCAGTGTGAGGATCTGCAGCTCTACATGCCAAGAACAGATGCATACTGGTAAGTAGCATTTTCCTTCTTCCGCCACTTGCCAGTCACCGATACAAAAGGTTTGTCTCCGTTGATCTGATCAAACCACACTATGTGGCCAATTCTCAACAGTAGGCCATGTGGGCTCTGGGGTAGCCGCTGCACTCCTCTCTCTACCGTACAGGAAGTTCAGATGGAAGCTTTAATAACGACTGAAGACTCCACTTTCCAAAGAGAAGCTATGAACGACAATGAAATGATGCTTCTCCCTGCCGAAACTACAACTGTAAAATCAACAGAAATTTCAATTCGAAAAATTTATGACGTCTATGTAAACATGCCACAGATCGAGTTCATCTACCAGTTCTACAAAACCTGCTGCGCTGCCAAGAATAGACCAGACAGCGTCTGGCTACTTCGTGCATTATGATGATTTCTCATCAGATCCAAGTGAACCTGAGCTGCCGATACCGCCTCTCCCTTTCAAGCTTCGAGTTAATGCTTTCTATCTTTGACTGAAAAAGACTTACTTCGTTGTTCCATAGATACATCTCTGGATTACTTTTCCTGGTACTTTGGATTGGTATAGTAACTGTCTTTTTCCTACTTGTGAAAGGACACTTTCTCCCAGAACGCTCCGCAGTACAACTCGTGAACTTGGTTCTTAAACCACATGCATCATCGCACTGTGAACGAAGAGACTTGTCCCTGGTGAACATTACAGCGGTTCCAGTTCCTGAAGGAATTGTATGGGGCAGGCTATCGTATGATGTGTTTGGTCCTACTGAACTTTTAAAAATTAGTTATTTGTTTAAAATTTCTTTAAATGATATCATCACCTCTAGTACTTTTTCTGATGATTGGGACATTGAAACTGTGCATAATTTGCTTTCAGATTTAGAACAATCAGGAGCATTTTCTAATGATGAATTGTATGATGGTGCAAGTAATTTTGGAGACCTGCTCTGTTACCAGCATTATGCTCACCATTTTTTTTTCTTTTTTTTCACATAAAGCTAGTATCTTACCCGCTGTTTATAATTACACACAATTGGAACACTGCCTAACAGTGCTGAAAGGTTGTTGAAAGACTTGCACAGAAGTTTGCTATTTTTTCAGGTTTTGAAACATCAGACCCGGCCTCATATTATAGGCTTGCACCTACACCGAAAAATATGCTAACAAACATCAAGCTGATATACCCCGCTTCCTTTATTTTCCAACTGTCTATACAGGGTTTCGACTTTTGGAAAGACACGATAGACACAAAGTACATCTGAGGGACAAAAGATTGGCAGGTTCAGGGGACGGAGGCCTTATTTAGAGCATGCCTCATACCACATCAAATGATTTTCCTGAACAAGACAGTTAAAAAAACTTCATGTCTTGATATAGCAAAAACAAAGGATTTGAACGCACCACATATTTCCGCATTCTCATGTTTCAAGAATTGGCAGCACTTTACACACTTCAGTGACGATACACTAGATACCATGATACATAATGGTTCTTTCAATTCATCAGACCCAAATTGAAAGGGTTGGTTGGTTTGGCCTATGGACACTCAATTCAATTTCAATCTTTATTCGATCCAGTTAAAATGATCATAAAAGCACAGGTAAAATACATAATAATAAAATCAGCAAATAATTCATAGTTGATCTTAGAATAAAGACCCTATTACAACAAAATCATTTCACGTTCTAAAAGCTCTAAAACGAGGTTACCGCATGACAGGCTCAAAACTCTTGGCGGCTCCCCCCCTTCCTCTTTCTCATGCAGGCCCATAAGAACGTAGCTACCGAAAAGCAAACCATGGGATCAGATTACGATTTAAAAAAATATAATGCAACCCGGCATTGATTAAAATTCCCTTGCTTTAAAATCGGGTTAAGGTAGTTCTTCCTTTCTTTCTCATAGAGCCTGCAGAATAAAACTAGGTGCAATTCAGTTTGTGGTGAGGGGTTATCACATGGACACACACTTAATTCTGAGTGGTTATATGTTTTTTCTGGATAACCTAACATACGGAACCTCAATAATATAAATCTATGTTGCGACCTGGTAACATTTACTAAATAAGAATACCCTCCCTCTATCAATGGAGGGTTCTGGCGATATATACAGACTGCTTGTTTCTCTCTGTGATATATTTCACTTGTAATCCACCATCAATAAAAACATATTGGTGACCTTTTGTTTTGAAACCTTTCTACAAGCCAGTGGGTCCTTAAACAATTCAGGGAGGCTGATCTCCTTCAGTACTGACTCCACATAGCCGAGCCACCTAGACATTCTACGATTGTCTATCCTTAGGCAATTCTTTATTATCGTTTGTGTCAGAGTCACTGTGTCCCTCCGCCAAATTGAATGCCACAAGAGGATTGGGGCTAAATGTATTGAATCTGCAATATAGGGCAAACCCAATTCCGAGTGTAAAATATAGTTTGAGGAAGAGAGAGGGAGGCCAACTATGGATTTAAAAAAATTATTCTCCATGGTTTGCAATATAGTTGGCACTACCACACCCCAAACACCAGCCCCATACGTTACTGCCGCCTTTACTTTGGCCTGGTAGATGTTTTTTATTGGTATTAATGGTCTTGCGCCCAGTTTTTGGGCGAAGGATTTAACGGCCGAGGTACTTCTCTCCAATACCAACTTTCTTCCTTCCACCAACTTTGACCATGATAGGTCTTTGTTAAAGAGAACCCCCAGGTAGGGCAAAGTGTCGACCACCTCTATTCTTTCAGTGTCCACATGTAAATACGGGGTTTTATCTCTTTTTCTAGCCTTAGCTATAATTACAAAGGACTTAGTTTGGTTTACCTTCAGATGTATTGAGTCCATGAAGGAGACATACGCAGTTATCAGGCATTGTAGGCCAAGTCCTGTTCTAGCGATCAACACCGCATCGTCCGCATAAGCCAGTATAGGTAGCAATTGGGAATCAAAGACGGGGACGTCCCGAGTGGCCATGGTGAGTGCTTCCTCGACTCAGTTTGTATATATGGAGAAGAGGAATGGACGTGTGCAGTCCCCGTTTTTGGTATAGCGGACAGATGCCGCGGCGTTTGAGTACAGCTGTCTGATGAAAATTAATATAGCTGGGTCAACCCCCATCCCCTCCATTATGTTCCATAACTTAGCATGGACCACACAGTCGAACGCAGCCGACATGTCCATGAATGCCATGTAGATCTTTTCGTCCTTCATTCTAGTGTATTTTTCTATAGTCAGTGCTAAATTCAAGCACTGATCCACAGTACCACTTCCCTGCTGGAAACCATACTGGGCCTGGATTAAGATATTATTCTCCTTAGCCCACCCCTCTAGCTTAGAGAGGAGGAGGCGGCCCATGAGCTTCGATGTTGTATCCAGCAGGGAGATTGGTCTATAATTCTTTGGGTTAGCCCTGTCTCCTTTTTTATAGATTGGGACGATGACACCCGTTGACCATGAGGGGGGAGGGGACCATAGGTCTGGTTTATCCTGAAAGAACTCAATTGGGACGCCATCCGGTCCTGGGGCCTTTCCCATACTACATGACATCAACCCTTTTTTTACTTCAGTGAGTGAAAAAGAGAGAGGAGCATGGGAGTTTAACTCAGTGAAAAAGGAAGGCGTTAGGGAGTGAGGACTTGAGGCAAAAATGTTCTCGAAATGGGAAACCCATGCCTCCTCATCTACATTTGTGTCTATTGTGGGATCTCTGGGATTTTTAAAATGCGATGCGTTTACTAGCTTCCAGAAATCACGGCTGTTCCCCGTTCTGGCTGCCTCGTCGAGATCCGCCCAAGTCTCCTCCTTAATCGCTTTTTCTCTATTTATTCGTGCCAATTTATAGGCGGCCTGCAGTACTTTTATTTGGTCTGGAATTCTTGGTCTGGTTTTCAAAGCGTGCATCATAGCCTTCCTTGCTTTTGTGCACGGAGAGTCAAACCAGCCCCCACCTTTCGCTATGTTAGGCTCTTTTGTGCCTGTGAGGGCCAATTTTACCTTCTCTAAGATGCCGCAAAAGGCAGACACCATTTCCGCTGCATCAGCTTTTGGTTCTAAACATAATAGTATGTTATCCCGTGTGTTTGATATAATTTCTGGCATCATCTTTATTTTATCAATATGGGCCCATTTTAGTTGGACTCCATTTCTTCTTGCCACAATTGGGGTTCCTGCATTCTGGTGGTTCGGTGGGTCCCATATGAGTACCTTTAGCTCTAGGGATAAAATGGCATGGTCACTAAAAATCGAAAATCGATTTCCTGACTTGGTGGCCCTTGTACTAAGGGGAATTGTTAATAATATATAGTCAATTGTTGACTCTGCCCCATTTCGCTGAAAGGTTCCCACTGAATTACCTATTGGGGGTCTGAATCGCTAATTACTGCCATATTTAAGGAGGCTAATGACCTATTTAGACAATTGCTGTACTCATTGTGGGTAAAATGGTATATGGGATTTCCCGCCATGTCCTCTAAACCACATACAGGGAATGCGTTGTGTTTACAGGGGTGTATGTTAAAGTCACCCAGCCAAATGACATTGACTGCCTCGTTCTTGATATTGCGTGAGGAGTTATCTATTGCCTTGTCAACCTCTCCAACAATAGAATGCATGTTTGGGCCAAACATATTATTATAAAAATTAATTAGTAGCCATATCCCTTCCTGTTGTACCTCAAGCATGAGCATATGGAAGTTTGGATTTGAAAAATCACACTTTATTACTTTTACCGGTAGGTTATTTGGAATTAGAGTCAGGATGCCCCCCTTAGCCCTCCCCGCGACAGAAGGTTTAGCTAAAGTCTGAAAGGAGCGGTATCCGTTTATAAACTCTGGCTCCATAGCCCTGGTCTCCTGAAAACATACAATGTCGTGGTCTTGCCAGACTTTTAGCCAGTTATTGTCACTCAATTTAGGGGCACCACCAGCCACATTCCACGAGGCTATCTTAAAAACCATTTTATTTGCCCCCCGTTGTGATTTAGGTGATTGTAGGCTCTCACTGGTAACAGGGGCCGGCATGGACTGACTCTCACAATTAACTTGAGAGTTTAGTTCCACTGAATGTAGTCCATCGCATGCTTGTAGGTCAGATAAGGGGGCGAATCTATTCACCAGCCTCAAGTCCGGTGTCCTGGGATTTCCCCATGAATACCTCTGTTTCTGGCCCTCCCTGTGCTGTAGTTTGCCCCCCTGATACCAGTGGGAAACGGGGTCTATAAAAATATCCCAATGGTAACACAGTAATGTGGGAACTTTTAAAAGAGACATTACTTATTGCTCTAAAAGAAATCGAACAACAAATTCATTTTTGAAAATTAAAACCACACAATCTCCCGACATTTCTTTCCTTGCGGTACTCTTCTAGCCATAATCATTTGACTTGAGAGGCTCCTGCCCCCCACCTCATTCAAATTTTGCGTCATCCAATGTAGGGCTTTAGACATCAGTTGGTCTGTTGATTCTGACTGGCCCTCCCTCAATGGTGGTACATTACCCAACACCAGTACCAGGGGAGCGGCTGCGGGGGGGAGATGTAAAGTCTGCATTCCAGTCACCAAAGGTCCAGGATTCGGTCTTTCATCGCTCCGGTAATCAGCTTGACTGCCCCCCCAGCGGGATTTTGTCCTGACATGTAGATACTGTTTTGGGGTGATGTCTTTGATGATTTATTGTGTCCCCCACTACATTGGAATATTTCATGCTTGGGTGGCTATGGGCTGTTGTACCAGCAGTTGTACCAGGGGTTGTGCCAATATGAATATCAGGATTAATAAATGAAGGATTGACCAGGTCAGAGGATGCAGGCGCCGTCTTTGGGCACATTGTGGTCAAATCTGTTCTGCGTGTCGCTAGATGGTTTTGGGACTCTGGGCCAAGCATTGATCCAGCCCATGCGAGTAATGTCTCCAGTGCGCGAAAGTTATTTGTGGCCTGAATTTCTAAACCAGCTAACTTCTCTTCAATCTGGCTTAGCTTTAATGAAATGGGATTCAGCATAGTGGAAACCAAAGTTTCTAGTCTCTGCCACATGGCCTCGTTCATCAAAGGGCATGCAGTTGAGATTGGTGTTTCCGGGAGGCTTAGTCCACCTTGTTCTGATTGTGTTTCGTCGCTCCCCCCAGTTTTAGTCGATCTAGGGGCTTTCGCTTGTTTCTGTCTCTGTGGACCCCCGCCCTTTTTCCTCTTTACTGCGGGCTCCGGGTTGGTTCCCAGGGGCTTCTTCGCGGCTGCAGCCCTCGTGGATACTCTTCTCGTGGTACTTGTCAATACTGGGTGTTGGGGTATAGATCCTGTAAATGTTTCTATTTCTGCTTCCTTATCTAATAGGAGAGGTTGGTTTAGTGCGATATGTGATGTCATGCCCCCCAGAGAAGATCGGTTTTGGAGGATAGGCTCCAGAGATAGGCGGCGTTCCGTTCAATCTCATGTGCTAGGACTGAGGTCGCCCTGGTTAAAAAGGAGTCAAGTGTTCCCACAATACTTCCACCCAGCTGGGCACTCTGACCCTTGCGCTTGCTCATCCTGATAGAATAACTCAGAGGCTAGATACAATGTCAAGAAATAGCGGGGAGATGATAATAATAAGACTAGGCACTATACCTTATGAAGACGCAGTCTTTAGAGGGGGCGCCCAGCCCAGCCTCTTCCGGGCATGGACGGGCCCGCCCTTGGCCCTGGTGCGTCCCGCGCCGCGGATCGGCGGTGCTGTTTTATGCGCACCCAGAGCGCAAAGGATGATGGGGGCTATAGTTTCCTCCGTTTCCTGCCTCCTCCATGGGCAAAACCGGCAGATTTTCGGCTACAACGCGCCGCGGGTCGGAGGTGCCGTTTTATGCGCACCCAGAGCGCAAAGGGTGATGGGGGCTGTAGTTTCCTTCGTTTCCTGCCTCTTCCACGGGCAAAACTGGCAGATTTTTGGCTACAACGCCCCGTGGGTCGGCGATGCCGTTTTATGCGCACCCAGAGCGCAAAGGATGATGGGGGCTGTAGTTTCCTCCGTTTCCTGCCTCCTCCACGGGCAAAACCGGACACAAACGGGTGTCAATCTAGATTCCTGGATAACACCGAAGGGTTTAGGATCAATAGGCCTGATCAGCGATGTGTACAAAGAGAACACTCTGGGGTGGTGACATCATATAGTGTTGTGAAGTTATGCCTAGATTGGCTACAAACCTCAACACTCTCCCAGGTGAAACAACACTTGTCCCTTCTTTCTGATGACATGGATCTCAGGGATTGTTTATTAGGACACCAGAATCTACATCAAAAGCGCTTTTTGTATGGAATATACAACGAGTTGTGGAAGATTTCTCAACAGGAAGCTGCTGAGAGATTGCGCGAGATTGCTAGGGTTAATCTAGAAAAGACTTTGGCTGTGGTTGACAGCGATATGACCACATTATCATCCAGAATTTATTCACTGGGCTTCATAGTGTCTTCCGTAATTGACATAATACAGCAAGACATGTCTATATTACAACATGGACAGTACCAATTACAGTCAATAGTAATACTGAGCTGGACGTTACAAACCTTACGTTCTGGCCATGTGCCATGGCGTTACATCAACAGGACAAATCTGTTTTCAGCATACGATCTAACAGAAAGACAGATAACAATGGCATGTAGAGATGCGAAATCTACCATGTTGCACATTGAAAAATTAGACCAATTACCTTTCACCATGGCTGATACACCATCCACTGACTGGATAGTCCATGGTTACGTTACATCATCCTACCTGTCACAACCTTTCAATTCCACTATCGTCTCCAATACCAACAGGTAGGCAGATGTGAAGCGCTAGGGGAAGGATATGTGCATGAGTATTGGAAAATACCGTTCAGGTTTAGCTGCAGGAATGGGGACACAGAAGTTTTTCTTAGTGACTCCGACTGTGAAGATGCTTTAAGTGGCCCCTTAGTTTGCAGGGACATTTCTCTCCACGGGGCATGCAATGCTTCAATGTTGAACTTGTCTTGTTATCTGAAGGGTTCCCCAACTACTGTGATTTCTCCTGTATTCAGGCTGCTCTCGGATGGGAGCTATATGATGCTGAATGATCGAAGTTGCTGCGGATTGGAGCTGAGCATTGCTTATCTGGTGACGGTTAATTCCATAGTCACTTGTTGTACACAAATTCTGTTTCCACCCGCCCATACAGTTAGGGAGGCAGCGCTATGGTCTTCAATAAATGTTTCCAACAAAAAAAATCTGAATTCCTAAGCAAACTGAATGCCATGCTTTTGCAAAAATGTTGTGGCCTTAACTTCAGCCAAAGAGACGTTTGATCTTCAGGTTGCAAGGTCCTCGTCTGAGATACAGCACAACTCCACACTAAATTCCCACTGCATTTTGGGGAGCTGGTCCATCGTATCTTTAACATGTCTGATACGAAAGGAATAGTGCACTTTTTTTTAAAAGCATCAGCTCCGGTTAGCACCTTTCAGATGATATTCGGAGTTATACCATCCTTCATACACTCCGTGATGGGAAGCGTTTTTGGAGGGCTCCTGCTGGTCATGCTACTTGTGGCGGCGATACTGATTTTATTCTATCTGCTCCACGGTGGACGTCCCAGTTCAACTCGGAATGGAGACAATAATGCTAGTGCTGTGTTGCCATGAGCTCATGATACACTGCTTCGCCACACCTCAGCTTCAAGAACTAAATGAGCACTGGTTCTTGTTTTTCAGGTCATTCTGACATGACTGCATACAACCTGTCTTCCTCTGCCTGCAGCCACGAATGCGTCCTGGATATATGTCTTGTATCAGAATTGGTTGCTCCACCGGACATTGAAGTACTGATGGACCCTTTAAAGGCCCATGCGTATTGCTGTCTCCAGCGTATTCCATTGATGATGAGTACATTCTTGGAGCCACCCTGTGATGCTTCAGCTCCTAGGGATGTGAACAATGGCTCTGTTGAAAACATGTGGGATACAACACCTCCCTCAGCAGCTGCTGTGGGAACTGGATGGAATCACCTTTGCTACATACACATGCTACGAGGTGCACCTCTGGGAACGTCTGCGAATGTGGACAACAGCAATGTTGCGTCTACCACTCGGAACTCATAAACAATTGGCCTTTTCCGTGTTGAAATAATTTGGCCTCTTTTTTAAAACAAAATGTTCCAAAACAGCTTTTTCCTTTTCTAGGCACCATGACTTTTTGAGTGCTCGGGATCTTAAATGATATAATGTCTTTAAGACTTTTGAATACATATCTTATTGGGAAGCCCGCTTTTAGATACTATTGAGTACTTTTTTACGTTTTTAAAATTGTCTAATGGCTTTTTAGATCGCTTTTAAGATCTCGAACATTAGTATGAGGAGTGTATGTTATATTCCCGAGTTAGGCCCATGCATTTCCAGCTGTGGCCTTTTGAACATATTTGCATGCACGACAATGTTGGATCAGTTTCTCTGAAACTAATCTTGTTTTACATCTGCTTTGAAAGACATTATCACAGCGCCCTGAACATCATGTACAAGGTCTCGTTTTGCACTACGTACAAATGTCGTCACTACCTTCATCCACGGGGCGACAGTGCTATCTACATATCCATAACATCACTAATCTATGCGCACATTGCAAGGCTGCTTTCTATTATAAAAGATGAGCATCCCAATAGATTAGCAGAGGAAGCACTTCCGCTGACACCAAGGGTCCTTGCATGCTGAGAAATCACCACGCAGCAGTCTGACATTCGTGAGGGTTGTCCAGTTCGTAACCAAGACTGGGTCCTTCACTCTATCCCATCAGGTAATGGGGTTGGATCGTCCCTTGGGGGATTCTTGTCTCTACACCTACACACACACACTCTAGGTACACTTAGAGTAGGGTTCACATAGTAGCAGTAGGCTAGATCAATGATTTTTTTTATATGCCTGTATATATACACATTGTCTAGCACCATGGTAGAACTATATCTACTAGTTATGCTTTTGGTGCTTTTAATCACGCTCATCTGCTTCTGTCTACTAATCATTGCAGCACATGTATTTTATGCAAGAATAACATTGGTTCGATAAATATTATTGAAAACAGCCCAGTGTGTATTCTCTGTATATTTATCTGAGAATATGAACGAACGAGTGACTGAGCGAAAGGTTCTGCACTGTTTCCACGATCCCTGAGGGGTCAGGGTTGTCATGTTCAGTGGTTGCCAGAAAACCATTTGCTCCCTGGTAGGTTAGGGGGCTTACGGTGGCACTGTGAGCTAGCTGGTCTATAGGCCAACATATCATGCTGGGGTGTCCGGAATCAGTCTTGACACCAAGCCCTTACTTTATGTTGTCCAAACAATGTGCAGGTCCTACGGATTGGTAGGAACTACACAACATTTGGTCGGATCGACATCCCTACAATGAAGCCGTGCCTGTGCAGGCACTGTTGTAGAAATTACGTTGTCCCTTTCGGACAGCCTTTCCACAGTGTCGGAAAGGGACTTTGGGGCCCCTTAGAAGGGCCCCCGTCAGCCTCCGCTATATGGCCCCCACAAACATCCATGCACTGTGTGCCAGGCACCTCATGGTACTTGGCACACATGCATGGATGTTTGAAAAATGCTCTTTACCACTGTGGCTTATGCAGCTGCCCTTTTCCTGGGCCGCTAATCAAGCTGCAATTATAAACTTCCTTTTAAGATCACCTCCATGGTGGTCACATGGTGATTGGGCTGTCTGGACCGACGACTGCTTGTCGGACGGTCCCGTGCCTGAAGCAATGGTTGTCCTACGCTCGTCCGACCGCCATTGTAATGAGGCCCTAAGTGATAAAGGGTTAAAGGCAAGAGGTTCAGAGTAATGGCGTAAAAGATTAATGGTGTTAAGGTAAGGGGATTAGTGATTAGATGGATAAGGCATTATGAATAAGGATAAGGAGTTAATAGAAAGGTGTAAGGGGCTAGATAAAAGGTGTGCGGTTAAGGATAAGAGCTTAAATGTAAGGATACTAGAATAATGGTAAGAATAAGGATGTAAAGTTAATGTGGAAGAGTACAGGGCTTAATGGTAAGGCGTAAAGGGTTGAAGAAAAGCACATAAGAGGTTAAGAGTGAGGGAACAGACTAAGGGGCTAATAAGTAAAGCTATGGGGTAAGTATGCAGAGTAGAAGGTACAGTGTTATGGGTAACGTAAAGGATTAATAGTAGGGGTTAAGGATAAGAGGTTTGGAGTAAGGGTATTAAGGATAAGGAGTTAAATCTAACTGTTAGGGTAAAAGGTTAGTGGTTTGAAGGTACAAGAGGTTTTAAGGGGTTAAAAGTAAATATTTATAGTTAAGGGTAACGTAAAACTTAAGGGGTTAAGTATAGGGGTCAAGCTGTAAGAATCTAAGGCTATAAAGGTAAAGGGTAAGTGTAAAGGGTTAAGGGTAAGTGGTTATTGGTAAGAAAGGCAACATTTAAAAAAACACAAGCACTATCAAAGCCAATAGCTCTGGTGTTGGCTCCTAGTCTTTTAACTTTGTCCATGCTTGTTTTGAGATGGTTTTTGAAAAACATTTTGAGGAGCGTCTGAACCCTCGCCCATATAAAAAAACAAAATATGTTTTAGTCGCTAAGCACACTTTGCTATAGTAGTCCTTAGCACTGAAGGGATCTACTTTGTGTAGATGTGCTCTTTATGAAAGAGCAGAATATTGTCACTCGGTCACAGTGAAGTTAACCAATGGCAGAACAGGGCTGACCCAATGATCCATGGCAATTTTCAATATCCTTATAATGTATAGCAGAGGGTACTTTCTCCCTTATATATAAAGCACAGTGCTTACCTTGTAAGAGACTATTCTGAGATAATATCATGCAACCTGCGCAGTGCAGACTACCTGATCTAAGGAAGGGGCCTATTTTAAAATCAAGTTTGTAGACTCTTTTGAAAGAAACAATAATTCCAAGCTTTTGCAGAATGAGCCGAAAAAGAACCCCCTCAGCCAGGCTCTTTTGAACCTGGGAGTAGCCATCGTACTGTGAATGTATTGTAGGAAAAATTAATGGACCAACAGAAGAAAAAAGGTTAACAATGACATACAAAACAACACAATTAGAATTACTGTATGCATTTTATTCATTTATGCCTTTACATTCCTGCTTTGCTTTTCAAATAATCTATACAATATCACAATCTGAATATCTCATTGGACATTAACAACAGCAGTCATGTATGGGGCCTAACTCAAAAAACAAGTTTACACTCATCCATCCAGATAAGCCCCGGCACACAAATATCCTTTCATCTGTGTCACTACATACATACAATTTAGAACTATCACTCCAACACCAACAGACATCTGATAAAATACCATCTGTCATATTTTTAAGGATAATGCAAGTCACTGACGAGTTACATGACCTTATGAAGGCATTCGGCCTCTTTCTTGTATATGGTCAAGAAACTCTTCAGTGATTTACAATATCCTTTTAAAGCACAGCGGAGGATATATTATTTATAAATATGGTTACACCATCATTCTTGTCAGATACCACTTAAATCATTGGTGTATTGCTCTTTCATATGAAAGAAACAGCAGAGTCGCAGAGGTGAAGAATAAAAACACAATCTAAGTGCCAAATTAAACATCAATAAGCAGTTAGTAATATGTTGCAAAAATATATTTGAATCCGTTTAATGTAAGTCAGATTAAAAAATGATGGGCTCACAAATTGTAGATAAATGCAAATATTCAGTTTTTCCTTTTATATCCTTTAGTGTGGAAAGAAAATAAACATGTTCCCATAAATATCTCCTTTCTGTTCATTGCAGTTTCTTTGGGGGAAAAGAGAATGTTGAAATGCTATACTTCGTTTTGGCTGTTTTGCTTAAACTGCACATGTAATGATGCTACATCACCTGCCTTCGATGTAAATGCTACCTCTGGCAGTAGACAAATAGGTTGTCACAACTTGACTCTGATAAGTTATTATAGTTGAGTAGCTATATCATTTTCGTTATTCAAGGTGACTAGTCATCACATGTCGCCTGTAATAAGGAAATCGGAGACCGACTCTTATATAAGGCTAGTAGAATTCCATGTATTAAAACTTGGGTAACGAGTTTATTTAATTCCCAGAGATTGTCACCTGTCACTGAGTGGCATTGTTGAATACTGTGTGCTGTATACTGTGGATGTGCAAATGGCTCATTCCCTCTGATTGTTATAAATATCTGTTGGAAATTTCAGGGACTTATTGTCATTGTGGCCGAGAGCATGACTGTATGTTCAAGTTATTTGACCTCCCTGTCAACGTTTTCAAAAATATAATAATCATATAAAATATGGCCCACAAATGTTTCAATTTTAAGTGAAACCGATATAGGTCACTGAATACATAAATCATATATGCATCAAAGTGCCTTCCAAAATGTAAACTAACCTATACAAAACAAGAAAAAATAAAGGGGGATAAAGCATAGGTAAGGAAGAGAAATTATATATGTATATGCTAGAATACAATAATATTTAAAACATTTCTTATAAACATGCTCATTATTAACACAGAAACCTCATTCCAACAGTTGCGGGCTGACATATTAAATAGGGGAAATATCTTACGCCTCCTAAAGTCCATCAGCAGCCTGAAGAATTTAAACACCAATGACCTGAAGTCAGTAGAATTTGTGGAGGCACCAGATCAACCGGGAGTCGAAGCAACCAAAACAGTCTGGGCTTCGCCAGACTTAGTTGAGAAAGTCTTAAAAGAGCATGCCAAACTCAATGCTTGGGGCATCAAATTGCGGCCCTTTACTAAACCAAGATACCCGGAGCCCTTACTAGCCGAACTAAAAAACCAAACAGAACCCCGCCAGGACCAATTCAGCATTTGATCCTAGTCAGTACTGCAAGGAGCTCGCAGCAAATCCCCCAAGAGCAAAGAATCCAGTGAGCAACAGATCCCTAGGATAAATATAACCGAAAGTATAGCCACACAAGAGTGGGGATGGCTATCCAGGACCATAAACGCCAAAAGTCATAACCCTTGACATACCGTGTCCACGACACCAAACACAAAAAACACACTGAAATTCTGCTTCTGGAACATCAACGGCATGGGAGACAAGACCTCGGACCCGGAACTGCAATCTTATCTCCAAAAATTCGACATCATTTCACTCCAAGAAACATGGTGCGAATTAGCAATAAAACTGCAAGGATTTAACTGGCACCACTTACCAGGTACAAAGAGCGCCAAATTCGGCCATAGCAAGGGAGGTCTTGCCATTTATAGCTCTATAAGGAGCATCTATGCAGTGGAGCCAATGACGCATAATTTAGCGCCGCCCACGCAATGCAAGTACTTAGATTTACGACATGGAGTGGACAAAAACGAACATATGATACTAATAAATATATACCTACACCTGTGTGATAAAACCAAATGCAGCCACCAGCTGGAGGAAGAACTGATGGAAATACTAACGGAGGAGCAATCGAACAGCTTGATTATTACTGGGAACTTCAATCTATATATGTTCAGTAAAACAGTCGATGACAATCATATGGACGAAGACTCATTCCCATGGGACACACTACCACAAGAAAACAATTCTCGCGGAAGACATTCTAAGATAGCTCAGAAGCTTCTTACGACCTTAGAGCAGCGGGGCTTTTGCGCATTAAATGGTAGATTTCCAGGAGATCGCCCACAGGCAGCAACATTCCATAATGCAGTAGTAAGCACAACAATTGATTACACTTTTATCTCCCTTCATATGTTCTCAAAAGTAGAGGATTACCACATCGGAACCTTAGACTACAGCGATCACCTGCCTCAAGAAATCACGATAAAAGCGTTGCAAACAACTCAACTACAGCCAGTAAATGCACACTGCCCAGAGTATACAACTAACGAGAAAAGAGTAAAATGCAAAACAGATGACCCGGAAGGCCTCTTCGCTCTTGGAAAGCAACTCATCGGAGAAATTCAAGCTGCAGAGCTTGATACAATAGAAAGCTGGGAAACATTCACTAAAAATCTAGGAAACAAATATGGAGTCAAAAAGGAAAACCACCAAAACATGAGAACAGCTCGTCCTCAAAACAGACCCCTCAATCTCACCATTAGAAACAACGCACAAGTAAAACACCTTAAAGCATCCATAAATCGCGCACTTCAGAAATTTAAAAAACGGCGGTCCAGACCTCACGACCTTGCACGAACTAAGGCAATTAAAAGCAACTGGCAGGAAACTAATCTGGTGCTTCAAAAAAGAAGCAGAAGAGATTCTCTGGGCAAAACTTCTGCACGATATCAAGACTAAAAACAACTCGCGATTTTGACAAAGGATCAATACTCTGGCTAATCCGTGGAGCCAAGGCATCAACTCACAAGTGACTGAAGCAGTTTGGACAATTTTCCTCCGATCTCATTTCAACAGAGACCTAGGAACCTCTAGGGGTAAGCGAGAGGGAGCTCCATGCCCAAATGGGATCCCGCCAATATTGTTCAAATATGATCAAGAATACTGGGCCAAAGCACTAAAACCGATGTTTGAATCAATCCTGCAAACATCAATGATACCGTCATCATGGAGGGGCTCGAATATCTCTCCGATTTATAAAAAATGCAATCGGAATGATCCAAAAAACTACCGGTTGATAGCACTATTGGATAACGATGCTAAATATTATGCAGGGTTAATACTACAAGAACTACTGACTTGGGCTACAGAAACTGCAGCAATACCACTAAATCAAACAGGCTTCTGTAAAAACATGGGGACCTCTACCAACATCTTAACCCTCTCATTAATTATAGATGCTGCACTTGCACTAAAACAGCTCCTGTACATGTGCTTTATTGACTACAGCTCAGCGTTTGATCATATAAATTGAAACTTACTGTGGCAAAAACTAAAAAAAAAGCTGAACATTCCATCTCTACTTTTAAAACAGCTAATCCTCTTACACACCAACACCTGGGTGCAAGCAAAATTTGGCGCAGGAGATTACTTAGCAAAGAAGATCCCCACGACCTCCGGTCTGAAACAGGGCTGCGTGCTAGCCCCAATACTCTTTAATCTCTTTATGGCAGAGCTATTAGCCACGCTGAACGAAAGCAACTCGCATGCCCCGAAGCATGGAGGCCTGCATCTATCAAATCTATTCTATGCGGATGACCTTGTGCTCATCAGTCGGACACCCAGTGGCCTACAGCCCTTGCTCGACATTACATCCCAATATTCAGAAGTTAACAAACTCAGCATTAATCAAGAAAAAACAATACCTGGGAGTCATCAGCGATAATAAAGGGAACTTCACTGCTCAACGCGAAGCCATAAAAAAAGGGGGATAGTGACAGCCGTGGCACTAAGAAACTTAAAAAATAAGATCTCTGGCTCAAGCGTCTCTTCACGGACTAGGATGATTTAGGCGAAACTCATACCATCCATCACCTACGGAAGTGAAGCCATGAGAGGGAGAGATGCTGAATCACTGGACGGCACCACAGCAAGAGCATTACGAATGATTTATGGGCTACCAAGATACACATCCCCGCACAATTGAGACTAGAGTTCGGGATACAGAGACAAGAGCTGGCCCGTAAAGGAGCATACATTAAAAGATGGTATAAAATCAGAAAGGGGGACCCAGAAACACTAAACGCCTACTTATGGAAAGAACTGCAAGCTAAGGAGGCATGCCCAGCTAGACGCTACCTGGAAAGCTCACTCGACCAATTAGACCTACGACACCTCTGGGAGACATCGGGGACTTACACAAGCTTTCAAAAATTAGTTAATAACACTGACAATAGAGAGTCCCTCATACATGAGAAAGCCACCTTGTCAGAGCATGCACACGGCTGGTTCACCATATAGTCTATATCAAAGCCTCGCCTCAAAAATACCTCCATACTGGCTTTTCCAAAACCACCAAAGAGAAGTTCCTGAAATTCTGCCTAGGTATATTACCATCTGCGTACCACCTGCTGCCGTGGCTATGCCCACCGAAGCCAGCTACCTGTCGTCTCTGCGGGCAAGGGGAGGAAGATATTCTGCACCTCCTAGCTGCAGGGAACTATTATGGGAGCGCAGCGCCCTACTTAGACCACTTTTCAATTGGAAAAACATACAGGCCTGCAGACAAGCAGTGCTAGCAAGCTTCTCCGGCGAGGGTGTCCAACTGAGCTGCTATTTGGTAAAATTCCTAACCGCTGTGGACACAAGAATAAAAAGACAAACTAATCAACAAATGGTTGCATAATGACACGATCAAATAATCCTAAAGGCGATTCCGGACGGAGGCGGCCATCATCAAAAACGCAACAGATGGGCTGCGACTGCAACTGTCGGTTTTTAGCTGCACTGGATGGCTCCTGGAAGCCCGCCACTGCCACACCCACACTTGAATCACGCCCACTTCGGATTCTCCTAATTGAATGACCTCAAAAGTGACCTTGGGCAGATGAGGTCCCTAATAATACTGCAACAGATGATCTCTGGGTTTTAACCGCACTGGAAATCCTTCTATCTGCGATCCTCGCACACAGAACTTGCACTTTATTTCTATTCAGATCTGCGATTTTTGCACACAGAACTTGCATCATATCTCTCTCCAGCTAGGGACTCAGACCCAACCAAGCTATAAACTAAAAAGCTACTATAATCTCTGGGTTTTAACTGCACTGGAAATCCTTCTATCTGCGATCCTTGCACACAGAACTTGCACTTTATTTCTATTCAGGTCTGCGATTTTTGCACACAGAACTTGCATCTTATCTCTCCCCAGCTAGGGACTCGGAACCAAAATACCCTTGTGATGTCATTTTGAAAATTGTAACCAACCTCTCTTCGAATTTATATGTGAAACAAAGCTTTTGTAAAATCGGATAACCTGATTTTCTGCTAATTTATTTGTGTTTTATTAAGTCAACTGTTGCAATGGTTTTAATTAATCATGCAAATAAAGTATTAACATATAACCTATCATTCCAACAGTTCCAACATTTTTGAGTAAATAGCATTTTATTGGTCAAGTTGACCCCCTCTGGAGAAGCAAATATTAAGTAAATCTAGGATCCAGTCTTCAAACAAATTTTTGGGAGGATTTCCATATTATTAAAACACAAACATTAAAATATTATTAAATTCTTTAGTCCATTATCAACTTAATTCCCAGACAGAATCCCAGACCAGTATGATGCCTGGTGGTCACAGAACCAGAAGATGTGAATGCAAGTCCCCACTACTTTTCAACACAAAGAGCAGGTTCCAAATAAATATGAGTATTAATTGTTCATGCCAAGCAATACAGTTAATTTTATTTACAGTAGCATTAAATTGCTTCTTGAGCAGTTTGTAGTATTGTAAAGCGGGTACGGGTATCGCTGATTAAAAAAAATAAAGGAAACAAGATGACTGGTGCATAGAATTCAACATCATTAAAGTTATGGAAAATTTCACACAAGAACATGTGTCCACTGCTCTTTTTTCCCGTAGGATTATTGGTACTTCAGATTGCCAAAGACATGCTGCATGCTATGAAAATCCAAGTAATGTGAACCTTACATTTCATTGTCCGCTATTGTAGAACTCCAGACCTGCAATTCTAGGCTTAACCACAACACGTTAGCATGGGTGCTTTAAGCACTACACTCCTTCAAGCAAGCCTTAAGTTTGGATGAAGTGCAATATAATCCTTTCACAATAATGCATTCTACATCCCTTTTCTTAAAACAAAGACTTCTATAAATATGTACCAGAATGTAAGAAAAGCTAAATATTTAATTTCCATCCCTAGATCCTAAGCCAGATCAGCACTAAGCCATATTGAAAAAGGTTGCCACCTTTTTTAATATGGGATTTGGATAATGATCTTGGATCATCATATTCACCTCCCAACAAGTTGTTCCCTTTTCAAGTTATCAGTAGCTGTATGCTTCTAGAAGTGGATTTGCACATGGTGCTAGTAGTTCGAGGGCTGCACCAGGTATTTTTTGCTATGATTGAAAAGACTTCATCCTCGTGGTTGTCGCATGATCTTGGCCTTGATATCAGGCTTCAGGTGTTCTGGATCTGAGATAATACTGAATTGTGCAAGATTGGGACAAATATGAATGCTAACCCCATTTTGACTCCTTACATCTGACTTTTAAAATGCCGTGTTGTTTCTAATCTTCAGCGGCAATATAGTTGATGGTTTTAGAAGGAAGTAAGAATATGTCAATTAGCATCCCTTCCCCATAAAATTGTCAAGGGTGGCAACGGTAGGTAATAAGTATGTTGGCGACAGAAGAGAGGGGCCATGGTCTTCATGGAAGCTGTGACTGAGCTGTCATGGGACCCATATAATCTTACCCAGAAAGGTAAAATAGCTTCTGTAAAGAATCATTGGCTCCACCTTGGTTACTGTGCACAATGAGGTCTTTTCTGAGAAGAAAACTAGCTAAATCCCATTCCACTTATGAAATAAATTAGAATTCAGAACATGGATTAAATTAAAATTAATTAGGATAATGAAGAAAATGTCACAGAAATTAAGAAAATGAGATTCTGGGATCAAAAGTTATGAAGTAAACAAAAACTGTTCTATTGAAAAACTTCATAACAAGATGTTCAAGGTTATGATCGTGGAAATCCAAGGGAATGCTGGGGTCCTGCATGTCACTGACCGGACCAAGTCACTATGTATGGACAACAAGCAAGCAAACCGGACCAGCTTGAAGTTGGTGTTTGGACACAGGTTTTTACCTTCTGCAGTAGAAACGACTTTAGGTGAAAATCCTTTTCTGGGCAAGTCTGGAGGATGTAGCTGGCAAGAGTCCTAAAGGTCGGAAGCTTTAAATCAGCAGTCATGCTGTAGCATCAACCTCCCTGACAAAAACGTAAAAAATCAAATCAGTAATTTATAAAGCGGCAAAGACCCAAGAGACCAAGGTGTTACACTACTCTTGAGAACATCAAACAAACGGAAGAGTCTTGGTCTAATGTTCTTGTGACCTGAATAAACTGTAATGGGTTTCTCAAGACATCTGTGAGGGAATTGCACAGAGAGCATGCAATAGTTGGAAATCTCTTCCTTCCAGCTTTCTCCCTGATGCTGTTCAGCGAGCCAAAGAGGGACACTCTGCAGATCTGAAGCCTCTTTTAGGGCAGTAGACAGGTTGAAGTTTCGTCCTTTTACGGGAGTCTTGACAGGTTGTCCGATGCGTCCAGGATTTTGTTTTTTCAACCAACTCCAAAGTTTTCCACAAGTTCTAATAGCACTGCTTCCTTGGAAAAAAGTCCTAATTCGTGTACCGAATCTTGAGACAACACAGCATGGCAGCTACCTGCTCCAGCATTTGGCAATGATGGGGTAAGTAGATCAAAATGAGCAAAGTGTTTGTGAGAAAGCCAATAGTGAAGGCGCAGGTGAGAAAATCTTCAAAGCCCAATAACAGTGTGAGTGAAACTGTTATATATGGGGATACTGGAGCAACTAGAGTACACTAAATGGGAGCAGGGTGCACTCGCAGCAGAAACAAGGTGATACATAAGCAGCAGCTCTGAGATCTGCCAGTTGCAACGCCACACAGCTGCAATTGTGATAAAGAAGTCTCTGAACCAAATCCCAGTGTTCAAAAGGAAGCACAGCTGTGAATTTCACTGTGATAATAAAGATAGTAAGACAACAAAGATGAAACCGGAACATAGGATGAGCTTGGGGGGGAGCAGGAGCTTAATGAAACAGAGTATAACCCTGAAATATGCTTGCAAGCCTTTCCACACCCAGGTAGAAAGAAAGCCACTGCTTCACTGAAATACTGCTGGTCTGCATAAGACAAAGTCATTGTTGAAGGATGATGGAAGGCAACCGGTCCACAAAGTGTGTTGGATATTGACTGTTCAGCAGACGAACAACTTCAGCAATAAACTGGGCAGTGTGTAGATTGGAAAGTGTGCTACTGAAGTTGAAGGGACTTCTTTCTCTGTTAGAATTAGTAAGAGGTTTCCTGATTCATCAAAATGCAATTCGGAGACAGTAACATTCAGTTGGAATGGAACATCTGAAACATTGTGAGGAGGGGAAAAATAATCGCCACAGCATTTAACAGGCATTTGTATAGTCAAAAGACACAACACTTTTGATGCAGCCCACAGCATGAGAAAGTAATTATACGTGACAGTGTGAAACTGTGGTATGAAGGTGCACCATTAGTTGTAAAGCCACACTAGGCTTGACACAATTTAGGGGCCGATTCCGATCTCGGCCGGTAGTGCTCCGAATCGGATTCGGCTTTACCGGATCCGATTCGGAGCCCTGTTTCCCGACCGAACCGTACGCGGGTCCGGCCGGCGAGTACGATGCGAAATCGCCGACCGACTCGTCCGGGCGTCCCGACCGCTCCGACCGACTTCGCTCCCGGCTCGAACCGCTCCGACCGACTCGCTCGGACTCGACTCGCACCGCGCAATGGAGACGTTTCCCGGCCGGGTAAGTACGATGCGCGCCGCGAGCAGTCCGACCGAGCCGCGCACTCCGGCTCGAAAGAGCTGTTGGAGCCGTACTTTGGGGGTCCGTGTCGGACCCCCTGTACTGCGTAGCCGCGCGAGTCACACACAGGGGGACCCATGGGTCCCCCTACCTGTGCGTGTACGGCGCGAATCGCTTCGCCGCGTACCCGCTGTAGGGGCGCCCTTGTCCGACTCGCACCCATTGAGTCAATGGGAGCCCGCGTACGCATTGTACGACCGGCTCCCATTGACTTCAATGGGAGTCCGACCGACTCGAGTCCGATAACATACGGCCGCATCGTACTCGTTCGGTCGGACTGCACGGGTCCGATTCGGTCGGAAATCTCTCCGGGTCCGGCTCGGTCGGAGAAATTTCCAGCCCGAATCGGAATCGACCCCTAAGTATTGTGTACTGAAATGAAATCATACAGTAGGGAATGACCTAGAGAATTTGTACATGAAGGTATGCTAATGAGAACATGAACCCCCATTATTTAAACCGTGGTACTGGTATGGGAATATCGATTTGGGTAAGAGATACCTATTACGAATGGGCTCATACAATTCCATGAAAGTTAGTGTAAAACAACCAGTGTAAAGCCATGTCATAAAAGGCAATGCAGTTGTACCATGGAAGGATCTTCAGCAGAGGATATAGGATGAATTCTCCGAACAATTATGTAAAAATTGCATCCATTCTAGTTAGCACTTACTGGAATGAAGTGAAATTGGATGGGTTGAAGAGGGGCACCTCATTAAGTAATGTCCAGGGCAGTCTGCAACACACAGCATGACAGGGTGAATTATATCATTTGAACCCATTTCATTGTAAAAGAAGTCAGACCGACTTTTGATGCTTTAATTGCTGAATACATTATTGAAGACAAATAACATATTTTTACGGAAAATGGAGCAATGGAGTTTAGGTTCTCTGAACTCAGAATTTAATAACACATCTTTTTAGGGAGATAGTTTTTAAATTGTGTTTGAAAATGCCACTCTTAGAAAGTAAAGCAAACACAAGGAGATGATGGACGGAGCGCTGAAACTTTTCAGACACTCACCCCCAGTCACAGGTCTGGGTTGAATTCATCGTCGTTCTTTAGCTCACTTTGTCACCCCAGTTCAGACCCAGCTATATGCAAATCAGTCTTGACCCTGTGCCTCATGGGAACAGTCCAGCCTGAACTGCCAAGCCAGGTCTTCCCTGGACCGGAAACAAGCATCATGGGGCCGGTTTCGAGGTAACAGCCCATATCAGCCAGGCTAGCTTGAATCCAGTGGCAAATTGAGCAAAGGACCCACGTCTGGGCATACCCTGCCAACTTAGGGCAAAGCAAACATAAGGAGATGATGGACAGAGTGCTGAAACTTTTCAGACACTCACCTCCAGTCACAGATCTGGGTTGAATCCATCATCGTTCTTTAGCTCACTTCGCCACCCCAGTTCAGACCCAGCTATATGCAAATCAGTCTTGACCCTGTGATGAGGGGTGAAACCCCGAAACCGGTCCTAGGATGCTTGTTTCCAGTCCAGGGAGGACCTGGCCTGGCAGTTCAGGCTGGACTGTTCCCATTTGGCGCAGGGTCAAGACTGATTTGCATATGGCTGGATTCAAACTGGAATGGCATGGGGAGCAAAAAAACGATGGATTTAGGCCCAAATCTCTGTATGGGGATGAATGTATGACATTGTTCTGCATTCTGTCCATCAATTGTTCTTTTTACTCTTAGAAAGTAGGCATTTTCGTATTTAACCATTCTGTGTGCCTCTGCTGTTTGTGTATTGACTGTCTGGTTTTGGAGTGGCAGGAGCTGGGGATGTGCATTCACTGTAGACTGCCATAAGGGGGGTTGAGGTGTGTCCTGCCTTTCCTGGGTGACTCATAGCTGAGCTGAATAGACCTTGTCTGCATTTAGAGTGGTGGGAGGAGTTTCACTAGCACCTGGATAGGCAGTGTCTCCTCTGCACAATGCTGTCTCCACCTCCTGTAGTGAAGCTGGGCCAGAGAGGGCAGAACTGGTTTGGACTGCGCTCAGAGACCCTTGCCACAAAGAGAAAAAGGGGTATAAGTATTGGACCTTAAACCCCTAGAGAATTAGATCACTTCTGGATTCAAGAGGAACCTCTGCCAAGGGGAAGAGCTGGAGAGCTGTAAGGAGGAGTACTGCCCCTTTGCTGTGTGTGCTTTGCTGGGCTGGCTTGCAGTTTCTGCTTCTGCCAAGGAGAAGCGAAAGACTGGAACTTTGCTGTGAACCAGCTTGAAGAAGAATCTCCAAGGGTTTGTGTGTGCTTGCCTCTGGTTCTGAAGTCTCAGGGCCACAAAGACTTCACCTGCAACCCACTGACCAGCACCTGGACTCATCTGTGGACTCCTGCTTTCAAAAGGGCACCAATTCCAGTTCTTGGGCCCTGAGAATTGTGTGGTTGGTGCTGCAAAGCAAGAAAAACAACTCCGCCGCTGCCAGTGATGCCACGACTTGCACCGAGGCCGGGGGCACCGATCGTGAAGTGCACGATGCACCGCCCCACCTGCACCGCAGCTCCGACACCCTTCGACACCTGCAGTTATCGGCCTTCCGGACGCCAGCGCTCGCACCGACGCCTCCAACACCTGCATTTGGTTATCACGGAGCTGACAACCGATGTGGGTGACTTCACAAACTCTTTGACGTCGCATGGCCTCACCAGAAACTGACACCTCACCGCCGATGCTGCCTAACTTCCCCTGTCCTGGATTCAACAGCTTACCTCCTCACGGACTCGACTCCTCACCTTCTCATGGACTCGATGCCTCGCCTTCCCTGTGGCAATCGGGAAACGGCTGTGCTTCGGCACCAACGCCTCACCTCCACGACGCCGTGCATTGTTTACTGACTTCGTTTCCAAGGTATTTTTGTTTGGGGGTACGTGTGACTCCATGCCCGGCCCGCGCACCTCGCAGTCGCTGCCGTATTTTGGATTTATGCCTGTCACAACGTCCTAATAGCCCCAGGTGGAGCTATTTGTTTCTACAAGTGCTATTTTTGAAGCAACTGTTCTAAAAGTGATATTTTGATACATGCATGTTGGATTTTTGTGTTTTGGTCTTGTTTGGTTTAGATAAAGATACTTTATTTTTCTAAACTGGCGTTGTGTCCCTTTGTAGTGTTTTCACTGTGTTACTGTGTGTTTGGGTACAAATACTTTACATATTGCCATTGGGATAAGCCTGTCCGCTTGTGCCGAGGTACCAAGGGGGTGAGCAGGGGTTATCTAAGGTGTGTAACTCCCTTACCCTGACTAGAAGCAAGGGTCCCTACTTGGACAAAGGTGTATACCTCTGCCAACTAGAGACCCCCATTTCTAGCAGAGTCCTTCTTCCATTTCAGAGCACACAAAAATATTTGGATTTTTTTATTTTTCCCACCGTGAGCAGAAAGATATTTGACTAGGAGCACACATTTTAATGAGCTTTGATTCAAGCCCATTGTTTTTAGTATTGAGTTCTGTAACTTAGCCACTATATCCCATCTTTTCATCATGCTGATTTTCTTGCCCCTAGAGAGTCACTAATTCTAACTTGCTGTCTTTGACATAACTCATTGTTTGGCATTCAGATCACAACTGATAACCCTTTGAACATTTACAGAATTACATCTAATAAGGCTAAATCTGCATTATTGCAAATGTTTGTAGCGTCCTCCCCAGCCTGAGTACCAGCAAAGGACTACGCCACACACACAGCTTAGTAATGCACGTCTTTATCTTCTGCATGTAACTGAGAACTCAACATTCTAAAACAGCCTTCAGTACATTAGTCTCTAACACTTACGTCACAGTTCTATGGAGCTCATCTGGTGCCAAGTGTTCAATTATTTCTAATTCTCAAGATACTACATCTCCCCCTCTGTTAAATAAAAAATTACAATATTTTACAAAATATTTATATAGATATACATATACATTCAAATTTCTTCAATCAATCTTCTTGGTGCTTTAATTGTTGAACCTGATCTTGTTCTGGGAAACAGAGAGGTGTTATCACTGATGTCCAGGATCTGCGTCAATGGTGTAGAAGCAACAGCAGTTGCTGATGTTGCAGTCCCAGTCTCTCTTTTAAATATTAGATCTGATGAACGATTGTTCAAGTGCCTGAAATGAGAAGAGTCTCGGGTAATAGACTTCCCAGGGCAGTCACCATGTGTCCCTTAGTAGACACCACTTGGAAACGTTCTGCATCAAAAGGCGTATCAGATTTTCTTTTCTGCATTTGTCATAAAAGCACTGGCTCTCCTCTCTTGAAGACAATGCTTTCATCTTTTGCTTGTTAACCAAGTCCTTCTCATGAGTTGTCATCTCATCTTTCTTTCTCTAATTGGTCCATTGAGGTAACTTGGTAATCGTTGCTCTCCCGAAGTCGCAGCCTTTCACCTGTGGTCGGGTGGGGCGATGAACGATAAGCTCTCAATGTAGAATTCAATAAAGTTTGCAAATTGAGCTTCTCAAGAGTGGCACATTGCACTGCTTTCTTTAGCATACTCATAAAACGCTCAGCAAGTCTGTTAGCTTATGGCTATAGAGGTGTGCGCTTTTGATACTTTATTTTCAAATGCTCCAAGAAATCGCAGAAGCCTTGACTATTGAAAGGCGGGCCATTGTCGAACTTCACTATGTCTGGAACACCCCATATCACAAAGATGCCATGTAGTCTTTCATTGATTCGTTTTTGAGTTGTAGATGAAAGATCTTCAATTAGTGGAAACCGTATTCATCCATAATTACCAGTAAATGTCCATTGTCAAGGGGACCAAAAAAGTCAATGGCTATTCTCTCTCATGCATGCTTTGGGAGTTCTGACATGTTCAAGGTGTGGTGAATAGTTTTGTAGAAAGGCAGTTGCATAAGTGACAGGCTTTTAATTCTTCTTCAACCCTGTCATCAAAGTAAGGAAATTAAGCTCGGTCTCATAGAGCGCGTTTTGTGATAATAATTCCACGATGTTCTTCATGGGCTACCTCAATTATTTTCTGTCTGATACTCTGCGGGATAAGGATTCTCGACCCTTGGAATATAGCTCCTTCCTTAGTTATTAACAATTCATCCTTAACATTTTTGTACTTTTGATATTCACTATCACTGGTGAGCGGTTGAGTGTGTTGGTTCCATGATTAATGTGTAATTATATCCTTCACCTTTAACATGTCACTATCACGTCTCATTGCAGTGATAATCTGGGCTAACAAAATGGCAGCTGGTGTGTTTGATTTTACAGTGAAGTTGATATAGGCCTCAGCCATCTTGGATGAAGTACCGTGACCATGTATAGGCACTCTGGAAAACTGATCAGCAGGGTTCTGATTCTTCGCTAGATGATGGATCACTGACAGAATATCGACAGCACTAATATTGACCTACAGAAATATCGTGACATAAATATCGTTGTCAAAAATATCGACCTCCTATCTTCATAATGGTAAGTACAAAAATTTCACACACAAAATATCGTCGTTAAAAATATTGAAGTACAAAATATCGTTTTTTATATGTATTATAATAATGTAAAATAAATGAAATAATATATTTTACATAATTGTTTTTAGATTTATTTGTAAATTTTAACAATTATAAGTAATAAATGTAATTTAAAAATAAATTAAACATACATATATAAAATGTAATATATATATATTTACTTAAAAATAATTAATAAAAAATAATTTTAATTAATTATAAATGTTAGAAATATATTAAAAAATAAAGATAAATATATATATATATATACATACACCTGTAAAATAAAAATTACAAAAAAAATTATAATATAAATTAAAATATTAAAATATGTAATATTTTTAAACCTACATTTCAAACTACATTTAGTGCAACAGTAGGAAAAGTGTTGCATAGCGGAGGGTAAAAAATTACTATTCCCACTCCAGCGAGTGCAACAGTAGGGAAAGTGTTGGATAGCGGAGGGGAATAATTTACTATTCCCACTCCAGCGATTGCAACAGTAGGGAAAGTGTTGGATAGCGGAGTGGAATAATTTACTATTCCCACTGTAATGAGTGCAACAGTAGGGAAAGTGTTGGATAGCGGAGGGTAAAAAAATACTATTCCCACTCCAGCGAGTGCAACAGTAGGGAAAGTGTTGGATAGCGGAGGGGAATAATTTACTATTCCCACTCCAGCGAGTGCAACAGTAGGGAAAGTGTTGGATAGCGGAGGGGAATAATTTACTATTCCCACTCCAATGAGTGCAACAGTAGGGAAAGTGTTGGATAGCGGAGGGATAAAAATTACTATTCCCACTCCAGCAAGTGCAACAGTAGGGAAAGTGTTGGATAGCATAGGGGTAAAAATTACTATTCCCACTCCAGCGAGTGCAACAGTAGGGAAAGTGTTGGATAGCATAGGGGTAAAAATTACTATTCCCACTCCAGCGAGTGCAACAGTAGGGAAAGTGTTGGATAGCCGGAGGGAAATAATTTACTATTCCCACTCCAGCAAGTGCAACAGTAGGGAAAGTGTTGGATAGCGGAGTGATAAAAATTACTATTCCCACTCCAGCGAGTGCAACAGTAGGGAAAGTGTTGGATAGTGGAGGGGAATAATTTACTATTCCCACTCCAATGAGTGCAACAGTAGGGAAAGTGTTGGATAGTGGAGGGGAATAATTTACTATTCCGACTCCAATGAGTGCAACAGTAGGGAAAGTGTTGGATAGCAAAGGGGATAAAATTACTATTACCACTCCAGGGAGTGCAACAGTAGGGAAAGTGTTGGATAGCGGAGGGGTACAAATTACTATTCCCACCCCAATGAATGCAACAGTAGGGAAACTGTTGGATAGCGGAGGGTATTAATTTACTATTCCCACTCCAATGAGTGCAACAGTAGGGAAAGTGTTGGATAGCGGAGGGGAGAAAAATACTGTTCCCACACCTGCAAGTGCAACAGTAGGGAAAGTGTTGGATAGCGGAGGGGTAAAATGTACTATTCCCACTCCAGCCAGTGCAACAGTAGGGAAAGTGTTGGATAGCGTAGGGGTATAAATTACTATTCCCACTCCAGCGAATGCAACAGTAGGGAAAGTGTTGGATAGCGGAGGGGTAAAAATTACTAATCCCGCAGAACAAAATTCAAATTTAAAAACAAACAAAATATCAACTACAATACAAAATATAATAAAAAACCCAAATACTAAACATATATAAAAATATAAAGATTAACAAAACATATAAAAATATTTTAATGTAGCAAAAATCTAAAATTGACATAAAAATATATATTTTTTTAAATTTAACAAACAATTTACAAACAAATATTTTGTAATAGAAATGTATCTTAATCAAAAAATTAAAAATTACATAAATGTAATATTTATTTACCTACCCTATAACACCACACTATTTACAACACACATCTAAATTAAACAAAACGTGTATCTCTATAATTAACACAATTAATTATCAATTTAACAAATATTAATAATGATAAAACACTTTTAAAAATGTAAAAATTAATGTACAAACCAAACGTTACAGCTATTGAACCTAAATCCCCAAACAAAATAAAAACTAAACAATTACCAAAAATATTTATCAGTTAATAAATGAATATTAATGATCAAGTAATGATTCATTAATTTAAACTAAATTACTTTCCACCCTCTACCCCAAAAAACACCAAAACACACAAAAATATTTACACAATTTCCATAATTAATTTTACATTAATCAATTAATATCAATTAACAACAAATCATTAATTTAAAAAAATTACTTCCCACCTTTTACCACTATAAACCCCACAATACACAACTCAGCCTGGCATATTTAAAATTTAATTAATTAATTAGCATTAATTAACAAATAATGAATTAATTATAAATAAATTGCCTCCCACCATATTCCCCTATAAATACCACCACCAATTTCGTAAAACATGACACGATTAACATAATTAATTAACAATTAATTAATTATTTACAATTAACAAGCAAAATATAAATAATTATTAATAAATTAATTCACACAATTAACACTATAAAATAAAATTTATTAAATATATTAAAAATATTAATAAATGTATTAAAATTAAATTATTTCCCACCCTACTCCCCTATCAACCCACAACCCGCTCCTAAAAAAATAACACAATTAACATAATTACCAATTAATTAATAATTAACAACCAATTAATAAATAATTAATAAATTAATTCCCACAATTAACAATATAAAATATAAAATAAATAAATGTTAATAAAAAATATTAATAAATTAATTATAATTAAATTACTTCCCACCCTATTCCCCTATAAACCCACAACCCGCTCCTAAAAAAATGACACAATTAACATATTTACAAATTAATTAACCAATAAAAATTAACAGCCAATTATTAATTAATTAATTATAAATTAATTCCCACAATTAACACTATAAAATCAAAAATAAATAAATACTAATTAATAAAAATGTATATTCAATTTATTATAAGTAAATTACTTCCCACCCTATTCCCCTATAAACCCACAACCCGCTACGGAACTAAAACGCAAAATTTAATTAAAATAAAATTAATAACTTCTAAAAATGTAACAAATATTTTTTTTAAAATGCAATACTTAGACAAAAAAATCGAGCACATACATTTAAAATACATACTAAAATACATAACACTAACTAAAAAAACGATATTTTTTTACAACTATATTTTTGCAAACGATATTAATTACTTCGATATTTTAGAAAACAATATTTCTTACCTGAAACTCGATATTCTTGGCCACGATATTCTTGCAGTCGATATTTATGTATCTCGATATTTTGCACTCGATATTATTGCAAGTCGACTTTTTCTACTCGATATTCTGACTCTTTACCCTAGATGATGCACAATGGTATAATCATACTCTTGTAACCGTAGTCTCCATCGTTCAATGCGAGGAGGCATTTTGGCCTTTGGAATTCCAAATATAGTCAGTAAAGCTTAATGATCAGTTACCATCATAAAAGGTTTTCCGTACTGGAATATATGGAAATGTTCACAAGCCCATACCACAGCTAAGCTTTCTTTCTCAAGTTGTGAATAAGCATGTTCTGTTTGGGACAAACTTCTACTTGCATATGCAACAATATGCCTTCGAGCATTCGAGTGTCCACTGTGCTGTGAAAAGATAGCCCCTTACCCAACTGGGCTAGCGTCAACAACAATCTCTGTCTGAAGCTTCGGATTAAAATATGTCATTTCAGTAGCATTGTTAATGGCTTGTTTAATTTTCTTGAACCTTTTCTCATACTCATGTGACCAATGAAATTAAACATTTTTTCTCGTCAAGTCTCTAAACGGAGCACTTGCAGTGGCAAAGTCTTGTATGTATCTGGAATAGTAACATGCCAAGAAATGAACACACCATAGAAACATCTTGTGGGGGGATCAGCATTTGACAGTGCTTGTACTTTAACAGGATCTGGTGTCATTCCCCCATCAGAAAGAATATGAGCAAAGAATTTAAGCTTTGTCTTATGGAACTCACACTTGTTCGCATTCAAAGTTAGGACTACTTCAGCAAGGAAACAACATACTTGTGTAAGACCAATATGTCACCGCTGTAATTGAAAGCATTCATGACAGGCTGTATGATACGTCGAATGATGTCTTGAAACAGTTAGACAGCGGATGAAACATCAAAACGTAGTCTTTTGTATCGAAATAGACCTACATGTGTAGAAAAGGTTGGAATGTACCTGCAATTTCCCTCAAGTTCTAACTGATTATAACCTTTATTTAAATCAAGGTGAGAGAAGACCTTTGCACCATTTAATTGCTTTATCATGTCAGCAATATGTGGACCTGGATGTCATTCTTGTTCAATTGCTTTGTTAGCTTGACTCATGTCAACGTATATGCGTACAGTTCCTTCACTGTTCTTTTTGAAGACTACGGCTATGGGACAAACTCTTGTCATTGGACTAGTAGAATGCTCAATAATATCATGCTTAAGTAACGATTTAAGTTCTTTCTCAACAGCTTCTTTCAAATGAAAAGCAATTAGTCTGTCTTTGAGCAACAGGACTGCCATCCTCATTAATGTGCAACTTCACTTTCATAGTCTTAAGTTTTCCCAAACCATGAAATAACGAAGGGAACTGACTTACTATTTTGCGGTGAGCATTCATGTTGTAATTCACAGAAATAAGTCCCATATCAGCGGAAATGCTGTAACAGAGTAGGCAGGCCCTGGACGTAGTGTTGTGAAGCACATGGATGGGTGCTTGTACCTTCGGATTTTTGTGTTTTATTGTTGCTACAAAGGAACATTGACTTTTTAAGGGCGTCGATGCAGCCTATGTATACACTTTGGTTTTCGATATCGTAAATTGCGGTAATGGAGATAATGTATTGTATTTCTCCTGAAGCATAATGTTTATTGTAAGCCTGGGCATAAAACTCCGCTCCGCTCACGGAGTTTGCGGAGTTTTGCAACCCTGGGTTGCAAAGCGGAGTTGCCGATCACTGCGTAACCCGCAACAAAGTGGTGGTTTTTTGTGTGTTTGCACTCCTGAAATGCGTTTTTGCGCGCGAGAGTGACTTACCAGGTGCCCACGATCGCCAACGAGATTTCCGAGCAGTTCGTGAGCGCCACGAAATTTGCTAGGCTGCCAAATGGTCCTGAGAGAGTTTGCGTTTGCCAACACATCATTCGCGCGTGCCAGCGGAGTTCCGGCAGGGGTTTTGTGACAAACGCGATCCCAAATGCGCAGGATCCACCACGACTGCAATCCGGAGATGGTTTTCTCCCCAAGCAGCATCAAAACCTTCTTGAAATAACGATTTGGAGTAAAAAAAACTCTCCAAATTGACATTTGGCTATAGTTTTTTGTGCGAGGAGTCCTTTTTCTTTTTTTACTTTTTTTTTCAAGAGGAAGGAAGTGCCCTAGAGTCTCCAACTTCCTGTTCCTGTCCATCAGGCTCCTCCCAGTGCTTTGTCTATCTCCTGGTCACTTTTCAATTGGATTTTGGAGCTGGAAGGATCACTCTTTGTGCCTGCTGCATAATAGATCATTGGATTTGAGGACTTTGAATTTGAGTTTTCACAAGTAAGTTGGAAAACTGGCGTTGTTTGTTTAATTGGAGCCATGCACCTAGATTTATTTGTACTTTTCATCGATTTTTTTAATGTATTGTGGTGGGTGGAATGTAGTTTCAATAGGGGCCTAGTTGCTTCTTTGTAAGTAATGTTTCTTCTTTTATAAAGGAAACATGTTGCTCAGCTCACTACATTTTCCCCATGTTTTGAAATCAATTTGCAATATTGTTGATTTAATTCACTACGTAGCCCAGTAGTCTGCCAATAGCAATAGGCCTTTCAGCCAGTAGGCCCAGAGCTATTTATGGGTGCATGAAACAAGTGTTTCTGTGGTGTCTGTTGAATTTAAAGTTCTTAACCATAATTTAGGCCATGGATTGCATTGGATTGAAATACAAAATGTGTTTTTTGTGGTATTTCACTTTTTTTCCTGTGTGTTAATGCCTTTGTTGGATGTGTGTGGTTGTAACTTGCAAACTTTTTTTAGCCCTGTGGATTTTCATTTTTTGGCATTGTTGCATTAAAGATGTGTTGTTTAGCATGCCTCCTTTGTCTGGCCAGTGCGTGAGTGTGTTTGTGTAATAGTACGCCAGCATTTGCCTCGGTTCACCATGTGGCAGGGGCCATTTTGTGGAGGCAGTCAGTGTGCTTTTGCCATAGGCCTGCATGTCTTCCCTTTGTTCCCCTTGGCCTATTGCTTCTTGTTGTGGCCTGGCCATGTGGTTGACGGCCATTTTGTGAAGGCAGCCAGTGTGCTTTTGGCATAGGGCTGCATGTGTCTTCCCTTTGTTCCTCTTGGCTTATTGCTTCTTGTTGTGGCCTGGCCATGTGGCTGGCGGCCATTTTGTGAAGGCAGCCAGTGTGCTTCTACCATAAGCTAGCATGCCTTCTTTGTTGTGGCCATGTCTTCTTCTTGCTGGCTGTAGTTTTGCATGCATTTTTTTCTTCTTTTATTCAGCAAAAATAAATGTAGTACAGTTCACTACATTCCCTGCATGTTTTTGAATACATTTGCAATATTGATTTGAATTTATTCACTCACAATGAGTATGTGGCCTAGTTTGCCAATGGGTTTTCCAGCCAATAGGCCCAGAGCTGCTCATGGGTGCATGAAACAACTGTTTCTGTCTGTGGTGCCTGTTGAAATTTCATAAGTAACATGATTTGGCATCCATGAACCCCCATGTCTGCTATATGACATGCACAACAGTATTCATTGTCTAGGGATTGTTCCATTGTCATTTGTCATCTGCAGCTCCCTGAGTGCCTCATCCCACGTGATGCACAATGCACATAAAGAAAACCGTTACATTTGTATTTTGTTGTTGTTCTTCTTCTTTCCTATACTTCCTGAGTGTACTGTACAGTACACCATGAAAGTCTTTGTTGTTGTGAAAGTCTCACAAATGGTTACACTGTATTGTTATTTTTTTTAATAACTGAGGTAACACTAACAAGTGTGACCACACACTAAATTAATTATATTATATTTGTTTGTACTAGTAATTAAAATACAACAATGCCACGTTTCACTGATGTTCTTCTTGTGTCTTTGCTTTTAGGTGCACAAGAGGAGGAGACAACATCACCCATTGTACTGCCAGACAGAAGGCCTATGCACGATGTGACGTGTGACCACAGACATCTCTTCAATTTGTGAATCTAAGACAAGTGCCACTGCGTGCTAACTGACAGCTTCAAGATGGCCCCAAAGAAAGGTACCAGTACCAAGAAAATCAAAGTTGCCAGTGAGAAGAAGAAGACAACAGCTGCAACCACCATTAGTAGTAGTTCTCCCAAAGTAGGGGCAGTTCAGGAGATCGAGCTTCCTGCGGAGGAAGAAGAGCAAGCCACTCTTTCAGAAGATCCATTGTCTTCCAGATCCCCAGCAAGAAAAAGGAGGGTTAGTCCATGAACTTCTTCTCCAAGCACCCCTTCTGATGATCTAGACACCACTTGGATCCTGCCTCAGTCTGAGAGTGAGACATGCCACGAGAAAAGGCTAGGGAAAAGGAAGGTTCCTGAAAGCCTTATAGTTATGGAGGTTGATGTAGAAGAGGAGGATGACGACGAGCCAGTCATCATGGACGTTAGCCCCGCCCCAGTGGAGACCGACATTACCGCATCCCATATTGCTGTGAGGGATGTGGCACCACAGATACCACCAACACAGACACCACCAACACCACCTCCAGCTGACATATTTACAAAGTCCTGGCAGCGACCTACATCCACCACAACCACCTCAGTAGAAGTAGGTGCTGAAGAGAGCCAAAGGTCACGCCCACCTACCAGTTCATCCGACATTGCAAGTGGCGCCAGCAGTGTCAGAAAGTAGACCTCCCCAGTTAGGGACTTCTTTTCCGTTAGCAGGAAGGAGGTGAACATTGCAATATGCTCCATTTGTGGAGCAAGTGTTAGTCGGGGTAAGCTTGGTACATACTATGGTTCCGAAGCCCAAACAACCCATCTCAGAAAACACCACTTGATCCAGTGGGAGGCGCACCTTAGCGGCCAAAAAAACTGCAGGTGTTGGTAGAGGGGGTGAGGATCCGATCACAGTGGAAGGTGAAGAAGAGGAAGACATTTTCTCCGGTACACAAAGCAGCCCTGTCCCCAGCAGTGCAGTGGTATCACCCACATCATCATCAGCAACATCGCAATGGCACAAGTCAGGTCGATACACCAAGGGGTCCAAGGCAAGAGAGTACAGTGACTGCCAGACCGAAAAGCGCATTGAGCATACCAAAGTCTGCTCTCAAGAAGTCACCTGCATCAGTGGTGGCACCAGAAAAGAAAAAAATCCAGACGACCATTCTCGGCATGTTCAGGCCGGAGGGGCAGTGCGAATGCAACTACCCAACGGCACATTTGTACAACACGAAGCTGGCTAAAATGTTAGCACTGGACCTCCTCCCTTTCTCTTTTGTGGAAGTGGTAGGTTTTCTTGAATTTGTGGCAGCCATCTGCCCGAAATGGAAGATTCCCAGCTGGCCCTATTTCGCCAGAGTTGCTGTTCCAGCGCTACATCATGATGTGCTGGAATTACTTGGACAAGCTTTGTAGCAGAGTGCTGTTCACACGATCCACGTGATGACAGACATGTGGACCAGTTGCCAAGCCACTGATTACATGTGCATCACTGCATACTGGATCTCTTTTGTGGGGTTTAGAGAAAAGATATCTGCAGGTGTTTACACTGCTGAGATTTTTAATGGCGCTCTGAAGCATGCAACAGTAGCGATATTCGCCATGGAGAAATTCCATACTGCTGCAAACATTTTGGAAGACTTTAACACTAAGGTCTTTGAATGGCTGCGACCAAGAGGGCTTAACATTGGTTTTGTTGCCACGGACAATGGCAGTAATATAGTTAAGGCCATGGCCGATGGTGGCTATTTCAGGGTCCTGTGTTTGGCACACTGCATTAACATCATTGTTCAAGACTTTCTGAAAAAAGAAGACTGAGTCAGCAACTTACTAACCACCTGCAGAAGAATCTGCTCACATTTCAGCCATTCTTTTAAAGCCCAGAAGCAGCTGAGGATCATTCAACGTGATAATAGAAGGTCAGTTAAAGCACTCATCCAGGAGGTGCCAACATGTTGGAACTCGACTTATTACATGCTTGAATGTCTGTTTGAGCAATACAGACCAATCAATGAATATATCATGCACAGAGGGGTGCAACTGTGAAAGGCATGATCATTGAGATGGACCAATGGGGCCTAGTTAAATGCCTGACAAAGATGCTGCTTCCTTTCAAGGTGTTCACACGTGAAGTCAGCAAGGAGGACAGTACCATGGGCCAAGCTATCTCATTGTTGCACATGCTACAGGAACAGCAAAAGAAGGTGTCTGCAATGTATGCAGGTGTGGAGGAAAAACATGTGTGCTACAATTCTTGATCCATGGTACAAACCATTACTTTCCACTTTTATTCCTTTTTCAGACGGGGATGTTGCCAACTACAAAAATTGGATAGCTGTGCAAGCCAGTCAGCTAGAAAACGAACGGCTAGGAATTAGAGGCCCTCTCCTCCAGAGCACAAGCACTGCAGGGCAGGCTTCAAGTTCAGAGCCTGAGGGCAGTGCGGTTGGCTTGCAGCAGCCAAAACCACCAACAGCAAGAACAACATCAACAACAAGAACAGGAGCATCAACCCCAAAATCGCCAAAGGAATGGTTTCTACTGGCGGGGCTTAAGTCCAGTGCTGAGACAAAGGCAAAAGAGGCAGAGCAAGGCGGAGCACCCATGACCATTGAGCGGATGGTCCAGGCCTATCTGGATGACCCAACAGAGGTCTACTTTTTTTTTTTGGTATGGGAAGAGACGTCAATGGCCAGTGCTCAGCAGGCTGGCGATAAACTATCTGGCTTGCCTCGTTACCAGTGTCTGCACTGAGCGTGTTTTCAGTGCTGCTGGTGCCGTTCTGACAGCGAGAAGGACCAGTCTCTCGCCCCAAAATGTGGAGAGATGATCAAAATTAATCAGCACTTTATACAACCGGATTACACCATACCTAGGCTGTCCGGAAATCGGTTAAACCCGATTGTGCCCGACAGTACCCTACCGGATGAAAATCAGCTGACCCGGTTTAAACCGAGTGTCACTGATTTCCATAGTTGCTGCACCTCTTGGCCACTTGATGGAGTCAAAGCATTACAAAACAAACTGCAATTTAGGCCCGAGAAGGAAGCAGCTCAGAACGTGAGTCACCCCCATTAAATTAGGGGAGACACATTGGTTGGCAAGGTTGGTGGGTGGGGCCAGGTCCTATTGAAATTACTGTCCGGACTTTGTCTGGCCCCACACACCTCACCACACTTCAGACGACGATGACAAGACGAAGACCGCCAGTGCTCCAAGGCCCAGCAGGTAAGCTCCCTGCAGGCTGCCAGAGGGAATTGCCTTCCTCCGTATGCCCTGAAAGGTCTCCACCTTGCCTGGCCTCCAGCGAGGCCCACGCATACTTCTTCCCCACCCACATTGGCCTGCCTGTGGTGGCCTGGCGCAGAGGGGTCGGGGGGGAAAACACTGCTGCTGGGCCGGTCCGGCACATGGGAAGCCGAGGTGCTCCAAGGGGTTGTAGTGAATTTAATGTAGAGGTAGGTGAGGTGGACATAAATATACCCCGGTGTGACGAGAGGTTTTTGTGACGCCGGTAATGCTTCGTGACTGAACACCTTTCTCGCTGCCTGCCATCAAGGACTCTGGGACGAATGTGTGTGTGAATGTGCAACCATCGCCTTGTTCCCTTGGAAAGTGCGTGTTATTGTCCCAGACCTGTAATCGGGTGCTTGGTTGTGGATCGAGGCAATCACGGCCTGCACAAAACACGTGTGTGGCACTCGGGCACCGGGATGGTTCAAGTTCACGGGTCATCCCTGGCATCACTGGTCATCAAGGAATGCAGCGATCACCCGTCATTCTTCAGACCTTGCTGCAAATCTGCAGAGCTCCCCGCAGGCTGCAAGAGGGAATTACCTTCCTCCGTATGCCCTGAAAGTTCTCCACCTTGCCTGGCCCCCAGCGAGGCCCACGCATACTTCTTCCCCGCCCACATTGGCCTGCTTGTGGTGGCCTGGTGCGGAGGGGTCGGGGGGAAAACACTGCTGCTGGGCCGGTCCGGCACATGGGGAGCCGAGGTGCTCCAAGGGGTTGTAGTGTATTTAGTGTAGAGGTAGGTGAGGCGGACATAAATATACCCAGGTGTGACGAGAGGTTTTTGTGAAGCCGGTAATGCTTCGTGACTGAACACCTTTCTCGCTGCCTGCAATCAAGGACTCTGGGACGAATGTGTGTGTGAATGTGCAACCATCGCCTTGTTTCCTTGGAAAGTGCGTGTTATTGCCCCAGACCTGTAATCCGGTGCTTGGTTGTGGCTCAAGGCAATCACGGCCGGCACAAAACACGTGTGTGACACTCGGGCGCCGGGAGTGTTGGAAGAGGTACGAGGTGGAATGAAGGCCCGGCATCCTTTGTATCTACAACCCCATTGGCCTGCCTGTGGTGGCCTGGTGCGGAGGTGTCAGGGGAAAACACTGCTTCTGGGCCGGTCCGGCACATTGGGAGCCGAGGTGTGAATGGCCCAAGGGCTAGAGCAACACAAGGCCCCCTGCCTGGCTCACGTGGGGGGGCGGGTGTAACTTAGATGAAGATGGGGGGACTAGGAGGACAGGTGTCATACATTAACAATACATGAAATTCAGAAGAACGCAGATTGTTTAGCCTAACATGGTTGAATCGGTTCGAGCTTTGTTAAAAGGAGAAACTGAGTCAAAATCTGTCACTATGGTAGCCTCGTCTCAGATCTTCTCCCAGACATCCTACTGCAGTCCTAAGTGCTAGAACAAAGTAGACACAAACTCCTGCAGATACCCATGCATAATACCAACCTCTGAAAAGAAAATAACAAGGGTGACATTCCTGCCATGCAACTATTCTCTGCTGGTAACAAAACTGTGGCGGCTTTCTCATATATATATATATATATATGGCAGCTTATCTCCAGGCAGAAAGTCACAAACAGCTAAAAAAAAACACTACAAACCTTTCAGAGAACAGACAGAAGGTGCCCATGGAATTACCATAGGAATAATTATGGAAGACTTGAGCTAAAATTGATCCACCGATTAAGGGCCTACACACATGGAAAAAAGTTTCACATTATATTTCGTTAACTTCTCACGGAGAGGTTACATTTAGTTCATACCTTTTTTCGATATCTCTTACACTTCCCTAGTGCTCACTGCGCGCCATGCCCACCCTAATCTTTCAGCATACAATTCCTTGTTTCCGTGGGAAAAGCTGTGTGCAAAGTTAGGTTTGATAAATGCATTCTTTTTTTAATACAGTATGCCTTAGCGGAGGAGCTGCCACTGCTGGGTATACTTATTGCTCTATGAGTTTATTGCTCTGCAAGCCTTTTGCTCTATGAGTTTGTTGACCTGTGTATAATCAGGCTCAGTCTGGGTTTGTTGATTAGTATGTCTTTGTTGGTCATTGTATAGTACTTAATGTATATTTCTTTCTCAGTCCGTATTTAATGCATTGTGGGAGTTGCTGTTTTCTGTGTGTTTTACTAATTGTTATTGCTCAGTGTTTGTTGCAAATATTTGTTGCTCAGTGTGCACTTCCTGCTCAGTATACAGGTGGTGATCACTGTGTGTTGCTTGGTGTCTTTGTTGATGACTATGGAGAATTACCAGTTGTGTGTTTGTTGATGCATATTTGTTTCGTGGCATGCTTTTCTTGATTTATGTATTGCAGAATGGCTTTGTTGCTTAGTATATTTATTATTCAGTATGTGTTTGTCTGCATGTTTTTGTTTCTCAGTGTGGTATTCTACTCATTCTTTGTTAATGCTCATGGTGTATTCATTGTTGTGTGTGTTTGTTTCCTGCACACTTGCCGCTCAAAGCTTGTTTTATGTTTATTACATGGTTTGCAGTTGTTGCTGGGGAGCCGAGGTGTGAATGGCCCAAGGGCCAGAGCAACACCAGGCCCCCTGCCTGGCTCACGTGTGGAGGGGGGGTGTAACTTAGATGAAGATGGCCCAAAGGATGCTGCTGTACTCTCCCCGTCTCCCCTGCCCCAGTTTGTCAGCACGGCAGGGTAGTGGGACAGGACAGCACAAAAGGTTCTGTGGGCTGTTAATAAATCCACTTGTGTTATTTTTTTTTATAAGCAGGGTTTGTCTTGTGTATTTAAATATGCCTGCTTTGCTACACAGCGTTATTTTGCAGAGCTTGTGCCCCATAGATGTGTGAGCTTGCACAAAATGTTTCACATCACTACCACACATTGCGTTCTGCCCCCACTCATCCTAGCTCTAACCCTTCCTCTCTACATACCTTTCTGCATGCCTACTATCGAGTTGTAGACCCTACGATGAAACGTGCCGTCTCAGGAGGGCGATGGCCCTTATTCCATTTATTTAAAAGTTTCTTTTGAGTAAGACAGAGTACATTAGGCAGGATCTCTCATGGTCTCTTGAGTCCTTCCTGGTACTTCACACTGCCTGCAATCATGCATCCTTTATTTTTGTTAATTTATCTTGCTGGTTGCAGATCGTCAAATAAAAACACATTCAGATGTGGAACTTTTATTTGGCCATACACGTAAACAAGTTTGGTAAAATCATGAAGACCATGAAAATGTTGTCTTTCTCATTATTTTCTCAACAGTATGCAACTGGTTTATAAGTGTTTTTTTGTATTGATCTAGTTTGCGCAGAACAACATTCCCTGCAGAATAAAGACGGCAGAAGATTATGCGCTGGAAAACAAAGATTTCATGGTTGAAGAAGTGCGTGGGCAAAAGATGTTAATTTGCAGGTTTTGCAGAGTGACTGTCCCAATGGTAACTGGGAAGACTGCAAGCCGAATTGTTGAACATCTTGTCACCAAGACCCACTTGAAATTGAAAGAGCCACCTAATAGTGACAGCCTGTGCCAGATGTCTCTTGCTGAGACAATGACACGCTTCAAAAGAAAACGTGAGGAAGAAAAGGATGTGGTACATGAATTTGTACGTGCCCTAGTGCAATCTGGAACCAGCTTACACCAAGCTGATGGACCGATTGGGAATCTGTTCCGCAAGCGTGCACCAGCATGCAAAACATTACCAAAAGCAATACAAATGTATGACAAATACCTACCAGAGGTGTTCCTTGCAGATATTGAGCATATTTCAGAGTTACTCCAAGGTGATGTAAAGATCTCTGTTACCATTGATGAAACTCCAGAGATGCGTGGCGACCCAGCAGTGGCAGTGCTAATCACATTTTGTGATGCAAAAAATGGATGGTACAGACGTACCATCATGGCAGATCTAGATGTACTGGAAACATGCAACGCAGTGTCACTTGGAATGCTGCTGCAGAGAGTTCTTACCAAGTTTAACAAAGATTGGAGTGATATTGTTTGTATTTGCAGTGATTCAGCTACGTATATGAAAAAGTTATGTGATGACCAGTCAAAAGCAATACCTGAGCTGAAGTGTTTCCCTGTAAGAGATCCTTGCCACTTGCTAGATGGTATGATGAAAGCATCTTTACAATCTTCAGAGTTATTGAAGAATGCTATTGATTTTGTAGTCCATTCAGGTGCACTGTTTCGTTATGCTCTGGAACTAAAACGCAAATATTTCTCATTTTGTGTTTTGTATGGCAGCAAAGAAAGAGTCATCCCAACTGTGTCATTTAGTCAGTGGTTCTCTCCTAGAGGCTGTGAATGCAATATTATCTATGTGGCGACCGTTTACAGAATTTTTGCTTAGTGAGGATCTTCTGGTGCATATTGATAGTGATGTGAAAAAAAGTACACTCTACTGCATTCTTAGATTTTTACAGGAAAACATGACTGCTGTAGTGGGCATAATCAAACAACTAGAGTCTGAAAACACCCTTGTCTACCGAGTGTTCAGCATAATTGGTGTAGATGTGAAACATCTCCTCGAGAGTAGGCTAGGCGACACTTTTAGTGACTTTGGCACTGCAACATGTTCCTTGTTAGAATGCTTGCCACTTGGTAAGCAAAGAAGTGTTTGCTTACCAAGTGGCACCAGTGCTTACCAGGAAATTTTTATTTTACAATGCATGAGAAATGGCTAGCAATGATGCATAGAAATGTCCCTTCACCAACCATGGCGTTTGAAGTCAACGAAGCCTCACTGTGGTTCTCTGCACAAGTGTTAGATCCCTTCCATAAAGGGGAATTTTCTCCAGACTTTGAAAAGTACAGCTTCATTTTTGACCGCTTTAGTACCTCTGAGGGCATGTGCACCCAGTTCAACGCATATGTTGCAGAACCTGTCCCAGAGAATCTGAACCTTCAGGTGCACCAGTATTGGCATGGAAAGCTACGTCACAAATAAAAGTTTACATGGGAATGAAAGAGAGAGCGCGAATGACCAAAGACTCACTGAAGAAATATTGTATGGTGTACTACAATAAGTTTGACTTGTAAAAATGTATTTGGACCTCATATACACTGTACGTACACTGTCTATATACCATGCATCAATAAAGAAAGCAAGCAATAATAAAAGCAAAGCGTTCCATAAACACTGGTAAAACACTGTTTCAGTTGTTTTTTTATGGCGCGAAAATGAGTAACCACTGAAAAGCACTGTTTTTTTGAGGTATTGAAAACACTGAAAAAACACCACCGGAATTTACCAAAAATAGAAACTGAAAACAGGAAAGCCTAACCATACCTTGGTTTGGGGAGAGGAGTTGGTTTGGGGAGAGGAGTTGACCTAACAGCTAGGGCGGTCGACCTCGAATCTGGGGAACATGGTTCGAGTCTTGGCAATGACGCTGAACATCCTGTGATTCTGGGCAAATCACTTAATCTCCCAGTGCCTAACAAAAATGAATGTGTCCTCATGTAATGCAACTGGTGCTATGTAAAGCGCTCTGATACCCGATACCTTTGGGTCAAGTTCGCGCTATATAAAACTCCGGGGGGGGAAAAAAAAAACATCCTGAAGTACCACAGGAGGAAGATGACAGAGACTCAGATCATGGAAGTAGTGTGTTATATGACCTACTTCTGGGCGAACCACCAGTTTGAGGATGAGCTCTACTTCCCTGACTACTAGGCTTTTCTAGTTTCTTTCTTTCTTTGACGCCCCAAAAAAAAAAAAGATATAGCTAAGGATCAATATTTACTTTATTATATTTGTGTGTGTCTGGATTGGTCAAATCCATCCCCACCGTCTTACTCTTAGACACATTTTATTGCCGGAATGGAGTTGCAACTGTGTGCAGTGAAGAAGTCCCGACTCGGCCTAAAGTCATTTCTCTCAAGCCAGACCTTGGATGGAGAATACAAACAAATGTTTGGGGTGCCTGCCTCTGTCTCCAACCCCGGGACCTGACTATCTATCTATCCTTTCCTCCTAGCCTAGAGGGACTGTCCCACGCGACATTATTAATAATTCAATTTACAGCGAAGAGATGGATGATCTGCATTCTGTAATGTGCCACCAATCGATCACGGTGAGCCCACTGGAATAACAGGAAAATGATGGCATGTATTGCATGCTGAGTGATTGTTGTTTGTTGTGATGTCAACTTGTGAATGTTGAAATGTCATCATCATCATCATATGTCTGTCAACTTGAGTTGAGACTTGAGAAGAAGAGATGATTCATGTGGTGGCAGCAGGCAGTGTGAGACTGGGTGTTTGTTTGTTATGCTTAACCCCTTCGCTGCTTCTGTCGGCCAACGGCGGTCGCGAGCACTACCTCCGTAGTGCTGCGCACTTCCGTTGGCCGACGCGGCCCCACCCACTCAATAAAACCGCCGCACCGCGGCGGAATTGCTGCCGCGGTTAAGCGGTTAATGTGTTAGTGATGATGATTGAGATGTTGTGGTGGCCTACCGACGGCTCATGAATAGTTTTCCCCTTAAGGTTATTTGTTTTCCTTCCCCTTTGAAAGATAGGATAGCGAGATTCCTTCACCGGGTCCACTCCACACTGTCCACACTGCTTTTTTTAATTGTTTTATGCTTTCTCAAAGACTCAGACCCGACCAGTCACTTAGTTAATGCAAAGCTTGTAAACACAAATCTAGTCTACTCTACACACAAAAAGTGACTCAGTCAAGTCAATCTTTCCCTTCTTGTTGTTCAATAACAAACTCGTTCTACTACAGGCCGATCCTTTGCATTGAGTCGGGACTCATTTGGGACACTGTTGGTACGTAGTTGGACACCATACTCGTAGTCGGAGTCAGACTCAGGAAGATCAGAGATGGTGGAATGACTCAGGGCATGGGCGTGAGCGTGACTACTTTGAGAACTGCCACCAGAAGAAGATGGAAGTTTTCCAATTCACTGAAACCAACCGATTTGGATGATGATGACTTTCGAGTGGCCTAAAGGTAAACAACACCAGACCTACACATCACTGTGTAGTGGTGGTGGTGAGTGTGGTGGGACTGACGGATAGCGGTGCATTGATTTTTTACTTAATTGGGAAAATGCTATGTTGCTGTGTGTCTGTGCTCAGTGCTGTCTCGATCAAATTCAAGGCTAAGTGGAGGTTGGATGGGGGGGCCTGTTGTTGGAGGTAACTGCCGGAAACAGATATTTAGCCATGCTGCCTCTGAAAGTCTTCTTGTTGCACTCCTTTGTGCAGTTTAACTTTTAGCCCTTGATTCTTCAATATCATTTTTTTTCCATCTACAGGCCCTTACCCTGCGCCTTACTGGAAAAACACCTCACATTAACCGAACCGCATCCGCCAGGCACCCAAGATTAACGGACAGTCCAGGAGGAATGCAGAGATGCAACTCCCAATTTGGTAATACAGTATAATTTTTTCTCTTCAATCATTGCAACTGTGTGTGTTGTTTGTTTGTTTACTTGACTCCTACAGATATTTTCATTTTATTTGCTATCTTTCAAAGCTCACTACAAGAACATAATGTAACTTGGGTCTGTCTGGGAGAAGACGGAAAATTTGATTTACCTGTACTAGTCTAGTACTCATCATCATACATGCATTTCCTTTTCCTCCCATAACAGATTTATGATGGTCGGCCGCCAAGATGAATGTCTTGTCCTTGTGTAGTAGTGTTTATCTTTGTCAAACCTTTCCTTCAAATCCCCCTTCCCATCCATTCATCGTACCCCTAACCCTCTTCCCCCGAGCTGTGTGATTTATTGAGGTGTGACTAAATTAAATTTACACCATTAATTGATCACACACTTGGTGAGGCTGATGTGGTGAAAGTAACACCAACTCAAGGGCAGGCAGGGCGAGGATCTTCTTCTGCTCTAAGTATAGCCCACACTGGCAATATATATATATTAGATTGCCCACCCATGCACAGACAGTATTCGATATTCAAATTTTTTTCAGAGAAACATAATCCATCATAATTGCCAGCATCATCATCCTTCCAGCACTAAAGGTTACGCTTGTCCACTCCACTTCATAGCTCGAGTCGACTTCAGTTTGTAACTTGTACTACTAGCCCACCATTTTGATTATTTTTTATTTTACTTTAGCATTGCTTATCATGTTTTCTCATTTGGCAGTCTTCTTCTTGTGTACTACTAGTCGTACTCTACTCAGTCTAGTCTCCCTCAGGTGACTGTCTCATTTCTTTTGCAAAGCTTGCATATCAAACGGCATTAACTCAGTTTGTAAATTTAATTATTTAGTTCCCTGCAATGAATATTCCTCATCCTACAGTTTGAGTTCGGCTAGGAGGGAGTGGAACCTCGCTGCAGAATCTGGTGCATTTCATTAGTATTCGACTAGTCCGTTAGCATGCTCGGACTGTATATTACTACCACCACCATGGCACCTTGGGAAACCATCAGCATGCAGCCATCGCTTCGCCTAATCACAGGTAAGAGAGAACAACTGTGGGGGATTAATTCAAGATGCAATAATCTATATACTATGGAAATTAATTCACACATCCACACCCCTTCAGAGTCCATGAGGGTTAGAGACTAACAGTAGTAGGACAAGTGAGGGTACTGCATCTATCTGTTGGTGTGTTACACTATCATCAGATTTCAAAAACTGGCTGCAGCCCTGCAGCAAAGGAAACAGTGCGAAGTAAAAGAGTAACCCCCCAAAAAGATTTACATCATATGTAAAACTATAAATGTATTCCCCTAACAAATATAAACTAGAAGGAAAGAAACCCATAACACCTGGCCCATCCCTCTCCCTCTCCCTAACCCCAACCAATATCCAGTAAAGCAAGTCCCAAAAAATTGTCCATAAAAATCAAATGTCCATAAAAAAAATAGTACACCCAAGTTTTCCCCAACTACCACATTCCCACCCTCTCCCAAACATGTCCCACCCACCAAACAAAAGATTGAAAAAGGGGCAAGAGAGTTCTATCTAGCGGCGGGCTAGTACTCGGATCTTCCTCTCCAGCTGGTCGAAATGCTCCTCAATCCTGGTCTCCAGGCGCGCCATCCTGAGGAGCATGTGGCACTTAAAGGTTCGAAGTGTACAGGGGGGAGCAGCAGTGGTTGCAGACTTGGGGCGGGCGGTGTAGGAGAGTAGGATCTGCTTCTTATAGTCACCCCCACTTTTTGCTGATGTTTCACTGTTTTCGACTTAGCCAGACTGAGGCCCTGCTAATCAGGACCCCAGTCTATCTGCTTTCTACTCTAAATTGATTGTATGTACTTTAGGTACACTCCAGATTGGATTCTGGGGTACCCTTGTGAGTCCCTAGTATATGGTATACTATGTACCCAGGGCATAGGTACCTCAGAGGCCTACCAGGGGCTGCAGCATGTATTGTGCCACCCCTGGGAAGCCTTTTAAAATGACACAACAGGTCTGCTACAGCAGCCTGTGTAAGGTGGTATATGCACCTCTTACTGAGATATAGGTTCCCTATATCTCTCCATATCACTGCACCTGTAAACCCCTATGGCAGGCCTTAACAATCCTGAAGGCAGGGTGCTGGGTTTCATGTGAGAGGGTGCCCATGCATGAGCAGAGCCCCTCTGCAGCTTTCGGAATCTTCATTCCGGGGTTGTTTGTGAGGCAGCCAGACCATATACTCTTAAGTGCATTATAACCCCGCGGTAAATGCTAACTTGAGAATGGCTGCATGGAAAACTGTTGTGTTTGGTGTCAAACACCTTGGAATCATACCTCCACCCCAGTACTGGGGTGGGAGGTATGATTCCTCCCTTCTAGAGGGAGCAACATGGCATCACCGGTACACCCGGTACCAGCTTAAAGGAACCCTGGCAATCACAAAATGGATGCTGCAGCCACAGTCACGAGTCTGCCCTCCTGCTGCTGGACGAAACTCCGGCAGGGGAGGCCTGGACAATAGGTTTCCTGTCACAGGGAGGTGTGACCACCTCCCAGACAGGCTTTAGTGTATTGGGGCTGGGTGGGTGCACTTTGAAGTCTGCACTGGGGGCACATTTGGTGTCCCTGTGCATAATCCAGCTCAAACCGGTTGCAGGGGCACACAGCCCCTGCTCTGGCGTGAAACTGGACAAAGGAAATGGGTGTAGCCACCCCTCTTTCCTGACCCTCCCATAGGTGGGTCCCCAGAGTTTGTCCCACCCCTTCCTTGGGTATAAAGTAGGAAACCCTGACTACAGAACTTTAGATTACACCTGGACTAAACTCTGTTACCAGAAACCAAGTACTTCGATGATCTGCACTATGCTGGATGACTGAAGAATCTCCCTTGGAGTAAAGGAGTTACTCCCCTGCAAGGCAGGCACCTTTTTTTTTTTTAAACATTTGTTTTTATTTTGAACAAATGACAATCGGTACGTGGTCTTAAGATTACAATTCTTCTGCATTACTTTACACATTTGTATACAGTTACAAACAGTTCGTAGAGATATTTTTCCCCCGTGCATTACATCAAAAAACAAATTTAAGGCGCAGTTATAAAAGGAAATCCTGCTTAACACACATTCTTCCCATTGGAACACTCCTTATTCACTAACGTCTGATATATTGTCCACTCGAGGGGGCTCGCATATATTGCCATGGTAGGTGTTCCAACTTCCCCAGATACGGGTCCATTTCTTGGGGTTACCCCTATGCATGTATATTGCCCTTTCAGTTACCATGGTCCTGTCCATATCTTGGCACCATTTTTCTAGGGTGGGGGCCTGTCTGGATCCCCAGCCAAGCGCTATATTTCTCTTCGCCAGGGCTAGACCCAGCGTCACCCAGTCCTGAGCCGAGTGGCTAAGGTCCGTGGGCTCCCAAATATGAAGTAAGCAGCATTTTGGTCCCAGGCTGACCTCCATCCCCGTGACCCGCGACATGTTGTGCTGGATTGATGTCCAATATGACTGGACGACTGGGCATTCCCAGATCGTGTGTATGAACGTTCCAGGGAGGCCACATTCCCGCAGACATAGTGGTGTGTCTCCGTGTCCCAGTTTATGAAGTAATGTACGTGTGAGGTACGCTCTATGTATGACTTTCAATTGTAATAGTCGAAGTCTCGAGGGGATTGCCACCTCCCGTGGAGATGTCAGTGCTTCCTGCCAGTCACCCTCATCCATGGGCCCTAGCTCCGATTCCCATCGGGCCTTAAGGGCAGTTGTGGGATCCGGCTGATTATTGACTATTTTTTGATATACAAGGGATATAGCTTTTTTTTGTAGGTGATCTGTGAGCAGTCTATCTTCCAAGGGTGAGGCCTCCGGTACTGGTATATCACGTGGGAGCGCCTTTTGTAAGGCATGTTTTATCTGCAGGTATCTAAACCTCTCCGTCTGGGCTAGGCCATATGTATCCTGTAGTTGGTCAAATGAGATGATCTCCCCTTTTTCCCAAAGATCTCCTATCCTTGTTATACCAATTAGGTCCCATTGACGGAAGCCTTTTGTATTACTTAGTTTGCCCAACCGTCGTGTGTCCCATATCGGTGTGGCCTGTGTAAGTACTCCCTCCCAACCCAATGCTTGCTGTGCCGCAAACCAGATCTTGATCGTGTGGGCCGTTGGGCCTGTAAGTGTGGGTCTTCGTTTCTTGTTATAGAGTGTCCCCATGATTCCCTCTTGAGGCAGGCACCTTTAACGCAACTGACCAGTTGGCATCTCCGAAGCTCCTGCGGACTCCGAAGAATATTGCCACACAGGAGGTGGGTTTTCCGAGGTTTCTGAGGTCGATCTGTGCCCCCAGCAAGTCTAAGGCCTGTATCCCTCGTGGAGACTGTGCAAACCCGAACCCCTGGACACCGTGACCATTTGCAGAAGCATCAGCTTTCCAGCGACCCCTGAGGCTGAGCTTTGGGTTACTTGTAGCCCTGACCCCGAGCAGTAATTGCACCGAAGATTGCAGGCCTACACTCGACGAGTGTTCCGTGGGCCGCCATTTTGTGATTCATCTCGAGGTCCCTTCGTGATCCCTGGTCTGTTGACCTGTGGGTCCCCAAGAAGGCAACTCTAACTTTTATTGGGCTTCCCTGGTTGCTCCAGACGTGCCCTGACTCTCCATTGCTTGGGGAGTCCCCAGGACCTTGCTGGTCCGCACAGAAGCATCTTTTCTCTTCCTGCGTGGGTTGCTGTTGCCAAGGCTTGTTGTGGTCAATCCGATCACCGACACCCCAGCATTCGACATCCTTCGTGGGACAGCTCGAATCCAGCTCCTGGTCATCGTCGACATCTCCGGGACCCCGTGGCTGCAGAGTCAAGCTTCACCTCTTCGCACCTGAAGCACCCGACATCGGTGGGCATTCGATTGCCCCACTCCTGGTCACTGGCTAGTGACCCAGACTCTGTCCCCTCTGCTTTCAGGTTCTTCACATCTTCTATCCAGGCTTGGATCCACCCGGACACTTTTCTTCTTCACGGCAGCAGCACTTTGCAGCAGATCGCCATTGAAAACAACGACGATTCCCGACACCCTTTGACACCTATGCACCCGGCTTCCCTGGGTGAGGTAACTTGAGTACTCCGGTGCTCACGTGCGTGTTGGCCCTAGAACCCCTTAAGTTTAAAGGGGTTTGCTGAAATTCCTCTCCTAAGTGTCCTTTATCTTTAAAATTCCAACCGCGACTTTCCGCATTGAATCCTACGGCGCTCGCGGCTGTGTTCTCACACTGCACACGTCCCCCGTGGGTCTCCTGTGTCACTACCTTGGGTGGTTCCTTGGGGTCCCAGCGATTCTACGTGCTCTAGGCACTGTGTCTAGTCAAGTCGTGGTTCTTATACCACTTTCTTAATATATGGTTTGGTCCCCCCCGGGGCCCAGTGTATATTGTGCTATTTACTGTTGTTTTAATACTGTGATATTGTGTATCTTGAACTCTAATCTCATAAAGAGATTAGTAGTTAGTGTTTAGAAATAAATACATATATTTTATATATATACCTTGTGTAGTTCTCCTTTCATTTGGTCATTCAAGAGGTTATAATCTGGTAAACCAAGCTGCTTTACACTCCTTCAAGACTTAGCCTGAAGGCTGCTCTCCATAGCTCCCACTAGGATAGCTTTCAATAAAGGTTGTCTTTAAACCTATCATCAATAAGGGTCGTTTGGACTGGTGCAAGGTGCCCACTATAACTTAGTGGACAGCAAATGCCAGGCCAACTTCTCACAGGCGGCTGCTGGACCACGGCACCATACTACCGGAGGCACTGAGGGGGCCTGGCTGGGGCCTGTGGCATTGGAGGCTGCAGCTGCCTCCTCCTCCCCCTCCTCCTCCAAGGCCACCAGCCACTGATATTCTGCCCTGATGGCCTCCAGCTTCCGTTGCCGGGTCTTGGCTGTTATCTCCTGCCTGGTGGGTTGGGAAAGAGTAGCTATATGAAGAAAGAAAAAAGGCAATTGTAACCAATACTCTTAGCAAAACGGTAACACATAAAATTATAGTGGCACAGTAGCACTAGCAGTACATAACATTTGTCTTATCCTCGATTCCTCGGCCCCTAAGATTTAGATGTGATTAGAGTTTCAGTCATGAGGCACTATGGACTAGATAAGTATTCTTCCTCTCTCTCTTGTTTAGCTAAATTAATCTTGTAGGCATGCCAACTCAGCTTGCACCCTAGACAGACATACTTGTGTTGCAGACTCGCGTTACTTTACTACTGTCTACAGGTGGGGCAGCTGTTCTACACCATTATCTCTTTTTCTATTATGGCCATGCTCTGTTAAATCAATGGCAAATGCTCAATTTCACTTTCACCCTGACTACTACAACAAGGCAGATGATATGATTACTAATATGAATGATGATATACGGCACGATGTCACGTGACGTGAGGTACTACTATTGTAACCATGCAGCTGATAGGCCACCCATGGCTGACACTGTCGAAATGACATGGGTAGGGAGAGAGTAGGCCTCGGAGTCAGAGGAAGGCGATTGATGATGGGTGGGTACATACATATATATGTTGTGCTTGCAAACTACTGTGAGTCAAGGGAGTAGTCTGAAATACAACCTCAAACCTTTGAATCATAAACCTTAAACCTTAAAAAAAAAAACATTCCTTGTTTATTCCTCCCAGGGATTCTTCCATTTATCATTGCATTGTTCTTCTAGCATTATTTTTATTCTTCACCCTTGGCTTTGCTACTTAGGCACGGTTTAATTTTCTTTTACATTCTCTTCATCCAGTCTTCATTCTTCACCTATGATTGAATACCATCCAGGCATCCAAACATGACTATCATTCTCAACAAACCTTTCACCAACATACATTTGCCATTTAACTACCTCATGCGTCCTTGCTTGCCTTTGAGTTTGACCCATCAAACCCCCCGGAGGATTCCTTTCACCCATACAGTTTCACCCACCGAGGCAGGCATCCTTTCTTTCACCTTTCACCTATTCTTCAACCACCCATGCATCCTATCAGCCACCTATATGCATCCCGGGCCCCCTTCACCCACACATCCTTCTCTGCCAGTCATATATTACATGTCACCCATCCTTCCTCCTTCCATCCTTCTTTTCCATCAACCCAAGGTCTGACTCTTAGTCTTCTTCATAAACCTTTCTCTGCTGAGTTGAAGATAGAAGAGGCCATTAGTTACTCAACTCCCGCTAATACTAATAAAGTAAAGGGTGTCTTCTTCAACTGTTCACAACTTAGTCTCAACAGTACAGTGTACAGTGTACACCCTTGCCGTGAGTGTATAAATTCAATTGTCAATAAGCAAGCAACATGACTTACCACCGCCCGCTGGCTCACCCCCTGCAGCTGCCGCATCTACTCCCTGCTGTCTGGCGTCGCCGTCCCCACTGGCCCCGGCACTGGTGGTCGGTACGGCTAGAAAAAAACATTACACATTTTTTAAATGCCATATACGCCTCCCCCTATTTATTTTTTTCACTATCAAGATTGAAAATACAATACATACACCACACACATCACTACAATTCATGTACAGACTAGAGTGGACAGTATGTCCTATCAAAAATAATAAAATATCCGGTTGGGCATTTTGTTGGTGGCAATTTTTGAAAAGCCTCTCAAGAAGAGGACAACCCATAGGACTGGACTCAGTGGCTAGAGCTATTTGTGAATCTGAGTTTTTGAAAAGAAAAAGAGTGGCCAGCTGAGCGGACAATCGGACATAAGGTCTTCTTGGGTGGAAATTGTAATGGTGCCGTCCTCCTCCTCCTCATACTTCCTTCCAGCCATGGTGCACGGTAATCAGTTCACCATCAACTTCTGCTAATAATAATACGAGGCCTAGACGAGAAGAAGACAACTTTGAGGTGTCCAACGTGACCATCATTTACTGATTGAGCATGAGAAAGTGTAAGAAAGCCTTCTCATCTCAACAAACATGAGTAGAATACCTTACTCGGGCATGCAATCTGCATGGCAGAGTAGTAGTAGTACTAGTAGTAGTAGTAGTAGCAGTAAGGACCAATGGGTTCTCTGAGTCTTACAGTACCACCACTAGGCAGTCCACAAAATATATAAGGGGAGAGGGAAAGCTGAATGAAAAACCAGAAGAAAGCAAGCTACAGACAGACTAGTACAGAGTCACAGGCAGTTTGAGGTAAAAAAAAAAAGAAAAACGACACTAGAAATATAAATAACTAAGATAGTAAATAGGAAAATGCAGGGATAACAAGAATTTAGAAACAGATAGATCAAAGAGGATTTGGGAAAAAAATAAAATTAGGAAACGGAAATAATAGTTCAAAATAAGGAGCGATAAAAGTTAGGGAAATATATATTAATATTAACAACAGGAGGACTTACTGGAGCCAGCAGAGCCATCAGATGTGGAGCGTTCCTGGGAGGTACCTCTACCTCCCGCACCCACCTCGGATGACCTCGTCTTGCGCCTGGATGCTGATGATCATGTAAGACATAATTAAAGAGACAAAAAATGATTGGTGTTTAATAAATATTAAATAATCGCTCCAAAAAGATTTTTTGAAAGGAAACGGCAATTGCAATAACATTGACCTTTCCTAAATCAGATCGACTAGTAGTAGAATAGTATCGCGGTCGCGGAGCGTCCTATCTTTATTATTCCATAGTTCCATTCCGATTCCTGAATCCTAAACCTACCTAGCCCGCCTATTCCAAAGACTTTGGAATGAATTGCAAAAAAAGGATATTTGCTTCTAAGTTCCGATCTCATTCGCAATCATCTCAACCCCCTTTGACGGCCAATTCACTAAGTCTGCATTTAGTCTTAAATGCATAGATGGATGCATGCATATTGCATACACCAAATTGGTTGGTTGCTATTCACTCACTATACGACCTACAAAAAAGGTTCTACTAAGGAATCAATGACTGAAGTGAGATGACGCGGGCCGCTAAATTACTAATACTAAGTAACTAACTACCACTATCTTAGTGACAGGACAAAGGAAAGGAGTCTCTCTAGTTTGCATTACCTAACTTAAGTTCTCTTACATAATCAGCCCAAGCGAGCGCAAAGTTGCAAACAAGTACGATTAGGTAGCACCGAGCACCTGTCTAGAATAACGATCACATAATATAAGATTTTTTAACGTAGTTTACCTGCATGTGAGCAGCAGCATGCTTGCTATTTGGGGAAAAAATAATATTTGCAATAACATAGAACACACAACAATAATTAGCTACTCAGCAAGCCCCAAGACCTCAACCCCTAGCAGGTCAAGCAGGTCCTGCTCTCGGTTCAGGATATCGGACCACTGGTGCGTCAGCGGGTTATGGGTGTGCCGGACCCCAGAGCAGCGATACACTGCCCGACGCACCCTCGCCCACCGCTGCTGGTGTTCCCGGATCCCATACCCGGACCAAGGCCTGCCGCCTGCTGCCAGGGTGGAGGGGAGGTGGCGCTGCATAAAAAAACCAAGCGCTGCCACCTCCACCTCGGAAAACAAGGCCCGGGGCTGCACCCCTTCCGGGTGCCACCTTCCGCAAGGAAGGCGGCTCCTCTTTGCCCGGGTCACACTCTCTGCCATGATGCTGGAGGGGTGGGGGGCTGAAAAGAAAATGTAGAAAGTAAAAAATTAAGAGAGAAGAAAAAAGGAAGTAAAAAAAAATTAAAAAGCAAGTAATATAGAAAAACAGTACAAAACGCACTAAAAAAAACACAAAAAGTAGAAAATAACACTAAATATACACTTAAGAAGACACAGGGAAAGATAATAAATAAAAAAGATCAGAAAAAAAGTTTTGAGAAAGAAGGATTGAAAAGATTAAGGCAGGATTGAGAAGTAGGCCCCAGCACCAAAACAGAGAGAAGAAAACAAGATGGACGCACCCATGCGCGACCGCGTGGTGCAGTTCGCGTGATAATTCCCCCCGAACACGCAATCCGCGCTGCCATACGGCAGAAACGTCATTCGAACGGGCGGAACAAGCAACTCTGCCAGCTCGCGGAACTCCACGTAGCGTGGCAGAGTTTTTTTGTACCGCCTTCACGGAGTTCGGCGTAGCACAGCTACGCAAACTCCGTCCAGGCTTAGTTTATTGATGCACCACTGTCGATAATGAAAGGTATTGAACAACCATTTACTTTCAGTGTAATTTTAGGACCATGTTTGAAGGACTTTGGTGCTTTTGGCATGTCAATATTTCTTTAGCTGACATTTTTCTTCACTAGTGCCCAGCTGAACATGTGCATGCTTTTCTGAGGTAAACATCGACATGGCACACTCATTTCCTTCACTCTCACTTGACATTGAGACAGAGGAACTGTTTGATGATGATTTAGATGACAATCGACGTTACTCTTTGTCGATTCGTCTTAACTAATGTCGCTACTTGGACTTATGGGTGCACGCCGAACGTTGCTTCTGGAACATTTCGGCGGCCATTTTGTTTTCAAGCAGTGACGCACTTGCTATTCTCTTGGCTTTGCAAACTGTTACAAAATGGTTCTCCTTCCCACAGCCTTTATAAATCTGTCTGAGAGTGGGACATTTACCTTTGTGTGGAAACGAAAATCGACATCTAAAACACAACTTCTTTTTACGGGCAGAAATCACCTTGTGTCCTTCAGTCTTTGGCTTCAGTTTACTTTTTACACTCACGACTGATTCATTCTGGGCACCTCCAGCCTCCATGTGGGCTGCTTATCTATTGGCAAGCTCTTCAGCTCTGGCAGCCATAACAATCACTCCAGACTAAGAGTTTCTCTCAGCATTCGTCGTCTGAATGAATCTGACAAGCATCCATCAATAACTCTCAGACACATAACTTCTTCATCATTAAATTCATGTAACTTACAATGTCTGATGAGTGTGTCAAGTCTTCCTACAAATTCATCAGTGGATTCACCAGCTATCTGTCATTCCTGGTTAAAGATGTATCTTTCGTAATCAACATTTGGCACTGTATTAAATTTGAGATTTAACACATCTCTAATCGGTTTGCAGTATTCTCTTTATGACTTCTTTTACACCATCACCAGTAAGATTTTTGAGATACTTGCTAATTTTTTTGTTATCAGTCACTTCGAGTGCATCAATGAAATCATCAAATGTCTCGATCCAAGCAGTCCCTCTATTGCCAATAATTTGCTTTTTTGTGATATCAAATGGTGGTGGTGTTTCAGGAAAGCAGCAGCATTGTAGGCCTGTGTGAAACTTACTGACACTACGTGTGGATCTCTGTGGCTTGGTTTATGTGACTCAGCAGGGAGTCTTGCGACGTGCTGGCCTCGGGATCATTAATAATGAGAGCTGGAAACGTGAATTCCTTCTCTGCCAGCGGAAACATTCCACTATTCTGAAGATATTTGGAGGCTGTGGTGACGGTCGCGCAACTGTCAAACACAACCCCTGTGTTTGACCTGGGTTGCGGCGCCCGGTGCCGAGGTCATACCAGCACACTTTACTCAGGCTCTGATGAGTAAATAATTGTTTTATCCTTAGGTGTCTATTTGCGCACTTCTTGTCTTCACCCCTTTCTGATTGTAACGTTACCTTGCACTTTGTTATTATCTGCTCTTTGAAAATCTGTTTGTATCTGCCTATAGCTTTCACACTCTGGACTGCTTATGACCATATATTGGATCACAGAGCTGTACCTTTACGTATGATCTGACCAGCAGGTTCTCGGTCATTGATACAGAGATTTCTTTGCAATGCTTTCTTAATTTTTTACTTCTTTAAAGCGGCTGGAGTTGTGCTTTGACTCCACTGGCGTTAAGCGTCATTTCCACACTTCAACTGCAACACACTTGGCACGCACAATCAGTTTGCTTGGGCCACGGCAAACTCTCTGGGAGAGCATTGTAGATCTTTGGGTTACTTATCCCCTAACTCGTCGCCAGTTGTAGCGTCCTCCCCAGCCTGGGTACTCGCAAAGGACTATGCCACACATGGAGCTTAGTAATACACGTCTTTATTCTTCTGAGTGTAACTGAAAATGCAACATTCTAAACCAGCCTTCAGCGCATTCCACTCTAACATTTATGTCACAGTTCTACGGAGTCCATCTAGAGCCAAAAGGGTTCCATCATTTCTAATCCGCAAGACACTACAGTGTTGACAATTAATTTCTGTAAAATACTCTAATCCCACAGCTGAAAATTAACAATAGTTCTCCCAAGAAGCATTCATAGTTACAGTAATAGCTTTTTTTAATTTAAGGCTTCCTATCACATTGTGCTGTTGTTGAGCAAATATTCTCCGAACAGGCGGATTTTTAACCTAGTTAGTGCCTCCTTGTTAAGAGAACATTTCATTAATTTGATGTTTACATCAGTGTCATTAGGCATTTGTTAATAATTAGGCTAAGTGCTTCTTTATCTGGTGGGTATTTTCTCCTATTTACACCATGTGATCGCAAGATTTCTCACAGTTGTGCATTGTAATGATCCACCAAATGGTCGCTTCACACTTAGGAGCAGTGCTGCTTGATACTGAATAAAAAAAGACTTCTAATTATATCTATTGTGTTCTTCGGTGTAAGTTAAAAGCAAAGACTCTGGGGGTGCTCATCTCACAGCTGATGTAATTAAAACCGAAATTACACACAGAATTGCTCCATGGACCACATAAAAGACAGTAGAGTGTGGAGAAACATTGCAGCACAAGGACACATTTTTGGACAATCCTGTGATAGTGTTTCCCAATTGAGTTCTCCAATGCAAAGCTTCCCTTTACAAATGTGCTTTCTGTTGTCATAGAGCATATATAAACACTGAAAAAGGATCCCATTGGTTTCTCACAAGTATAGAACCAGTAAAAAAATCTGTTAGATTTATATAACATCATTTATATTTACTCTTTAACAGAGGCGATATCTGATGTGGACAACCTTAGTTGGTATAATTTCACCACTGTACAGGTAATGAATAAGATGGGCTGATATTGCTCATCTTGAATAAAAATCTAAGAGAACATCCATCACTTTGATTTGGTATAAGGGTGTGGCTCTTGGTAGCATAAGTGGATGCTGTAAATGTAGCATTGGCAACAAGCATTGGAAAAGCAAAGAGGTCTCGCCCTAAATATGTGTATGTTGTTTCTTTTCTCTGTTGTATATGTTATTGAATGTATCATATGTTCAAAATCATCTTAAAGTTAATTTGTCTTTTGTTGTTTGTAATTTTATTTTATTTATTGATTATTAATTAAATATGTAGAAAAGTCAATTATCATTTTTTTAAATTTGATATGGAAATGCTGAGACGTTGAATGTGTGGTTAAGTGTATGTATGTGTGCAGCAATTAATGTTTGAATAATTGGTTAAGTTTATGTTGTATGTTTTGTAAAGAGTATGGGCTTAAAAAATTAACTATAGAGGCAATGCTCTTATGTCCTATAAAGTTGTAATTAAAAGAATCTGTTGTGCATTGTTAGTTATTCATTGTAGGAGTTAGTAAAGAATGATGTTGAAATGCATATTTTGTAACACTTTTTGTGTCTTTATTTAGAAAGCAACAAATGATTAGAAACTGAAAAATACATAAATACTAAAAATGCATATTTTTAGTTAAAAGTAGTGAAATGTATTATTATAAAGTTAGTTACATTTGTTCACATTTAAAATAAAATCAGTAATATAGCTGTTAAAAAATATTTTGGGAATAGGAACATATTGCATTAATGCATCTTCTACATTTGAGGAATTTGAGTCCATGAGATGGTCATTTTTAATCTTCAAAGATTGATAATGTTCTGCATTGACCACATTATATTGGTAATGCAAGTTTGTCACACACTTGTTTTCATTTCTAAAAATGTGAATAGATTTTTTTCTCCCAGTGATTGTTTTGTGATCTGTAAAATATAAAAATAAACTTTCAGGTTTCTGTTTATATTTTGTGTCCTGCTTTGTAAGTGTCAATCTTTTGAATTTGCGTGCTTAGCAATATTTTGTTCTCCATTGTTCTAGTAGAGGTTACCATGAGTAATTTTTACTTATTTCCAACTCTAAAGTTGAAATTGACCGCTTCCTTTGAATATAATTGATTTTACCTGGTTTGTGTGTCATGCAATAGAGTTTTAGTTGGGTCTTCTTAAAACAAAATATATAATAGAAACAAATACATATATTATGTGTGCCTCATAATTTTGTCATAGTTGTGCTTAGAAAGATGTAATAAATGAATAAAGTAGGCATCCATTAAACTGTATTATTGTTGTAATGTAGATAGAAAGTATTAGTAAATATATTTAAAAATGAAGTAAATATTGTTAAAATGTTATGGGAATAATGACATGCAAAGGTTTTTTTTTAAAATGCATAACAATATATCCATACACATTGCAAGTAGGTAACATTCTGTTTATTTTAAGGTAGTTTGAGCGATAATATTGTCTAGATTTCAGAATAATGGAGAGTAAAGTGCTTAGTATTGTTAATAATGTGATATTCAAGAGAAAATATTTTTTTCATGGACTTGCTTACCTTAATGAAATTCCTGCATACAGATAGGAGTGTTTTTAAATTTGCTTGCTTTACTGTTTTAATTGGGGATGTTGGTGGAGCAGGTGCTTCAAGTAAATATTCTGCTTGTTTCACACTGGGTTTTAACAGTGACTGGTGGTGTCTGGGTGGTTTGGCTTTGCTTGGTTATTACAATAGCATTGTTTTACAAGGTATTTTTTTATAAGTGCACCATAATTTTCTTTAGTATGATTATAATTTTCTTTGTAGCATGTTCCTTTAATCATTCCCATTTGGTCTACTAAAGCTGGATGACACAGTACTTTGTTTTTGCTTTGTGCAATTTTTATAGTGTGTTTTAGCAGAGTATTTGATTAGGTTTGCTTTTATCAGTATTTGATCATCTTTGTTATCAGTAGTTGGCTTATAAATAATGCCCATAATGGAAAGTAACTATAAAGATGTGGTTTGTTATACACTGTGTATTGTTTTAGATTACACTGATTGTATTATACATGATATGATTAAAAAAGAATGCTTGGAATATCAATCCATAACAGTTTGTGGTCAGGTTCTAGTGTTGTAAGACAGCATTACTATAAATGTGATCGAATAGTGATTTGCAATTAGTTGTGCAATTAGTTTGTAATAGTGAGCACCAATATCTCTGTTGCATAAGTGTTTGTAATGTGCATGTTTGGTTATATTGTTTTGTGACATATATATTAAAGTCTCCAAGAATTACATATCTATATTTGGGGTAGAAATAAAAAGTAATTGTAGATGTGTTTCTATTGGTATTCTTTGGTTTGTATAGTGCAGTGTATGCAGTGGTGTTGAATGTCAAATGACAGTTCCTTTGTGATGTTCATAAATGTGCTAGTAGAAATTTATTTTTTCTTGCATTAGGCAATACCCTGTTGAGTATGTTGATCATGGTATTTGTCAAAAATGATGCGATATAACTTGGGAGTGAAAAGGCATAATTTTATGAGCATTTAAAAGTTTTTATTTCTGAAAGCCAAATAATGTCTGCCCTCATAATAACATTATCAGATGTCATGGATTTGAAACACATTTGAAGTGATCTTATGCTGTGTAATCCAATTGAGATATGTGTGTTGTGTGCTTAATTGTGGAATAGATAGTTCTAATGCAATGTTTGCTCTTAACCTTGGCATTTCTTTCTACATCTGGATGAATAAATGTGCTTTTTTCATGAAAGTTAATAAAGTATATGTTCAATCAATCATATGTTATTAATGGTTTTTTTCGGCTTATTAAAGCAAGATCGTGTACATGATGTATTTTGCTCTTGTTAAAGTGTATATAAAGTGGGTCTATTGTATCAACTTGTGTTTTATGTATAGTTCTAGCAGACACTTGTCCTAAAAGAAAACTGTGCATAACAGTATTTAATTTTTAATGTATTGGAATTACCTAGAAATGGGTTGTGTTTGGTGTCCTATCTTTTGAAATAGATGTATGATATCAGTGTATGTATAAGTGTATGACATAAGTGATGGTTGTGTTTTCTTGTAATGCTTACAGTTCTTAGATTATCAAATGCAACCAAAACTGTAGCGGGTATGTTGTTACTAGCATCTACATTTTATACTATTCCTGATGCTCCTTTTGCCATATACATTCCATAGCATAAATTTAAAACAATATGTAGGGTGCACAGATATAGGCCCGCCCACTCTTAGGGAGATGGTCGATGCATTGAACGCACCAAGAGAAATAAGACCTGTGGCCTCGACTCCTCCCAATCCGGCTTCAGAAAAAACCACAGTACGGAAACCGCCCTCCTCGCCGCAACAGACGACATCCGCACCCTACTGGACAAAGGAGAAACAGTAGCCCTCATCCTCCTCGACCTATCAGCGGCGTTCGACACAGTCTCCCACCGCACCCTAATACGCAGATTCTACGACGCAGGAATCCAGGACAAGGCCCTCGACTGGATCCGCTCCTTCCTCTCCGGCAGGACGCAGCGGGTCAGACTCCCCCTTTCCTCTCGGACCCCACACCTACCACCTGCGGAGTCCCCCAGGGCTCCTCCCTCAGCCCGACGCTCTTCAACGTCTACATGGCTCCACTCGCCCCCATCGTCAGAACCTACGGACTCAACATCGTGTCATACGCAGACGACACCCAGCTCATCCTCTCCCTATCCAACGAGCCCAACACCGCCAGACGCAACTTTCGAGAAGGCATGGAAGCCGTCGCCAAATGGATGAAAAACAGCTGCCTACAACTAAACACCAACAAAACAGAAGTACTCATCATGGGCCCAAACCCCGATGCCTGGAGCGACACCTGGTGGCCCCCCGCCCTCGGAAACCCGCCAACCCCCACGGACCACGCACGCAACCTGGGAATCATCCTGGACTCCGAGCTCAAAATGGACCACCATATCAACTCTGTCTCGTCTTCCTGCTTCCACACCCTCCGCCTCCTTCGTAAGACCTTCAAATGGATCCCCCTCGAACACCGAAAGACTGTCACTCACGCCCTGGTCACCAGCAGACTCGACTACGGCAACGCACTCTACGCCGGAATAAACAAAAACCTCACCCGCAAGCTACAGAACATCCAGAACGCCGCCGCAAGACTGGTCCTCAACCTGCCAAAACACTGCCACATCTCCCAGCACCTGCGCACACTCCACTGGCTCCCTGTTGAGGCAAGAATCACCTTCAAGATGCTCACCCACGCACACAAGGCCCTCCACGGCACCGGACCAGCATACCTGAACAGCCGACTCAAATTCCACGCACCCCAAAGGACCCTACGATCAGCCCAGCTCTCCTACGCCATGGTCCCCCGCACCAGAAAGACCAGATCGGGAGGCCGCTCCTTCTCCTTCCTCGCGGCCAAAGCATGGAACGCCCTTCCGCTCCACCTCAGACAGACAACATCGCTCCCCATCTTCGCAAGAAACCTCAAAACCTGGCTCTTCGACAGACCCCCTCCTTGATGGATGGAACCTGCACCCCCCCCCCCTCCCCACCCCTAGCGCCTTGAGACCCTTACGGGTGAGTAGTCGCGCTTTAACAAACCCCTGATTGATTGATTGATGGCCCTGATGGGGTACCAGCCGACCTCTTTTTAGACAACCTTGATTTATAGGCTCCACTCCTGACAAACATCATGAGAAGAGTGGCAATAGAGGGGCCCCCAAAATCATGGCTAATTGTGAATATTATACCCAGCTTTAAAAAAGGCAATAGAGCAGATCCCCAATGCTACCGCCCATTTCTTTGATTGACAATACGAGTAAACTTAAGGGTGGAATTTTATTTAAACATCTGGAAACATGGGTGACAGATAAGGGGTCCTTCTCCGAAGCGCAGTATGGGTTTAGACAAGGCTTCGGTACTGTGGAACAGTGCCTCGATCTCTACCTGGTCATATCTAAATATGCAGCAGCTAAGAGCGTCACGATCCACCTAGGTTTTTTGGAGCTAACTTCAGCTTTTGACATTGTGGTCAAAGATGATTGAAATGGGTATTGACACTGCACTGGTCCACTTCTTAGACCACCTACATGAGGGAGTGACAGGGTGGGTTAGGTATTGGGAAAATGAAGAGCTTACTGACCCAATTGACATGAAACATGGCGTGAGGCAAGGCTGCGTATTGGCACCATATTTATTCTGTTTATACATAAATGATCTAGAGAATACCTTAATCTAGAATAGGGCGATGCACTGAAGGCCGGGTCTAGGAAATTACCCACCCTATTGTACCCGGACGATTGTGTCCTTTTACCAAGAATGGGCGTAGGTCTACAAAAACTACTAAACAGATTTTATCTCTTCATGAATTATCTGGAAATTAAAAACTAACACTGCCAAATCCCATGTTATGGTCGTAGGAAAACCCTGTACATCCATGAAATCACATTACATCAATGGAGATAAACTCCTTCATGTGCCACCTTTCTCCTACTGATTGAAAGATACCCTTAGATCAGAAAGGTACATGGTCACCCCTGATTAAGATTAGGAAGTTATGGTTTGAACAAACTACAGATTTTAGATTTGCAGGGAACTTGGGCACCAAACCCCTGGATGTTATGCTTAATATCTACTCTGCACCCTCTCTCCCCATGGTTATACCCGGAGTAGGGGTATGGGCATATCGTCATGTTCCCCACCTGCAGGTTGCTGAAAATGTATTCCTAAGAAGACTTCTGTCAGTGGCAAAAAGCCTTCCCATATCCCTTTGTCATACAGAGTTGGGCTTAGTCCCGCTAGAGGATTACATTGGTTTTACATTAATCTGTCCCTGCTTATCTTAGAGCCAGATTTGGTTTTCACAATACCACAAGGCAGTTCAGATCAGCCAACACATTTTTGGCAGCTGTCCCCAAGATTCGGCGTATGAGAGCAGGTGGAAGGTCCCTGATGTACCTAGGGTCGTCAGCTTGGAATCGGCTCCCTTTGGAACTGCGGTCTATGAGCGATCTGGTGCTATTTAAGAAAAAAACTTAAAACATGGCTCTTTGTACAAGTGTAAGCCTCCTATTTTCCGATTTAGGTGGTGTCGCAATGGGACACTCTGGAGTAGCTGTGCACGCAATAAAATGCAATCATCATATATATATATGTATATATATATATATATATATATATATATATATATGTGTCATATATATATATGTTATATATATGTGTGTATATGTGTTAGACTTGGTGTGTATATGTGTTAGACAAGTGTATATGTGTTAGACTTGGCATCTTTTGGCGTGTTTCCCCTGACTTTTTGCTTTCTGACCTCCCGGTTTTGACTCTGTTTTTGCTGGTGTAATGATTCTGCGCACTTTCCTCCCTGCGGTCCAGTGGGAAAGTGCAAGTGCTCCTGTATAAAATGTGTTATGGATTGGTGTTTCCATGATTGGCTTATTTGGTTTATCTGTCAGTCCCTTGTAAAGTGCACTGCGAGTGCCAGGGCCTATAGACCAAATGCTGTTGGTGGGCTGCAGCACTGGATTGTGCCACCCACGCAAACAGCCCGTAAAATGTAACTCGGGCCTGCCATCGCAGAGCCTGTGCGCAGCCTGGGGCTGCCATGTCGACTTGGCAAGTGCACACACTTGCAAGTCCCTAAACCTTCCCTTTGCTACATGTTAGTCACCCCTAAGGTAGGCCCAAGGTACCCCTGTGGGCAGGGTGCGGTGTATGCGAAAGGTAGGACATGCCCTGGTGTGTGCGGCATGTCCTGATAGTGAATTACAGCCTAGTTCGTTTTTCACTATTGCAAAGCTACCTGTTCCCCCTAGGCCAGAACGGGCAGTTCGGATTATTACAGGTTATAATCCTAACTGACCCCGGGAACATGGTAGAAATTCAAGTTTAGTATGCCTGGACTCAGAATGATAAAATGCATCTTTTAGTGAAGTTGGTTTTAACATTCTGTGTTTGAAAATACCACTTTTAGAAAGTGGGTATTTTCTTGTCTAACCATCCAAGCCTGCCTCTGCGAGGTTGTGTATTCCTTGTCTGGAGTGTGAGTGACAGGGGCTGGGGGATGCCAGGAGACAGGGTGAGTCAGCACAGGGCTGAATAACAAGATCTACACGTAGATGGGTGGGAGGGGTCGCACCTGGGCCCTGAATAGGACAGTGCCTTCCCTCCACAATGCTGGCTCCACCTCCTGTGGTGCGTCTGATGTCCCTGGCCTACTCACTGAAAGAAGGGACGGAGACTTGTCAACAAAGTGCTCCAGAACTGGTTTGGACTAGGCAAAGGCCTCTCTGCCTTCAGAGAACAAAGGAATTTGGGATATAAATATTGGGGCCCTGACCCCATGAATTTAGATCTCGCTGGAATCAAGGAACCTGCCAAGACGAAGAGCTGGAAGAGCTGCCAGGAGGAGTACTGCCCCTTTGCTGTGTTGTTGCTTTGTTGGGTTGGCCTGCAGCTGCTGCTTCTGCCTTGGGCAGTGAAAGGACTGAACTTTCTACAAACTTGTGCTGAGTATCTCCAAGGGCCTGAAACCGAGCTGGCCTCCTGTTAAGAAGTCTCAGGGACTACAAAGACTTCACAAGCCTCTGGGTACCGCTTCTGGAACGCTGTTTCAGTTGCCACAGAGGAAGGGAACCGCAACCGACTCCGTCAACCGAATCCCTCCCTGGCCGGTGACCTGTTTGCACCGCAGACCGCATCGCCCCGCTTCGCATCGCAACCCTGGTCTCACCGTGGGCGACGTCCGACGCCGCCAACATCGAGCCGCTGCTTGCACCGTGACCTGTGGGCACCGCAGTTCGCATCGCATCGCTTCACTGAACCAACCGGACCCGACCGACGAGGTCGCTGCAACTGGCTCAAGAGTCGTGACCGCACCGCAGTTGGGGCACCGCTCGCACGTCTGCGGCGCACCGCTCCGACTCGCACCGCTGTCCGACGCCAGCTCCCGCACTCCGGCTAGGTCGCCTGCATCGCAACCTGTCAGCACCGCATCGAGCATCGTCTCACCCTGCATCGCACGCCTTGGACTCACCGACTCCGTCTGCACGACGCTCATCGAGCCGCTGCCTGCACCGCATCGAGAGACACCGCACCTTGCATCGCTCCGTCTTGCACCGCAACCGCGACGAACGCCGACCGGCTCGTACACTCCGTACCAGCCACAAGGAGAAAGGTACTGTAACCGAGTCTGTTCATGACTCTGCTGGCCCGTATCGACGCGGTCGGCTGGAACTGTTAGACTCTGGGGTTTTCAGCATCACGGTAGGCTCGGACGGAGCTACCGACTCGTACGAACTTTGCTTTTGTGCTATTCCTGCAAAGAAGAAGTTACCGTATCAAGTATTCATTCGTAAAGTATAGTATTGTGGATTTTTGTCGTAATTGGTCTTGTCTTGAGTATATCAAATATTGGTTATTTTTCTAAACTGGTGTGGTGTCCGTTTGTAGTGCTTACACTGTATTACTGTTGGTTATGTGCAAATGCTTTACACACTGCCTCTGAATTAAGCCTGACTGCTCGTGCCAAGCTACCACGAGGGTGAGCAGGGGTTACTTCACGAGTGTAACAACCCTTACCCTGACTAGGAAGAAGGGTCCCTACTTGGACAAAGGTGCAAGCCCTTGCCAACTAGAGATCCCATTTCTAACAATATGTCATATATATATATATATATATATATATATATATATATATATATATTATGGTGATTAAGTTTTAGAACACTCTTTGCACATTGAGTTTTGCACTATTTTACATTTAAGCACTGAACTTTATAGACGTAATGACTGTTTGGGTACAAGGCATTAGAATATCAGCTGTTGCGTTGTAGCAGTTAGGTCTAGGTATCTGTAATTATCGGCTGACAACAGCACAATAGAACCATTCACAAAATACTAATTTCAACGATGATTTATTTCCCATGTGCTGTCAGGAGCACTAGCAGCTTCGAAAGCACTAGCACTTTATAATGTGATTGGATCGAGGATCAGTCGAAAAGTATAAATTTGTGATGTCACTATATTTAATAATCAATGTACTATATATTTTAAAGACCTATATTGTCAACATGTAATTAACTATTAATTATTTATTGCTATTTACAAGCAGCAGGTTGCCCATTTTTTATTACCATTATATATATCGTATTTACATATAATGCATGAGGCAGAGAATTTTAGTTATGATGTATTAGGATTTATATACAGTCCGTCGCCCATATCTATCAACAATGCCTGTAAGTTTCTTTAACCGATAGGGCATGTACACTATTTATTGGTCAAATGTCAGCGGCGTGTCATGTGATCAAGATCGCGTTCCAGCGATCGAAACGTGTCATGGCAGGCATTAGCCTGATCAACACTGAGGTTTATGGAATGAATGAAAGCACTTTGAACGAGCAAATTTGAGTCTTCTGCGTATTGTGGTCCGTACTTGGATGGTCCCATCGTGAACGGAGGTGGGCCAGGATTGTGTGGCTTATATATATATATATATAAAAGCAGGCAGTAAATTAAATCGTGCTCTCAGGAAATACACCACAGGAGATCAATACAAGGGATTTATTCCATCATAAATCCAATCGTGACGCGTTTCGACTGACAAGCGGTCTTGCTCACACGAAAAGTGAATGATAAACAGAGCGTCATGAATACTGAAAACAAATGTAAGACTGGTGTTGCCTCTGGAAGTTACAGAAATGAAAAGAGGACTGTCGTTTTTAAAGTCCGAGTGCCATCTTTGAGAGGTGCTGGGAAAAGCGAAAAAACATTTAGCCAACAATGGGTGTGAAAGAAATAAGCAATTACATTTTGCAATAGTGCACATGTGAAGATACACAATGCTTGAAAATAAAGTACAGCTCGCTGTCTGCACAAAGGCCCAGCAGGACATAACAACCGTATAGGCAATGTAACACACTTACATATGCAAAGTGCCTTAATACGATAATGACATGAAGTAAATACAAATGCAATGAAACAAAATAAATTCATAGCATATTCTCAAGAGGTACTTGCACTCCCCAAGTGGGTAAAAGGCACATCAACAACAAGTCTGAGACGCTCAAAAAAGAGTGCTATAAACGAAAAGGAAATTAGGAAAAAATAGTAAAATTGCATAGGGAAATCCTTATCTGTTGCACAGTGGACAACGGGTAAACTTCTCCAACGAAGAAAAGGGTAGGGAACCCGGAAGGTCAGAGTAGATCAGAGGGCCCCTTCCTTTCCTCCTGCAAAACAAGGAGTAATGCTGTTAGAGACACAGATGGCTGGCTAAGGGCAGGCAGTCAAAGTTGGACAGCAAAGTAAACAGCTATGGACATTCAGAAGGTAAAGTTCAAGAAGAAGATGCTTGATAGGAGAATTTCTCCTTTATGTTTAGCTTTTGATACACATATGTATTGTCTCAATAATGGCCGATTGAACATGTGCAATTTGAAAACTTTAAGACTAACAATGGAGTTTATGTTGCATTATCCATGTCTGACTTTTAGTAATTGTAGTCATTTTTTGAATTCATAATGCTGCTGTGTTTCATTAACTAATCAATTGTTATTTGTAATATTATATTGAGATTGTATATAGGCAGGGAGTCTTTGATGAGAGGTAACAATTCTCTTGGATTATTGATGTTTGTTCATTCAAAGGTTGATTTGTTTTGGCTGTTTTTGAATTTCATGTCTATCTAGTCTTTGCACCTAGGTTTTACTAACCTTTTGGTGTATATGAGATATTTTAAGTGACATACGTTTTATTATTGTTTTTTCAGCCCTGATGAAGTCCATGTTGGGCGAAACGCGTTGGCTGGGCTGATGCATTTGACTACAAATAAAGAATAATTGAAAATAAGAAATCTCAAGACTCCTTGCACTCCATTTTTGCATGTATTTTGTGGATCCCATAACATTTTGTATAATTTAGGGGGAAAAAAAAGATGTTTAATTACATGCTTGTGCATAATTAATGAAGGTATTACGTTCAATTGTATGCTCCTTTTTGGAGCAAAATCAAAGATCTTTAAGTGGCACAGTTTTGTCCACGTAATATACATAATAATAACCCCAAAAGACATCAGAATGGCGTAGTGAGACAAGTGTGTCCAGATAGTCTGCATAGGATAATGTCAGGTGTATCTACATGGACTACTGAGAATAATGTCAGACCGCCACTGCCGTTGATATTGCCTAAAGTGAGTTGAGTACTACACCGGCTGTAGTATCATGCATGGTGCAACAGGTATGGCATAGAGGGGGTAAAGAAAATTGATTAAAATAAAATGAAAATAAAGCACCCCATCTGGGAGTCAGAGGCAGCTCGAAACCAGTGTTTCCAGCCTTCATGACTGTTGGCATGTGCGGGCGCCAGCACACGGGTGGAGGGGCAGATTGAATGAAGACCCCATACATTGCACTGTATAATGCCTATAAAATACTGCTGTTTATGGTTTCAAGTGTGGAACGAGGACTATCTAAACAAGTGAGGTAGGTAGAGCGTGGCCCATGACTGTACATTGTCCCACTGAAACTACGCAATGGAACAGTCCCAAAATTCAAAACAATAGGTTGAAGCAAGACACATACACACAGTTGAAGGCGACCCAGAAAAGCAGATCTGTAGTAATCACGGCCTCGTGCCTGAATGTTCTATCCCTACTGTGAGTCCCATCTGCCTCAGCCATGTAAACCCCTCCTGCCATCGTGATATTGGAGAGATACTGGACATGGAATAAGTCCATACTCGAGGGTAATATGTGTAACAGATAGATGTCCCATGGGGAAATGGTAACAGCCTAAATGAAAGTGTAAAAACGTGCAGAAAGTCTTATATGGAAGGTGCGTCACTAAGTAGTGCCTCCGAAGAAAAGGGTAGGGAACCCATGCTGGTGTCACTGATATAATATGGTGGGTCCCTCCCTTTCCTCCTGCAACCAAGAAAAACATAAAACATAGTGTTAAAATCACGGTTACATTCACAGTACTTAAAACAAAACAGTATCTAGAATAGGAACATGGATAAAGATCTACAGTTTGGCATGTGACAACCAGTAGGGCAGAGTGCAAAGAAAAGGAGAGGAGTAAGCCAAGAGGAAAAGGGGTCACAGCCGCTCTATTCTTCGTGCAGATCGACCCCGAATTCCTCATCAAGGTTGAGCCCACCTGGGCTCTTGTTTTGTAAGTCCAAGATGTATCTGGACACTCTCCTCAGTCTCAATACTGTCTCCACCTTTGACAGTGCTTGGTATCTGCTCAATAGCATGGTATGAAAGAAGGGAGTTGTTGTAAAAATGTCTGTCTTGAAAATGCCTAGCTACAGGATAGTGGGGATCCTTGTTGTTGATGGCCCTCATATACTGAAGGAACCTCTTCTTCACCATCTGCGTGGTGCTACCCACATACCTGAGCTTGCAGGGACATTCCAAGATGTAGACAACTAAGGAAGAGCTACATGTAGGAAGTTGGAGAATTTTCCTGGTGGTATTCTGCCTGGATGTAGTGAATTCTCTATGCTTGTAACTACTCCTGCAGGCCTTACCATGACCACAGAAGAAGAAACATTGTAGGTTATATTCCCTCACCTGTCTGGTCATGGTAATATCACTATGGACTAGAAGATCTCTAAGGCTACGTCCACTCTTCAATGGTGGCTGTTGAGCTTTGAAATAGGTGGGGCAAAAATATATCACTGTTCAAAGGAGTGAGCGAAGGGAGCACGCCTGACTCCCGGTGGGAATTGTGAAGGAGTTCTTACACTGAAAACTTATTTTTTTTAATAGTGTGATATTGATTACACTGTCATCTAGTAAATTCTTCTATGTAATTCTTTTATAGCACTACTCACCTAAGTGTAGGATGTCAGAGTGCTTTCATCACACAGACAAGCATAATAAATCATACAAGTGTGTAAATCAGTGTACAGGTAATGCTACACAAGACATTGAGTCTTATAGGGTGTAGGAATGACATACCATCCATACTTGTAGATGTTATATGTTAAGAGTGAATGGCTGGGAGGAACACAAAGTCAGACTATTAAACATAACACAGTGGATTGTAATTGTCTGTACTAACAAGACTTTATTACTTCCCAAAGGAACCCTACTTTACATTCTTAGAATAACAACAGATTGAGAAACAAGCATTTGCGATGCAATCGGTCTCGCCTTTGGGACCTTATATGTATTTAGCTATGCAGCACATTAGCCTGAGTGCTGAAACATCTACTGTTCTTTAACATGGAGGGAAAGTAAGCACCAAACTGCGTGACACGCCAGGTATGGGAACACATGGAGAGAGATATTGCCTTTCAGCGGGAAATGGTATAGTCCAAAGTTCTGTTTTTGATATAAAATCAGGGCCTTCGGTGATCATATCACTGAAATTTCAAGATTTGAAAAAAATATTATTGTCTACAGGTACTCGTGGAAGACAATTTCTATGGACCGGAATCTAGAGAATGCTAAAGTGATTCTGGTATTTTACTGACCTCTGCTGGTCATTTTCTATCAAGAAAGTTAAATAGAGGCAGTTGCCAGAAAAATTAAAAAAATAAAGTCCCTAAGCAGAAAGCAATTCTGGTACTTTACTGACCTCTACTGGTCGTTTTCTATCAAGACAGTTAAATAGAGGCAGTTGAACAAGCAGAAAGCAATTCTGGTATTTCACTGACCTCTTCTAGTCGTTTTCTATCAAGACAGTTAAAAAGAGGCAGTTGAACAGAAAAAAAAGTCCCTAAGCGGAAGCAGACAAGTCCTAGGGCTGATCTCCAGAGCCCACAAAGTACATACACATATAAGTATATACTAAAGTATATACAAGAGGTCTCGAATGCTCGACCTAAAAATTAGGATGTAAACCCATGACTTACAATTTGCATGCAGTGCCTTGATGCCAGTAAATAGATCACTGTACTGTATTAGAAGTATTTCAAATTATAAACTGGAAGTAACAAAATGATCTCAGTGCCAGAAGCAAAAGCCCACTTATCTAGCTAAATAATCTGTGATCTGCATGTTACACGGTGTGCCTCGCAGCAGACACATTAATCCTCTATACTACTTAATGAGTGAAAACTGTGAATGGGCAAAACAAATAACCTCCCAGAGCTGTGTAAATCATTAGAGTCATTTTACCAGTATAATCCCTTCAAAACTGCTGGGCAGACAGAGATCTCTGCATCAGGTGTCTTAACCCTGTAAAATATTTTGAAAAGCAGCCTCTTTGTGACCAATTACGTCATCTAGAACAGATTTACTGTCACATATGTGTTTGATTCCAATTTAATTGCAGCAGATTTATTTTTAAATACATTTGTAAATTGACTGCCGGGCTCTGGTTTTCGAGCTCTGGCCCTCATGAGTTAAAATCCCTTTCCTCTACCAATCATTGGAGTATTTATTTTTCCAATTCCAGCACTTCTACTCACTGACAAAGCAAACAAAGACAGAACAATTACAGAAGATAAATCGTGCACACAGGTGCACAGTCACGTATGAGGTAAACTTATAGAAAAATCTTCTAAATTAACCCTTACTGCAGGCAACATTGGGAAATTGTCAGGCTTCATTTTAAATCACTGTTAAATCTAGGTAGGCGCTGTGCCCCTTATAGTGGAATTCTGCTCTGCAAGGATTCCTTTTAGTTGTTTACTAACCTGCGAGTTTCTGCAAGTCTTGGATATTTCCATTCAGCTTTTTATTGCTGCACCATGAACGTGTTGATCACAGCCGTATCCGAAATCAAGATAGAATTGAGGGTTAACCCTTTTTTCACCCCTGCTCCAACCTGACTCCTTATAGGGCCTGGGGCGATTTTGCCTCACCGCCCGTGCATGCATCGATTCTTAGACAAGCTGTGCTACTAAGGGCATGCGCAGAATGTCTATGGGTTGCAAATGTGTGAAGAGGTCTGAAATGAAAAGCGCTCTTCACACATGCGTAATACATGTGTGAAAAGCGCTCTTCACACATGCGTAATACATGTAGCGGAATGCCCCCCTCCCCAGGGCTGCTCCTCTGCGCACGTCCGTGTCACCTGCACAGAAATGAAAGCAAAACTAACTGACAAATCTGTCTGTTCGTCTGTTTACAATTCTGGGGCCTGGAGATGCACGGAGCAGCTTTTCTCTCCTCCTGTGTGCTGGTGATGGTAGGTCGCCGCCCTTGCGCCTGCTATGGACCAGCCGCGACTGCCACTCCTGTAACTGATCCTAGGTCTCTCCTGTATCGTGTGGCCTATAGTGGGATCACTAGTGAGTATATCCCAACTTCTAGTCAGGATTTTCTAGATGTTCCTGGAGTAGAGAATATGTGAGAATAATCCTCATCCCCTCTTCGTCGTCATCGTCCCTACTGATAGTAGGGTCAAATAGAGTCTGGGCTCTCTTGACCCGGCTGGCTTTATCAATCGCTCTGTTGAGGACCCATTGAGGGTATCCTCTTTCTCTAAATCTCTCAATCATGGTGGTCTGTTCCACCAGAAATGCCCCTTCTGTGTTGCAATTGCGCTTCACCCTCAGCAGCTCACCATATGGAATACTCCATTTCAGAGTCTCAGGGTGACTGCTGAAGGCATGCAGGGGGCTATTACCAGCGGTAGTCTTGCGAAAGAGTTTGGTCTGAATGGTGTTCTTAATCTAAATCCTGGCATCTAAATAGTCGACTGAGTTCATGCTCATGCTGTGGGAAAGGTAGAGGTTAGGTGTGTTGTTGTTAAGTTTTGTCAATTAAACACTTGGCTTCATATTCAGTCCCTTTCCAGATGATGAACAGGTCATTGATATATCTAAGCCAAAGTAGGACCTGTTCAATCTCTGGAAAGCCCTCAATGTCCTTGACGATCTCCCCCCCCTCCCCCAGTCCAAGGAACAGGTTGGCTAAACTGGGGACAAAACATATGTCCATCGTGGTCCCAAGTATTTGGTTTATATAGGGACCTATCAAATAGAAAGATGTTGTTACTGAGACAGTGTTCAATCATCTCAAGGATCATGTCAGTATGTGCCTTGTATCTCACATGTCTGGTACGTAGGAAATGTTGGCATGCATCAATTCCTTGTCGATGGTCAATAATACAGTACAGGGAATTGACATCAAATGTCACCAATAAAAAGTATTTTTCCCAATGGATGCCGTCAAGTTTCCCCCAAAAATATTTGGTATCCCTTACATGGGATGGAAGGTTGGAAACAAAATCCCTCAAGAATTCATCTACGTACTTGGAGACATTCTCCAGGGTGCTAGACCTGGAGGATACAATGTCATCCAGGGGGATTGGTACGATCCTTATGTACCCTGGGGAGGGGATAAAGTACTGGTAATTTGGGAAAATCCTTATTCAAAAAAACATAATCCTCCCACTCCAGTATCCCCGTCCTTCCAGTCAGTTAACTTGCCTCAAATTTCAATGACACTGTTGGTGTAGATCTTCTTACTGATGAGGGTGTAAAACTTACTGTTGTTAAATTAATGTGTTGCCTCATCTATGTAATTTTTCCCTGGTGAGAAGTACAAGGTTATCGGCAGGGCGTATTATGATTTTGATGTCTTCTGCCAAAGACATCATAGCCTGCTACTGTGATGTTGTGCTGAGAACTACTCATAACCCTAATCTTGTAACGGAATTTAATGAGGTTCTTGATGACTGTATCGTGAAATGTATCAATGTTATCATGGGCAACATAGGATAAAAGGTGGAGCGGGGTTTGAACCTGGTGGAAGCAGCGAAGTCATGAGTTATGACCATCTCATCCAATAGTGTGTCTGTATCTATTTGGACCACTTCAGCACCCCCACCTGATTGTAATTCATGTAAAGTGAGTAGGGTATCTACATCTCCAATGTTGAGATCATATTAGAACTCACTACTAGAGTATCTACGGGTCGCCCCTTTGAGGCTGTGCCACTTCTTTAATTTGAGCTTTCTCACATATTTGTATAAATCAATCCGGGTCTCAATGTAGTTGAAAGGTACAGATGGACAAAATGAGAGGCCTAAACATAGTGGGCTTTTCTCAATGTTTCTCAAAATCATGCTGCTGTTTTGAAGCTTCCAGTGCTCCAAAACAGCAGCATGATGGATAAGGACATGGGGAATAAAACTATAATTAATCTCACTACTAGACATTTGAGTGATATTGAGATGTATATATAGACAATCGCGATCATCGCAACAGTGTCGCAAATTTCCAAAATTCGGAAAAAAAAATATTTTACAAGAAAATGAACAACATTTTCGGCTCTGGGGTGTTTCTGACAAGAGCCTTTGTGTTGAGAGTGTGTATAAAACAGCTACATATAAGAATGTATGCAAAGTTTCAGGTTGCCTAGAAACACCCTGTTCCCTTTGTCTGTAAAGTGAACTCCATCACCTTTATATATTCCATGCATGTCAAAACGCAGATTGTTGTTGCAGATAGAGCCCAAGTTATGGTCTCTGAGGAAAGCAGAAACAGTTTTATTAACATGTTTCCTAGCTTTGTCAATCTGTGGAGAGAATTGATTTGACAACTTCTCTTTGTGTCTTTGGCATATATTAGAGTACACCAAGACAGCGTGAGGGAAAAGCGATATCAGTTCTGCAAAGGTATCCTTCATTAGGATTTCCAGGCTTAACCCAGTCAATGTGCCTAGGTAATTGCCACCACAGTGCACAATCATGAGGTGAGGAGCTTGGAAATCCACAATGGTTTTAACCAAAGACAGCAGCTGATGAAACTTTAACCCTCTCTGGCCAAACCAACTAATCCCAACATTTGGCAAGCCCAAGTCCCTGTCAATACCTTTGCTTTTTTGCAGCCTCTTTAGCCCAAGAGACATAACTGTGGTCCACAATCCACACTCTAAGCATTTTGTAGGAAGGAGTAGCAACACACAGGACAGGTCTGCAGCTGAATATCACAGTTGGTACTATGAAAGACAGTGAAAATGCATGCGTGCTAGTGGTTTGAAATAAACTCCAAATTTGATTGGATGAAGGGAATATGCAGCTGAATAAAAGTAGGTTGCATTTGTAAATTAGTAAATAGATGTTTCATTGGCTCTGGTAAATAGAAGACAAATTAAGACAGAGTTGGATATGCTTTGCAGTATGTGCAATAAACCACACCTGCTGTAGTTCATTTTGTAACTAGTATGGTCCTTCTGGAATGTGTTGTGAACTTGTCACCTACTGGTTCTAGTGGGTTTCTATGGAGAATCTGCAGAGGGTTTATTGGGGGGAGGGTGTTAAAGAAACAGGTATTCATTTTTACAAATTGGAGAGGTTTAGGTTAATTGTTTTATAAGATAGGTAAGATTCCCTAGTGAGGATGTTCCAAGGAAGTGTAGTATAGTGATAGAAATATTAAAGTATTAAGGAAAGTAGGTTTTCCGACTCCTGTGTTTTTCACGAATTAATCGCGATTATTGTCACAAAAGCATGCATTTTGGTCTACCTCCAAACAGGAGTGAAAGGGTTAATAGACAGTAACCATTCAGAAATGCAGTTACAAGACTGAAATATGAAAACAATGTTTTTATTTGCTGACTTTTGCAGTATCAGGCAATGCAAAGTTTAGAAGGTTGCCATTTATGGTTGCTTTGTATGAGAGTGGTGTGCCACTCTTGTGCTAAGTTTTTACAAACCCTGAGAATATTGCATCCAACTATAAAAGAAAAAAAGTTATTTTTACCTACGGACTATCTTCTCGCATGTTAATTACATTTTATTGAAAGTCAAAAAAATGATTAATAATCTATACAATTATGTCATATTGTAATAAAAGATTCTGAAATATACATAATTATTTGAAAAAAGGAAGAATGATATATAAATCAAATTCTAAGTGTTTTTATATATCTATTAATAGGCAACTAAGACATAGTTTGTCTCAAGTGCAGATCAGTTGTCTGTCAAGTTAGTTTAGAATGCGTTTCCCTGGAGCTCAATATTGCAGTTGTATTCCTTTACTGCATTCCGGAAGTGGTAGGAGAAAAGACTGCACACTAATGGTTAAACATATATGCAATATTGTAGTATATGATGTCAAAGTCTTATAAGTGTATATATTATGATATGCTGCTTATAACTAATGTTGAACTCTGGGAATTGTAGTCTTACTTGTTCCATTATAAAAGATTAATACAACACTCAGTTTTGAAAGTGGAAACTATGCTCTGTAGCTGTATATGAATCTGAATGTAGATTTTCCTAGTAATTAATGAAGGAAAGTTTTAATTTTATTAAAGACACATAGTCAGTATTATGCTCTCTAATCTTGCTTTAAATTTAATAGCTGCCAAGATAAAAAATAAATAAAAAAACTACACCTCCCAAAAGGCCAAGCGACAAGCTGACCCATGGGAGAACATGGAATCCACAACAAAAGCAAATCAAGTAAACAGTCCCAAGTATAATGACCAGCTTGACTGCGAACAGCCCTCTTTTCTTATGCGAGCAGTTAGATATTTTCTGTAAACAAAGGGAAAATAAAAAGAACAATAAAACAAGCCAGAGACCAAACAGAAATCTCTTGGCAGAGTTCCAGAAAAGTCATCCTTGTAGCAGGAACGAAGGCCGAAGACCCACCTCCATATGTTGGAGAAGGATGTAGCAGAACAGAATCCTCCTGTGAATTACGTCCCCGACCAGGAAGAAGCAGGTGGCAAAGCTGGAGCAGTTATCGGGAGGGAGAAAGAAAACATGCTAAAAGTGTTGCGTTGGGATAATACTCTCCTCTGTGTCTTCAATAAAATTAAGACTTTCCTTCATAAATTACTAGGAAAATCTACATTTTATGTCAAGACCGGAGGCGCCTATTATGCTTGTTCAAAGCATATCAACAACCAAAGAAGCAGCAGTAATGACAGTTTTGCAATAAAACATTCGGAACACTTTGTCGTTGGACCAGTCAGCCGATCTCAGAATGTCCTCCAACCTGGAGCCTGGCCAAAAAGCTTTGGAAGCCATGGCCCCCCTGGTTGAATGAGCCCCGAAAACGGAAACATCAATTCTGGAAAGGGACATAACCCATCGTGCTAACGTGGCAGAAGAAACGGGTTTGTGAGGTTTCCGGAAGGAAATGAGAAGTTGGGAATCGGAGGACGTTCTGAGATCAAAGGTCCATTGTTCATATACCTCGAGACATTGGCCTACACACAACTTGGGTTGAGAAGTGAAAATACAGATAAAAAACAGAATTCAAATTAGTTTTTGTACGCTTATTAATATGAAACATTACACCAGAAGGAGTAAATTGTTGAGACGAAACATCCAGAGCTTTGACATCAGAGACACGCTTGATAGACAGCAAACACAAAAGCATAGTAAGTTTGGCAGAAAGCATTTTTAAAGATACAGCTGAATTATCCAGCCAAGAAGTAAATAGATTGAGGACCATAATAATGTACCATAATTTAGAATACTTTGGCAAAGGAGGTTTAGAAAATTTTACTCCCTTTTTTTTGATAACCAAATTTTTATTGTTTTCAAACCTGTGAAACAAATCAGCAGATACACGGAAATCATTGAGTCAAGTACATTCCTGTAAGCAATGCATCCCACACTCACGAACCCCAAAAGAATTACACGGAGAAAGTAGGGAATCTGGTTACTCAAAACCCTCCACATTACCCAACCACTTCCCCCACACTCTACGATACTTTTTGCCCCACCCCTTGGCCATGTAAAGGGCTTTTTCCTGGGTCGCGCACCAGTCCACCCCCCTGCGCCACCTCCCCAGGTCAGGTGGATCAGGGCTTTTCCAAGCCGCCGCTATGTCCCGCTTGGCCACAATCATAGCTGTGTTGAAAAATAACTTTTCATTTCTGGACCCATCCAGCCCATCTGTGATCCCCAATAGTGAATGACGTGGCTCATGCGGAACCTCCCAACCCAACACCTCTGTAAGTTCTACCTCGATAGACCTCCAGAAGTGCTCCAAACGGGGGCAAGACCAAACCATGTGGAGGAAGTCAACCGGGGCATGAGCACATCTCGCACATGACGCATCCGGGCGCAAGCCTGCTCGGAAAAGGCGCAGGGGAGTGAGATATGCAGCATGTAGGTAGTAGAGCTAAATCAGCTTAAGTTTGGCGGAGACGGTGACTGTCCTGGGGGCCATAAGAGCATCGCGCCAATCCATTTCATCGAGGGGGCCCACCCACTCCACCCACTGTTCCCTCAACTTATCTAAGGAGGTGGGGGTGTTGTTAACTAAAGTGCGATAAATTCGGGGAGCCTCGTATCGTCCAGGATGTGCATATGGAGGGCGTGTCTCATCTGCAGATATTTATAAAATTGGGACGAATGCAAGGAGTATCGGGTTTGGAGCTCTTGGAAGGAAAGCATATGGCCTTTAGCCCATACATCCCCTAACTGAGAGATGCCAATGAGGTCCCAGGTTGTAAATCCCCGTAAACCGCTAACCTCCCGGAGCCAGGCCCCATGCCAGAGGGGTGTACATTGGGTCAACTTACGCGTCCATCCGGTATGACGCAACGAGGCCCGCCAGGCCAATAACACGGAGCGGGTCACCTCAGGCAATCGGGACGGAATGGGCCCCCTGTACAAGGCCTGGATTTTAGTTAGACCTAGTTCGCTCAACTCAAGCCTATAGGCCGGGTCAGACCAGCCCCCATTGAACCAGTCGTGGACCACCAGAAGACGTACAGCCAGAAAATAAAGGTATAAATGAGTCATCCCCATACCCCCATTGAAGGAGGGAATCCGGCATGCGGACAAAGCCAGGCGCGCCCTCCCCCCGTTCCAGAGAAACTTGGTAGTCAGACTGTCCAGTTCCCGGAACCAAGACCTGGGAAAGCAGAAGGGAGTATTTTGGAGAACATAAAGAAATCTGGGGAGGATCATCATTTTAAACAGTGCCACCCTCCCCATGGGGTTCAAAGGCAGCGCTTTCCATTTATGGAGGTCTTCCTTGGCCTTCTTAACCAACGGGGCTACATTGAGAGACCAGCCCAGTTCGGGAAGGAGAGTAATCCATATCCCCAAATATTTAAAGGATTGTCGCCGAAGTGGTATCTTGAATTGCCACTCGTAGCATTCCCTAGAGAGATGCAGGGGGACCAGAACAGATTTCCCAGGGTTTAGCCGCAAACCGGAGGACTGCTCAAAGGAATGTAAGATCTGGAGGCAGTGTGGCCCGGAGGAGGCTGGTTCCGCCAGGAAGACCAGGACGTCATCCGCATATAGTGCGATCTTGTCCGTTTCGGTATTAGGCCACTCCCAGCCACGAATGCGGTCCTCAGCCCGTATTAGGGAAGCCAAGGGCTCCATCGCCAGGGCGAATAACAATGGGGAGAGGGGGCACCCCTGCCTAGTGCCCCTAGCAATGGGAAAGGCCTCTGATAGCACCCCGTTGACCAGCACTCGGGCTCTCGGGTGGGCATAAAGGACACGAACCAGAGATCTGAATTGGGCCCCAAACCCCATCTCGGCCAGCACGTCCTGCAAATATGTCCAGTCCACCGAATCAAATGCTTTTTCGAAGTCCACGGACAGGAGTGCTAACTACGGGGTAAGCAATTGCCGGTGGGCTAGAGCCAGCTGCAGCCTCCGGAGGCAGTGGCGAGTCCCACGCTGAGGCATGAACCCACATTGGTCTGGGTGGACCAGCAGGGTTAAGTAGGGTTTCAATCGCTGAGCCAGAATGGTGGCATACAGCTTAATTTCGGTATTGAGGAGGGAGATGGGACGATAGTCCGCACATCCACGGGAGGGAGGCTGGAATTTCGGGAGAACCACAACGGTTGCGATATCCGTTTCCGGTGGGAAGGAACCTTTCTCTACAGCTTCATGAAATAAGCTGGCCAGGTGGGGCATTAGAGTGTCTCGGTACGCCGCATAATACTCCTGAGGAAGGCCATCGGGGCCCGGGGTCTTACCAGAGGCGGTGAGGGTGAGCGCTTCTTCGATCTCTTTCCGTGAAATGGGGCGCTCCAGGTCCTTCTGAGCAGCCATATCTAACCTAGGGAGACGCACCCCACCCCGTTCAAGGAGGGCTGAGAGTGATAGCCCGGGGGTGTGCACCGTGTACAGTCTCCGGTAGTAGGCAGCGAAGGTGTTGGCCATCGCCATAGGGGCACGGTGCACCGCTCCAGCCCCATCCACCACCTCCGGGATAATACGGTTCGCCCTGGGGTATGTGGCCAGCCTATGCAGGATCGTGCCATTCTTGTCCCCCCAGCCATAAATCCTCGCCACGAAGACCTCCAAAGGAGCTTAGCAGCATCTAGGGATAGTTGTCTAATATCATCCCGAAGGTGGGCAAGTTGTCGGGCCTGGGTGGCATCATCTGATGTGGCTAGTAGCTGTTCCAAGCGGAGCGCCTGCGCTTCCTTGGAGGAGATCTCCCGCAGTTGCGCTTGTCGCTGGATCTTAAGCTGCCCTTTAGCAACGCCCCGTATGGTCTCCTTCCCTGCCTTCCATAGGGTACCCGGGGAGGCTACAGAACCACCATTAGTAGCAAAGTAATGTTGAAGCTCAGTCCCCACCACTTTTTTAAAGACTTTGTCTTGGAGAAACCAGGCATTCATCCTCCATGTTTGGCGGGCCGAAGGAGGGGGAGCCCCTGTGCTAAGGAGTATTGGAGAGTGGTCAGAAATGCCTCTAGGCAGAATGCGGACATCCAGAATCTTAGAACAGTCAGGCGCGGGAACAAAGATCGCATCTATGCGCGCCTGTGTGTGGTGGGCCGCAGAGGTATGTGTGAATTGAGTGGTGTGGGGGTGCCATGTGCGCCACGCATCGCAGAGTCCCAGGGATTCGGACCAATTCTTCAGCTGTTTCGCGCGCGCCGTTCGGGCAGCGGAGGGAGGACCCGTTGTGTCAAGGGCCGGTGCTAAAACTGCATTAAAGTCACCCGCCACAACCGTGTTGCCCATGCGCATTTTATTCATCAGGGCAGCAGTATGCGTAAGTGTGGACGTGAGCATTGAGGGGGGGGCGTATACAGACATGATATTGAGAGGGGAGCCAGCCAGCGACCCACTAACTGTCACAGAGGACCCTTGGGGATCATGAAACACTTGGGAAAGGACGAAGGGCAAGGTGCGCCTCAGAAGGATGGCCACCCCTCGTGAGCCCCTGGAGAAGCCAGAGTGCCATACTCTATCGTATCCATAGCGAGCCAAGAAGGGGCAGCAATTACCCAGAAGGTGCGTTTCCTGGAGCAGCAGAATATCTATGTGGAGACGCTGCGCATATCGTAGAACCGCCGTGCGTTTGTGCCGGTCCAGCAAGCCATTGACGTTCCACGACAGCACGTGGAGAGACGCCCTAGGCGCAGTATTAGCGGTCATGGTAGGTGTTACCTGGTCTAGGACGTGTGGCCCGATAGGGGTAAGTAGATGCGCGTGGGAACCCGCAGTGATGTGTGCATTCGCTTGCTATAAGGGTATGTCTTACCCTAAGAAAGGTAGCTTGTGTCATTCCGTGATAGCTGAAACAAAACACCACACCAAAAATAACAACATAGGGAAAAGAACCTTTCCAACCCTCCCCCCTTCCCCCATCCTACACTTCAGGAACGGAAGCATCTGTCGACCCCCCCTAGTGAACAATACCAAATTACAATGCGTAAACAACCAAACTACAACGCTTGGGAATGGGGAAGCGTGGAGGACCCCTCCTCGATTGCGGATGCTTGTATATGAGTCCATCGGGAAAGTAAGAGATGTTCTGAGCTAGAGCGCTGTCTCCGGCCGCGGAGCCAGGCCCGGCAGGCAGAGACGGGCTCAAGCTGGGTCCTTCAGGAGCATCGGGTTACTTGAAAGGTCCGTGTCCGGGAGGTCAATCACAGAGGACCGGGGCGAAGCACCTCCGCCATCCAGGCGTTCGGAGGAGCCCGAGCGCCTCCCAGTCGAGGGACCCCCAGCGAGCATGACTGACTGCTGCGAACGGCCCGGTGGGGAATCCGAGCGGGCCCTTCTCCGCCCACGGCGCCTGTGGGATCGATTACGTTGAGGCGGAGGAGCAAAGGGAGAGAGACGGCCAAGTCCGCCCTCCGCTCCCCCCAGGCCCAGGGTACGGTCCTCAGCCCGCAGAGGGCGCTCCTCCGTTGCCCATGCCCAGGCCTCCGTCGGGTTGTCGAAGATCAATGTCTTGTTTGCGAACACCACTCGCAGGCGAGCCGGGAAGAGGAGTCAATACTGAATATTGAGTGCCCTCAACTTTTGCTTGACCTCCCCAAAAGAGCGGCGCTGGCCCTGGACCTCGCGGGTGTAATCTGGGAAGATCATGATGGCAGAGTTTTCATGGTGGAGCCGCTGCTGCTTACGGGCCTCAGACAGGATGACGTCGCGGTCTTTGAAGTTAAGGATCCGCATCGGGCGGGGAGGTGCACCCGGCACCGGCCTGGGGGCCAGGGACCGATGGGCCCGCTCAATCGCAAACCAAGGAGAGAGAGATCCCCTCGGGACCCAAGACTTCAGCCACTTCTCTAGAAAGTCCACCGCGCGGCCCTGTTCCACCCCCTCCGGGAAGCCCACCAGGCGGAGGTTGTTGCGTCGGGACCTGTTTTCGGCATCCTCCGCCCGACGATGCAACTCCTGAGTGTGCGACTGAAGACGGGCCACCTGCCCCTTAAGTTGCTGGACGTCATCCTCCACCGTGGAGATCCGGGTTTCAGTCTCTTTAATCCGGGCAGTTGTATTGCGGAGGTCCTGCCGGATGAGAGTCATATCTACTCGCACTTCTGCGATCTTGCCTTCCACCGAGGTCTGGGATGCGTGGATGGCCTGCAGGATGGCGGCCAAATCCGCAGACGGAGGGGCTTCCTGGTCAGCCACACCCCCAGTTGCCCCCGCATCCGAGGTGGTGAAGCGGTCCATTTTTGTCTGTGTGGCAGGAGCCTTTGCCGACCTATCCGTTCTGCCCATGGTGGACCCCGGGGAGTCTCGGGTTCCCACAGTCTCCACAACTGGATCCCACAGTAGGGGGTTGACAAAGCAACTCAGGCAGACCAGGGGTCGGCAGGTGTCAGCAGCCGGCGCGTAGACTTGGCACGGACCAACCTGCGTCCCAAAATGTGCAGCTAACGGAGAGGGAGAAAGAAGGAGACGGGTCTTAAGCCAGGGCCGTGTGCGGGACCCCTTCTGCCAGGGCCACGGAGCGCTCCATCGGGGCGTCCACCCAGATTGGACCGGGGGCAGCAGTGGGTCACGGACCGGAGGATCGATGTGGGCAGATGTCCCCCGGGATTTATTAGTGACCGATGACCCAGGACAGGCCCAAGGAGAGGATTAGAGGGCCACTTTTAAGTCCAGCCTCGCGAAGCCACAACAGTAACCCCCCAGGGGGCCCCTGGGTCTCCAAGTCAGGTTCAGGTACACCCCTCAGAAGATCACCGCCACCCAAAATGGCGGCCGAAGCACCTCTGCCTACCCCCCGGGCCAGAGAGGGGAACCCCAGCAGGTCGCGCCGCCACCCCACCACGCAGGAGGGGATGGCTCACCTCAGCCGCAGGTCCCAGGAGGCGTGTGGGGAGTGGGGGGAAGGAGGTGGGGGGGAAGAGGAGCCGCGCCAACCAGGGGGCCCCCCTCACCCCGCCTGCCGCCCGACCGACGGCCGAGTCCCCACCTCAAAACCAGATGCCACAGCACTCCCACTCCTTACCTTCCTGGGCCCCGTAGGTAACAAGAAGTGGGCCACACAGCTGGTGGGGGTCCACAGCGCTGGTGGTATCCGTCTGGGTCCCGGGGGGCAACAGGATCCACTCAGCAGGCGTGGGTCCGCGGCGCCTCCAGACCAGTCTCAGCAGGGGAACGCCGCCCCAGCAGGCCGCATCCCTATGGGGGCCCGCGGCACCGGCGAAAACAGTCCAGGCCTCGGAGGCAGCAGGAGATCACCGCCTCCCGCCACCTGCACCGCCGATGATGGCCCACGGCGCAGACAACGCTGATCCAGGCCCCAGGGCCGCCAGGGGGTCGCCGTTGGCGAAGACTCGCGGGGTGCCAGGCACATCAGGCCAGGCCGCCAGGGGCCCACCCACCCGCAGATCCTCGGGTAGGTGGCAGGACCTTGCTGCCCGGTATGGCAGCCGATCTCGCGGCCGAGGTCAGGCCCGAAGCGCGGACTAGTAGCAAGGAGTCGGGAGGAGAGAAACAGAAATCCTCACAGGTCGGCAGCCCCCGAGGCAAGTCCTCAGCCGGGAGGCCCCATCTACGACATCCTGGAATCACGGCCACTCGTCGCCCGGGGGGGGGAGGGGAGGAGTAAGCACCGCCTACCAGTCTCCCCGCTGCCAGATGCGGCAGCCGAAGGGGGGGGGGGGAGGCAAGCAAGGCACACACCGGAATGCGCCTAAAGAGAAGGCCGCTGCCCCAAGACAGACCGGGCCCGCACCCCCTAGCCCCGACAGTGGGACCAGCAGGGCAAGGGCGCAGGCTATAAGCACCGTCGCGGGCCAGGCCACAGGGTCTTCGAGGCCGCCCGATGCTGAAGAGGCAGCGATCACGCCCCCTCCGCTGTCCGAGACAACAGCCGAAGCCGCAGCAGGCCGCAGGATGAAGGCCGAGAAGACAGGCGGGGAGCTCCGTCCACGGAACAGGCCGCCGGATCACCTCATAGCAGGTCCGCCCCTCACTGCGACAGCCGGGAAACCAGGATGCAAGGGGGAGGGGCGAACGCCTCCCCAGTTCAGCAGACTCCCCGGGCACCGCAACATCCAATGTGAAGCTGGGCAGAGCACCCCGTTATCTGCCCAGGCTGCAATCAGGAGGACGAAGTCGCCATCTTGGCCGCGAGGCACGGCCAGCCAGAACTCCGCAGCGGGGCACCTAAACCTGAGGTTCTGGACATCCACGGTATCGCCGGAGATGCAGCGGTAAGTGGATTGCAGCAATCAGACCCAGATGGCTCGGGTAAGGGCAGGATTACGGGCGGATGGCGGAGGGGTCCGAGAGCACTCTTAAAGTGCGACCACCATCTTGGCTCGCCAAGCCACGCCCCAATTTTACTCCCTTTAAGAGACGACATATCAGGGGGTGTTCACCAACCAGCTTGCCCTCAAACGTATTGTGGTTGAGGGAAATCGCAGATCTGTAAAGATAAATCGTTCAGTAGGACTTACCTGAGCTAGCTTCCGAAGCCAGAAAATGTACAATATAAGTTATATGTGCTGAAAAGGGATCTATATATTTTCCCAAACAACATTTTGACCATAAAGCCCAAGCGGATTTGTAAGCTCTAGTTGTTCCTGGAGCCCAAGCCCTGCTTATGAAGTCAGAAGCTTCCTGTGAAATGCCAAAGTTAGAGTGGGTAAACCCGATATTTACCATGCTGACAGGAGCAATGAATTGTCTAGAATCAGATTGTGTGGATGACCTATGGGGTCTGAGAGAAGGTTGTTGGAAGAAGTACCAGAAAGTCTGCAACTAGTTCCAACAGAGATGGGAACCAAACTTGTGACTGCTAGAAGGTGACCACTATCACAAGAGAAGCTAGTTGACGCCGGACCTGGGCAAGGACCCTGTTGATCATCATAAACGGAGGAAAGGCGTAATTGAGATGAGGAGACCAATCTTGAAGTAAAGCATCTGTCGCTAAAGCCAAAGGATCCGGTCGCCAGCTGAAAAAATTTGGAAATTGGGTGTTGAGGCGGGAGGCAAAAAGATCGATATGCAAAGTGCCCCACTTTCGGAACAGGGATTGGAAGACGGACGGAAGAAGCTTCCAATCGCTGGAGTCTCGTAGATAACGAGAGTGCCAATCCGCGATGGAATTGGGATTGCCTGGGAGATATTCTGATCTGACCGAGATCTTGTTGAGAAGGCAGAATTCTTAGAGGCTCTTTGCTAACTCTGCAAGGGGTTTGGATTTGGTTCCTCCTAGATGGTTTATGTAACAGACCGCAGAAACATTGTCCATGCAAAGGAGGATAGAACAGTGAACTCTGTCCTTTGCAAGACTCTCGATTGCAAAGGAACCTGCCAGCATCTCTAAACAGTTTATGTGCATTCTCGACTCCGAGAGACCATGTACCGCCAATCGAGATTGCACCACAACGGGCGCTCCAACCCGTCTGACTTGCATCTGATTCTAACACAAGATTGGGGACTGAGGTGAAGATGGTTCTGCCGTTCCACGCATCTAAATGGTCTATCCACCATTGGAGCTCTAGTCGAGATTCTGGATCTATGGAAACCAATGTCTGAATAGGCCAGCACTTGCCACAGATGGCGGATTTTTAGGCGCTGGAGGGCTCGATAGTGAAGAGGTCCTGGAAAGATTGCTTGAATGGCGGTGGACAACAGACCTACTATTTTTGCGAGGGATCTGAGAAATTTCGGATTTGATTGCTGAAACTTTTGATTGAGGTAGATGAAGGGAACTGGTGGAAGAATTTATGAGACAACCTAAGAATTCGCATTGTTGAGTGGGAATAAGCATTGATTTTTCGGGATTTAAGAGGAAACCCAGATCTGGAAGGAGAGGACGAGTGAGTTGTAAATGTGATAACAGTGTTTGTTTGTCCCGATTCATTAATAGGATATTGTACAAGTAAAATAATACCCTGACCCCGAGGGATCTCAGATAAGTCACAATCGGTTTCATTATCTTTGTAAAGCACCAAGGTGCTGAGAACAGACCGAAAGGGAGGGTGCAAAATTGAGAAGTCACTCCGAGCCACTGGAACTGGAGAAATTTCCTATGAGAATGATGAATCGGAATTGTGAGATAGGCATCTTGTAAATCTATTCTGACCATCCAGTCGTGTAAACGTAGAGAATCTCTGAGGTGAGTAATAGTTTCCATCTTGAAATGATGGTAAACTACGAATTGAACAATTTCAGATTTATGACTGGATGCATCTTTTTGTTTTTCTTGCGAACCAGAAAGATGGATGGACCTTAGAAACCCTGATGGATCTAGAGAAGCAATTTAAATTGCTTGTTTCTGTAAAAGGGATTGAACTTCTCTTGATTTGAGATTTGACATGTCAGCGGAGAAGATTAGAGGAGGAGGAAAAACTGTTTGAAAAGGTGGAGCATAGACTTCTATAAGATAACCTTGGATAGAGTTTAGAACCCAAGGTTCTGCAGTTACAGTTTGCCATTTTGAGAGGAACAACCTTAGACGACCACCTACAGGAGGAGGACCAAAGGTTCTCACCTTGCTGTGAATTATTCCTTAAGTTCTTTTGTCCACGTCCTCTGAAACCTCTACTTCTTTAAAGGTAGAATTGGGGTTTGAAGTTGGAATTGAATGATCCTCTGGAGCCTTGATTGTGGTATGAACGGCCGGCAAAGCAACTCCTGCCTCTAGCGGCCAGTCCAAAAACCCGTTGAGAAAAGACTTTCTTTAATGATTGTTGGGCCTAGTCAAATGAGGCAAAAGTGGTGACGTATTTACTTCAGTCCTTTACAAAAGAGTCACCAAACAGAAGACCATCAGCCTTGATCCCAGGATCAAGGGCAGCCAAGTTGGCTAACTTGGGATCCAGCTTTAAAAGGAGTCCTTTACGGCGTCATTGGGTAATTGTTGAATTGGCATGGCCAAGAAGACAAAAGGCACGTTGGATCCATAGGAAATAACTTGCGGATCTAAATCCATGCCTCCAACCTAGCAGATTCCACCATATCAAATATGCATGCGAGAGGTCCCACAATATCCAATAACTTGCCCTGGCAATTAGACCAGGCCTTATCAACCCCTTTATGGGGATCCTTGCCAAATTTGGAAAAGAAAGTTAGCAAGGGTTGATCAATAGCCGGGGTAGCGGTAATATTAGAAGAAAGGGAAGATCTAGGACATTCTGACTTGAGCTTGGATCTATCCGAAGGAAGACGTAGTCTAGCGGAGATATAATCACCAACATGGGCAGCAGGGAACCACTCCGTGGAGTTAGGATGGCGAATAGAAGAAGGGTCAAACATGAGGGAACCCTCCGAATCCAAAAGCAGTCTGGAAATAAAAGAATCAATTTTGGTTTTCTTTGTTGGTGGAGAGAAGGGAGTATCATTGGCACCAAATAAATCTGACACATCGTCTGCGTCACCTATATCGTCATCAGTGTCCAAAATCTGAGAAATCACAATTTTCTTAGGTACCTCAGACTTTTTTAACTTAGCTTTGTATTTACCAATGGATATCGAATTCCCCTCCTTAGGAGGAGGCCTAGGAGGAACCTTGTCCTCAACCTTATGTGAGGAAACCTCTCTCACATTTCGTGACGCATCATTATCTGGAACATTGTCTTTTGAATTGGAAGGAGGTACTGATTTTCTCTTTCTGCTATCCCCCGCAGAATGGGCCAATAAAGTTTAGGACATTAGATTTAACATTGAATTTTCCATATTTTTAAAAATCTTTTTCATGGGTGCTTTAACAGATTGCTCCACAGATGAATGAATAAAAACATTTAAATCATTCTTGAATGCCTCCCCTTCCTCATTATCCATATCTGAAATCGGAGAACTATCAATCTCCATAGTCAAATATATATTAAATAAGGCAGTATTAGAAAAGGCATCTGGGGGTTAATTCAAGAAGAAAAAAGGAGAAGGCCCCACCACGTGTGTTTAACATGGAGACCGTGACCACGAAGAGAGAACCCCACCCAGAGGGGCTGACCGATAACCGGAGGGAGGCAATAGATCGTTGCCGGGACACAGGGGAAAAAAAACAAGCTCCGGTGAGAGAAAAACCACTAACTGTTTATCCGAACAACCTGGGTAAAGAGTGGAGATGTTAATGGTGCGGCGCCACACATGAGGAGGAAGCCGTTGGAAATGGCAGACTCACGCTGTGTTGAGAGAAAAAACTGACAACGCGCACTAGCAGCATGGGCAAAAACGGTAAGTGCGAGCTGCGCGTAATGAAAGTAAAGCACCAATAACCGTAACAGCACTATTCCCTCTAAACAATGAATAAATAAACAATGTCACAATAGAAAATAAATATTTAGCCAGTGTACTTATCTTGACTGCGAGCAGCAAGAAAAGAGGGCTGTTCGCAGTCAAGCTGGTCATTATACTTGGGACTGTTAACTTGATTGGCTTTTGTTGTGGATTCCATATTCTCCCATTAGTCAGCTTGTCGCTTGGCCTTTAGGGAGGTGTCGTTTTTTTTTTATCTTGGCTGCTATTAAATTTAAAGCAAGATTAGAGAGCATAATAGGAGCCTCGAGTCTTGACATAAAATTGACCTGTGCATGGAGGTTTACTGGTAGGGCTGTTTTATCACTTAAAACTGCTACACAAGGTGTATAATTTTCTTGTACCATATATAACTGAACACTGAGGTAGGCTGTAGCTAAGCCATAGTGCTGGAAGCTATTCGCTTACAAAGTAAAAGATGCACTTTGATGTTTCAGTGAGGTATATGCACTCATAGAAACCTATGTGCCCAATTATACATCCAGCGTACAACAACACTTAAATCTGAGATACCCAAGTAGAAAAGCAGACAGACACTGAAACACCTAGTGAGGTAGTTAGGGAACCACCAAAGATTCACTCATACAGACAGGCACAACTGATATATATCTTGTGGTAATGAAAGCAGTTTCTCATACGCTCAAATAACCCAATATTCACTGGTACACCCGGGAGGCAATCTATGCAGGCCCTTACAGACAGATTTAGAGAACCACATATCACATAGAGAGAGGTAGTGATTTAGTAATAAATTTACATACACATGGAATCACAGCCCCAGATTGAAACTGAAACACTCATTCAGATATCTGCTAAACAGCTGACACTTTCAAGTTTACCATGCAGACAAGTAGCCCTTGCATTATGTCTCAGGCCTGGTATACTTGAGCTTGGGCATGCAGTTTTATTGGTAGAGCGGTCTTATCACTTAAAACTGCTAGACAAGGTGTAAACTGTTCTTGTACCACATATAAGTGAAAACTGAGATATGCTATAGCTAGGCCATAGCGCAGGGAGCTATTCGCCTAAAAGGTAAAAGATGCACTCTGATGTTTTAGTTTTGAAAAAATGAAGAAATTCACTGAAAAAAACAAAAGTTACAGGGACAATATAGTTAGGAAATAGATTTAAAAAAACCATAGAAATTCACTGAAAAAAAACAAAGGTTACAGGGATGTTATAATTAGGCTTACATTTCACTCGTACAAAACCAGAGAAATTCAGCAGTTATAGTTAGCTAAAGCTAACTATAACTCACGCCCCCTGCAATGCACTACTTATGACCTCACATATTACATCACTCATGACATGGTCAGTGACATCACTGATGACATCTCAAATGACATCACTGATGACATCATCCACATATTCACTGACACACCCACTCACACTCCCATAAAACCTTTCATATACCCACTCTACCATTCTCAAACCCATTCATACACCCACACCAGTACTTGCACACACACTCACTGATTCATAGACCTACACACACATCCACTCACTCACCCATACAGCTACTCATACACCCAGTCACCACTACAGCCACTGACATATCCACTCATACACCCATACAGACACTCAGTCACTCACCCATAGATCTACTCACGCCTACAATCACACAGCCACTTAATCACCCATAGTTACACACACACACCCAATTACTTACTCATACAGATACTAACACATACCCACCTATACAGTCACTGACACAAGCACACACTCACCCATACAGCTACTCTCACATTCACTAACCCACAGTCACTCACATACCCCATCAATCACCTATTCTGCCTTTCACATACCGTTACTCACCCATATACCACTGACACATCCACTTACTCACCCACACAGCAATACACACATTCACCCATACAGCACATCACACACACACTCACTAATCCATACAGCCACTTACTCACCCACTAACTCAACCATACAGGCAGTAACACAACCACTCACCCATCCACTCAGACACCCATCCAGGTACTCGGACAACCAATGAATCACCCATACAGCCACTCATGTACCTATTCACACACCCATACAGCCACTTGGACATCTCACTAACAGACTGATACAAACATTCACACAACCAGTCACTCACCCATACATTCACTGAGACAACAAATCACTCACTTGTACAGTCAGTCACGCACCCACTGAATCATCCATACAGGCACTCTAACACCCACTGATTCACCAATACACCTGGCTATATATATATTTAACACTCAAACTTTTCAAAAACACTCACAGTCCCTAATGATGTGATCAGCAATGTCATCAGTGATGTCACTGACCAGGTCATGAGTGATGTAATATGTGAGGTCATAAGCAGTGCATTGCGGGGGGCGCGAGTTAAAGTTAGCTTAGTATAACTGCTGAATTTCTCTAGTTTTATATGAGTGAAATGTAAGCCTAACTACAACGTCCCTGTAACCTTTAGTTTTTTCAGTGACTATATATATATATATATATATTTTCAGCAATGGGATGAATTCACAGTCCAGTAGGGAGTGAACAGATTTGAACAATCAAATTTGAACTCGAATAGGCCTATTTTCTGTCCCAGCCCGATGTTACTTGATAGAGTTAAAGTTATATTTTTTCAGTTAATGCATTTATCCTTTTTAACACCTTTTGCACACCTTAGCAATACTTTTTACATAAATTAAAGATACACCCACTGTATGTCCACATTTAATATCTCTGGCTATAGTATTGTGTCTGCAGAAGCTGTTGTGCTTGATGGGCAGGGGCACACACTGAGCATCTTTGTCTATTACAAGTGTATTTGTGAGGAGGGGGGGTGAGTGAAGGGTGTTCTGTGTATGGTCTCAATGACATTGTATTTTTCATCCCAGTGGCATTTACGGAGCACCTGCTCTCCTTAAAGGGAAACATACTCTTTCAGCAAATAATACAGTATCAATCCACCTGCCTAAAAGAGCCATACTCACGGGAACGTCACACAATCCCTTTTTGCACCAGGTAGACCCTAATAAACTTTGTTCTTGTGTCTGCAGCCTCTTGTTTAAGAAAATAAATTGGCAATTTTGTAGTCTATTGCTAGTCCCTCTTTGGATCAGTGCATTCTCTAGGCAATGCTAACTCTCATTCTTCCATGTACTGCCCCAGTTATGCTGGCCATATACAGTGAGCCAGTTAAGCGGACATGGCGTGAGGTATAGAACAGATAGAGGGAATGGAAGACCAAGAGCCATTTCTCATAACGCTTAATTAAGACAGTCTCTGCTCAGATTTGTGATGACTGGTGTTTGAATAGTTGGAGAGCTGGCGCAGCAATATTTTACTCCCTTGATTTAGAACCCTGTTGGGGGTTGCTTTTTACTGCAACTTTCAAAGCATGTACTGCTTTTGACTGGAATTGTAGCCCGCATTTTTTGATATAGCAAAAGTAAACAATATAACACAATAGCATACACAATGAAATATAACACAATTAAAACAGAACTGGGCGCAACAAAGCAGTCAAAAGTGAACTCAGCATAACGCAGTTCAACACAACAAATCACATTGCAACAATGCAGCTCAAGTACACAGCAGCACAAAAAAAAGAACACAACATCACATCCATTTGCCACACACCAATATGCATAAACATTCTGGCACACATTAACACCTCCAACATCCTGTGTTCATAATACGGTGTTAAAAGGGGTTTGCATCAATTACTGCCTTAACGTACCACCAAGGACATCAAAAATGTTTTGTAATCCGGCCCCCAGCCGGTTTGAAATGTACTTTGGACACAATGGCACACCTCACCAACCAGTTACTAAGGAAGGGTGTCTTCTGTAACGTCTGCTCAGCAGAGAATAATGAAGGAATCAGCAGCCATTGTTTTGAAAGAAAGAACGAATATGCGATGTTACATTGCATGCGCTACAACGCATGTGATTACAACGCGGTTGTTACAACGACCGCGTTGTTACAACGCAAACCATTACATCGCAAGTTGTTTCTACGACTTGCTGTAGGGGGCGCGCTGGACTTAGGAATAGTATAATTTACTATTCCAACTCCAGCGTGTGCAACAGTAGGGAAGGTGTTGGAATAGTAAATTATACTATTCCTTAGTTTAGCGCGCCCCCTACAGCAAGTCGTAGAAACGACTTGCGATGTAATGGCTTGCGTTGCAACAACGCGGTCATTGTAACGACCGCGTTGTAATCGCATGCATTGTAGCGCATGCGATGTAAACGCTGTTTCCAGAAAGAACACAACCACAGAGCATTTTATGCGTACACTTCGGCTTCCCACCTAAATGATGATTTATTATCTGTCTCCTTTTAAAAAAAATGTTGGTATGAATTGTTTAAGTGATATTGTAACTTTATAGAAGGGTTCAATTTAAGTCATTGGGTAGGTGGTGATTTATTCTAGTGTACTTCAAAATGTATAACATTAATACATTAAAAATATCACTAGTAAAAAGGCCACATCAATGACTTTTGGTGGCTTAGTGGTCTAAGACGTACACTGCAGAGGCCTGTGTTTGACCTCATGGTCACAGGTTCAAATCGTAGCGGATCCACTCAGCCTTCCATCCTTCTGAATTCGATAAAATGAGTACCGTTGGGTAATAATAAACATCAGTTATTCAGCACCTTCAGTGTGAACGTGCGCCTTACAAATACACGTTATGTTTATGGTATGTTATTTTTACATTTTTATAACCACATGGCTGCATGTTTTGTTTTTGCCATGTACCTTAGTGGTATATGTTTTTGTAAAAATAATAATAATAAATAAATAATCATAGCCTGTCAAGGTCAGGCATATTAGCTTTGCCAAAGCTTTTTTTTCTCTTTATTTCCAGCTGCATGCTGTTCAGAGTGTTTTTGTAACTTTGTGCTGAAAACAGAACACAATGGAATGCAATAACAAACTTCTGCAGTATCAAATTCCACTCAAAATGGCAGACATTTTTTCCTGAGTTTGATGAAGTATGGTCAGAAATTACAAACATCAACACCTATTCTATATACTCAGGCTTTGTTGTAAACTGCATCAACGTCAAGCATTTTAAAAGGATGTTCATTACCACATGCTTTCGTTTTCAGTATTATCTTGTAGTTTCTAAACATCACACAATTAATGCAGCAGAGTTATCTTTCATGGACCATTCCATCTAAAATAGTACATTAAAAACTATTATGAAATTGACACAAATGTTTAATAGTCAGATTTTTACTCGCATTATTAACCAATAAAGGCATAAGGGCAATCCCATGTATATCCCAAAATATATAACTCCAACCTGGCAACTAACGACCTGGCTGTCTTTACCCATTGGGAAATATTACTCAATTCAGTGGACCACACTGATGAACTGAAAACATGTGATTAACAGGCATTCAAAAGGGACTGGTTTCTTCTTCTTTACAAAAAAGTCCCATAGGGCTAAATGATGATGGCACTTTATTATAAAATTCAGTTTTCTGAAGAGAACTAATTCTATAAAGCAGAACAAATAAAATGAATAAATCAGTACTGCCGTAGCGAGTATAGTTTTTTTCTCTTCCGTGAATTTTTCTTTCATAATAATTAACAAATTATATATTTTTATGGAAAGAATCTATCAATATGCAGATAAACCAGTTGAAATAATCCAGTCTGATAATTTCTCACCATTATTTTTAGTATCCTCCCATTTTTTACAGCCCTGTTACTTTGTCTAATTTATGTAATTTCGCTTGCTTTGTCTATCATAGTAATGCCTCTACTGGGTTTCTTAGCTTTCAGATAATGTGATTTGTTCTCAAAGATTATACATTCAAACCCAGTAGTGTGTGTGATCTCCCCACGCCCTTACCCAACTGGGTTTGTCAACTTTATCGGGACTCTAACCAAGCTAATAATTAACAGAACTGCCTTATTTTAAATGCGGCCTTCATCAGTTAAACCTGATGATCCAACCTTGCAGATATTTTCTTTCACAGCCATACAAATATCACAAAAAAGTAACAAAAGGAAATTATCCCAAAGCTGACAACCGCCTCTTCGTAAGGATGGCCAGGAAAACGAGATCTGTCTACACTTGACCAAATTTGAATCCAGGAAGAAGGTTCTCCGATGGGGGAACAATGTACGCAAACAACGATATATTTAGTTGCTTTTTCTATATATAGCTTCTTTTTTGCCTTCTGCTTGTGCTGTAAATCTTGCCAGTGTGAAGAGATAATCGCTGAGCCTATGAAAAAACAAAATGTTGATTAAAGATAAGCATCAATGTCCAAAAGGACTTGGAGAGATCAATTCTACTTCCATGACAGGGTTGAAAAAAATGAAACTGCCAGAACCTTAATGAAGATATTTACAACATGGGCTTTATCCTTGACCAGTTTTTATTCTATCCCCCAGTTTAAAGGAGTAAAATGTATTTTAAGGCTACACTTTTCTTTATTTAAAAACAAGGGCATTTTACTTAATCAAAATTATTGCCTATTTTCAATTCAGGCGGTAAGCCAGGAGTTATGGGAAGAGTTGGGTAAATGTTAATCTATCACACACATGACCAATGATGATGATTACATTTTATAGCGCACAGCTACTCCAGAGAGTGTCCAGACGCCACTCAGCTAAATCAGAAAATAGGAGGCTTACACTTGTACAAAAAGTTTTTTCTTAAATAGCACCGGATCTCTCATAGTCTATGCTAATGTAACCGGCCTTTCAGAATTACTGTGGGCATGTGACTGGCCTCCGCATCAACACTACAGGCATGCCACAGCCTGAAATATGGCAAAATGCCCATACAATGCAGTCCTTTTGGAGGAGATGCTGTCACATTGCTTATTCCGCCACATTGGCATTGGCATGTTACAGTCAAGCCTGGATGTTGATTCTACAGATCTCCAAACGTCTAGTTTGCCTCTGCCAATGGGAGAGATAACTGCTATGGAAAAAAGCTTGGGAGACTTAGATAGAGAGGTCACAATAACGTCAGTAGCAGCTGGGGCTTGCTCTTCCTCAGGTGTCTGCAGAAATGTTGACAGCCAAAAGATTTTCATCTTAGGCAAGTAGAGAGAACCTTCAGCCGACTAGTGACATTTTCACTCACCCTAATGAGTGATTAAGTGGAGCTGAACAGTCCTTATGACTTTGACCAATAACAATTCTAAAGCCTTTTGTATGCCTCAGAATACTAAACATTTAAACAGACTTTAGTCCTTTGAGCTTCCAAAACTAGGCTTGGTGTTCGTATTCCCTCATCAAACCTTGTTTCACAATTAAGGACTGTGTCAATATTTAAACTCATTGGGTGCCCAATCTAGACTCTGTTTAGACTTATCTGTCTTGCTTTGCAAAAGTACAGTGGCCAGCTGGTTTAGTCAGTTCACTTCAGTATGCAAATGTTACTTGCTCACACTTTAATGTTTTAGTTGGCTCAATTACATAAACATATGATAGAAAAGGAAGTGTAAAACACTGGGTATTTGAAGACTAGCAATACAGATACGAAGAATGTAATATTGCCTGATCATAAGGGCAAAGGAGGCTGCTCTTATATTTGAAACATTTATTTCAAGAGGATTTGAAAATATGTATAAGCTTCCAGTGTTGAAATTAGTTTTGAATAAAGTTATTAATTATATAGTGAATACCCACTGACCAAATAAACAGTTTGGCTTAACTTGCAAAGCAATGCCAAATGTAATAGGAGCAGACATTTACAAACTCCACAGGTGTGGTAATTGTTTAGAATAGATCATAATGTGCTGCTTTCACCTACCTTGGAGTGCTGGATTATGTAATTGAGTGCCATTCTTAAAACCATGCCAACAGCCTTGCATCAATACACGAAGGCAGGAGCAGGTGCAGCAACCAATGCCCGTGTACTGTGGGTGGTTTAAGCATTATGTTATACCATAGAAATAGGTTTTCAATCCTGCTAACTGTTCCTACAGGCATCAAAGCTTGAAATTGCCGAGGAGAAATTTTCTTGTGTATGGTAGGGATTTTGGGGATAGGTGTTGGGATTGTTTATGTGATAGGAAGCTAGATAAATAGACAAAGTCATATATGGGAGTTTTGTCCTTATAGCAACATGTAAGGAACAAATACCTTTAAATATAAACCTCTTACAGAAAAAGCTCATCAGAGAGAAAAAAATAATACTGGGTTGCTAGAACCCAAAATAAAAGGGACAAAAGCATTTATTATGAGATTATATTAAAAAGGGAGAAAAATAAACAAAATAGGGATACAATTATACAAGTGCCTAGGATAAGGCCTAAGATCATTGGTTCTTTTTTGAGTATTGGCTAATTTATGGCAAGGATAGGGTAGGATGAAGTTAACAGTTACAGCTAGGGTCTCGTTTGTAGTATGGTTTAAAGTTAGGAATGTTCTGACATGGGTGGACGAAATACATTTTCACTACAAAGAAATCCGCTACTTCATTTTCATTTTAATATTTCCTTTAATGATCCTTATAAATCATAAGTTAAGGTTTGTCTGTATAGGGGTTTCTTTCTGGAATAACCCATTTGTGGTTAGTATATTTGAGATTAAAACAACTGTTGACCCTTTAGGAGTGTTTCAAGAGGGCGCCACTGTTTGTTGAGATGCTCAAAAACAGAAAAGCTTTATCAGTGTTTCCCAGTCTGCATAATGAACAGTGGTACACATGTTTATAACCTTATGACTGATCCTGTAACAAAACCTCATTGTTGGATAACTTAAGTAGTTTAGATTTGGTCCATTTACTTCCTCATGGACATTCATTCTCCCTTTACCTGTTTAGGTATCTGGCAACATGTGGATCAGCTTCCCCCTTTTGTACGATGGGAACCACACTGAAAGAAAACAAGAGAAATGCAAAGCAGTTAAGCTTTGAAGGCATCTTAATGATTCACTTATCCATATCCAAATATAGTCACCATATTTAACCAAAATGTGTGCCTTATTAGGCCTTTAGTCCAGCAAATCGACAGAGCAGAGATCAGTACTGCAGCAAATGATTCATTTTAAAAGCTTACATTATTGAGCTTGTCAACAAATCTATAAGACATTAATGTAAAAATAAAGTTCAACAAGCAGGTAAAAACTATTTTGTAGGAGTGATGCAGTTCAATCAGACTAAACGGCTAAAGATAAGGTATTAAGCAAAGTACTGACCTGGAGATGGACATATCTACAAACCCTATGTGAGTATCAAGGACCCCCTGTATATATGGATATACTATTCCTAGGACAGGGTAAACAACCAAGAGAATATATCAATCCTAGGTAATAGACAAATAAAATCACAATAAATGTAACTAACACTGTCAGTGTTAGTTACATTTATTGTGATTTTATTTGTCTATTACCTAGGATTGATATATTCTCTTGCATATCTACAAAATCGCCAGAGAGTGGGGAAAAGTAGGTTAAGGCACTAACGGATAGCTGCATATCTCAGTAACACACTTCCACAAAATTACTTAATTTATACACAGGAGATATTCAATATCCTACACTAGAGATTTTACTCTCTAGAGAATAGCCTAGATTTTTTTTTATCCTTTTTTTGGAGGAGGGGCATGCCCTGAATTTCCGTGTGACCACGTGCCTAGCTTGCCCCACTCGCCATCCGGCTTTCAGCAAGTTTAGACGCTGACCCCGCTGAGAAGCATGGCGCTCCGATCCCACTTCCTCCTTACAACATCAAAGGGAGAGTCATTGCAGCAGCCCCCAAAAAATAATCACATTTTCAGGCATGAGAAGCGGAAACAAAGTGGCACTTGCTTGGAGATCCAGCAGCTGGTTATGAAAGGGCTGTGAAGATGTCCTACTAGCTGCAGGCGAGCAGCATCATGGTGCAGAAAAACTGCGAATTCGTAACACTGCAGCCTCAGCAGAGATGAAAAGGTAGGTGTGAGTATGCCACGCAGGGAAAGCAAAACACTGTTGCAGTGGCTGGATTAAAAGCAGGCCATGAAGACATGCTGCGCAAAGTGAAACATTGTTGCTAGTTGCGTTGGTCAGCTATTATGATTGAGATGAGCAGGGCTTACTGTTCCTAATAAAGCCAACATTGCTGAGGGCATTCTTTGACTGAGGACTAGTAACAAACAAGGAAACCCAGTGGCTTAAGGCGGGCCTTGAACTGTTAGTAGTGATACAAAAGGGGATGATGGACGGAACGTTTGAGCCAATCAAACACTCACCCCCAGTCAACTGATCTGGGTTTAATCCATCATCATTCTTTAGCTCACTCCACCACCCCAGTTCAGACATGGCCATATGCAAATCAGTCTGACCCTGTGCCTCATGGGAACAGTCCAGCCCGAACTGCCAAGCCATGTCTTCCCTGGACCGGAAACAAGCATCCTAGGACCGGTTTCTGGCATTCCAGCCGTCATCCCTTGCTCACTTTGCCACTGGATTCAAGCAAGCCTGGCTGATGACGGCTGGAATGCCAGAAACCGGTCCTAGGATGCTTGTTTCCGGTCCAGGGAAGACATGGCTTGGCAGTTCGGGCTGGACTGTTCCCATGAGGCACAGGGTCAGACTGATTTGCATATGGCCATGTCTGAACTGGGGTGGTGGAGTGAGCTAAAGAATGATGATGGATTAAACCCAGATCAGTTGACTGGGGGTGAGTGTTTGATTGGCTCAAACGTTCCGTCCATCATCCCCTTTGTATCGCTTTGTTCGCCCTAAGTTGGCGGGGGTATGCCCAGACGTGGGTCCCTTGCTCACTTTGCCACTGGATTCAAGCAAGCCTGGCTGATGACGGCAGGAATGCCAGAAACCGGTCCTAGGATGCTTGTTTCCGGTCCAGGGAAGACATGGCTTGGCAGTTCGGGCTGGACTGTTCCCATGAGGCACAGGGTCAGACTGATTTGCATATGGCCATGTCTGAACTGGGGTGGTGGAGTGAGCTAAAGAATGATGATGGATTAAACCCAGATCAGTTGACTGGGGGTGAGTGTTTGATTGGCTCAAACGTTCCGTCCATCATCCCCTTTTGTATCGCTTTGTTCGCCCTAAGTTGGCGGGGGTATGCCCAGACGTGGGTCCCTTGCTCACTTTGCCACTGGATTCAAGCAAGCCTGGCTGATGACGGCTGGAATGCCAGAAACCGGTCCTAGGATGCTTGTTTCCGGTCCAGGGAAGACATGGCTTGGCAGTTCGGGCTGGACTGTTCCCATGAGGCACAGGGTCAGACTGATTTGCATATGGCCATGTCTGAACTGGGGTGGTGGAGTGAGCTAAAGAATGATGATGGATTAAACCCAGATCAGTTGACTGGGGGTGAGTGTTTGATTGGCTCAAACGTTCCGTCCATCATCCCCTTTTGTATCGCTTTGTTCGCCCTAAGTTGGCGGGGGTATGCCCAGACGTGGGTCCCTTGCTCACTTTGCCACTGGATTCAAGCAAGCCTGCCTGATGACGGCTGGAATGCCAGAAACCGGTCCTAGGATGCTTGTTTCCGGTCCAGGGAAGACATGGCTTGGCAGTTCGGGCTGGACTGTTCCCATGAGGCACAGGGTCAGACTGATTTGCATATGGCCATGTCTGAACTGGGGTGGTGGAGTGAGCTAAAGAATGATGATGGATTAAACCCAGATCAGTTGACTGGGGGTGAGTGTTTGATTGGCTCAAACGTTCCGTCCATCATCCCCTTTTGTATCGCTTTGTTCACCCTAAGTTGGCGGGGGTATGCCCAGACGTGGGTCCCTTGCTCACTTTGCCACTGGATTCAAGCAAGCCTGGCTGATGACGGCTGGAATGCCAGAAACCGGTCCTAGGATGCTTGTTTCCGGTCCAGGGAAGACATGGCTTGGCAGTTCGGGCTGGACTGTTCCCATGAGGCACAGGGTCAGACTGATTTGCATATGGCCATGTCTGAACTGGGGTGGTGGAGTGAGCTAAAGAATGATGATGGATTAAACCCAGATCAGTTGACTGGGGGTGAGTGTTTGATTGGCTCAAACGTTCCGTCCATCATCCCCTTTTGTATCGCTTTGTTCGCCCTAAGTTGGCGGGGTATGCCCAGACGTGGGTCCCTTGCTCACTTTGCCACTGGATTCAAGCAAGCCTGGCTGATGACGGCTGGAATGCCAGAAACCGGTCCTAGGATGCTTGTTTCCGGTCCAGGGAAAACATGGCTTGGCAGTTCGGGCTGGACTGTTCCCATGAGGCACAGGGTCAGACTGATTTGCATATGGCCATGTCTGAACTGGGGTGGTGGAGTGAGCTAAAGAATGATGATGGATTAAACCCAGATCAGTTGACTGGGGGTGAGTGTTTGATTGGCTCAAACGTTCCGTCCATCATCCCCTTTTGTATCGCTTTGTTCGCCCTAAGTTGGCGGGGGTATGCCCAGACGTGGGTCCCTTGCTCACTTTGCCACTGGATTCAAGCAAGCCTGGCTGATGACGGCTGGAATGCCAGAAACCGGTCCTAGGATGCTTGTTTCCGGTCCAGGGAAGACATGGCTTGGCAGTTCGGGCTGGACTGTTCCCATGAGGCACAGGGTCAGACTGATTTGCATATGGCCATGTCTGAACTGGGGTGGTGGAGTGAGCTAAAGAATGATGATGGATTAAACCCAGATCAGTTGACTGGGGGTGAGTGTTTGATTGGCTCAAACGTTCCGTCCATCATCCCCTTTTGTATCGCTTTGAACTGTTAGTAGGCTGTTACAGAGAGCCTGCTTGCCCCTACTGGTCTACCCTCAGAGTCTGCCAAGAGGTAACCACAGAAGCGACACCCAGCACTTCTGACTCTTCGAACACAAAACCTGAGAAAGCTCGAAAGTGCTGGTGTGACTCCTTGTGGCCCAGGTTTAGCAGGAGCCCTCTGGGTGCTACAATGGCTGCTGGTAGATGACCACGGGATCTTACTCCTCTAGGTGAAGCCCAGTTCATCCCGAGCTGGAACAGCACTGGGGAGCTGACGAATGAAGATGGGTGATCACAGACAGAGCAGTGCATCTAGGTGGGGTTTAGTGGAAGCACACACGAATATCTCTTCTGCGCAGTTTTAATGAAACCTATCTTTTTGATGAGCTTGAAGAGAATGTGAAAAAGCCTAACAAAGCAAACTAGCCTGAGGCCACCAGTGACTAATAGGACAAGGAAAACGACCATCACATAAGGAAGGTCTTCCAACATTTGAAGAACAGAGCTTGAAGAGGAATAGGTGCAGGTAGCTGTACCAGCAAAAAAGAGAAAGTACATTCTCCTTACAGTGGAGCCGTGAATCTCTGGTGTACTATTAATAAAAGCCAAATCGTTAAGAGAGAGCCTCACTAAAACAACCTTGCTCACAACAGAGAGCTATGAGTAGCAACCTAAAAAACACCAAAAAAGAAGAAAATGGCCGAGAAGCTAACAGAAGTCAGGAGGACATCACACTCCATGAAGGTAAATACATAAATAGAAATTAGTATCAGAAAAGCAGTCTTTTAAATGATGTACAAAGAATAAATAAGGAAAGTGGTGGAAGGAAAAAGTCCTGAGACTACAATCGGTTTTTGTGTGATTGGTACAGAGGTGCTGTAAAAGGAGTATTTTTAGCTAAACACCACAACAAAAAGATCTGATTTGAACAATGAAACCCAAATCCATTCACAACCCTGGTTAACGAAGCATAAGGAGCATAGTATCTCTCCTCCTTTGTTTCAGAATCCTCGTCTCCTCCCAGCTCCACATGTACCCCCAGCCATGAGATCCAAGTAATAGAGCACCACTAAAGGAACAGCATTATAGGGAGCAGGGCAGAGCAGTCCTAAGGCAGATGGGGAGGGAGAATCAGGCATAACTATAAGAGATACAAGAGAGAATAAAGTAAAAAGTTAGGAGAGTACACCGCAGGAAAACAATATTAGTTCAGCTCTAAAGACTTTGAATACTCATAGGCCCAACAGCCGTAAATGCAAGCTCTTTACAAGTTTTTCCCAGCAACTACTCCAGGAAATAAAAAAAAATAATAACCACAAGCAGCCATGGCTACTGTGAGAAATATGGTTATTGATTGAGGGGTGGTGAAAACCCTTCTCAAGCAACAACCACAATCCTTGTAAGGATGAACCACAAGAGCCAACAAATTAACCTGTGCTTTACACTCTTGTAGCCCGGCACAAAAGTAGCCAGGCTTAACTTGGAGGCAGAGTGTAAAGTATTTATGAAGCACACAAACAGTAATAAAGTGAAACAAATACAAGAAAAATCCCACACCTGTCTACAAAAATAGAGTAAATTTGAATATATCAAATGATATCAGAACAACAAAAATCCAATCAGTAGAACTGGATAGATGCAATTTCAAAGTCTTAAGTAAAAGTAGCGCCAAAAAGTGGAAAGCACCAACTATACTTATCCGGTTGCGCTGGACCGGGACAAAGTCACAAATTCGGGCCAACCAAGATTGAGGGGGGCCAGGTACAGAACCGGATTTAGTGGTATATTTACAAGAATTACCGCTAACCAGTGTTTGCGTAAGTTAGCAGCAATTTTCTTAACGCTACCTATCGCTGAATACTATCGCCCTGTTGGCGTCGTATGTACAATATGTCGCTACATGGCGATAGTATCAGCTAGCCGCAGCTAGAACTGCCGCTAACACTAGCGTCAAGGAGATAACATTTTTGACACTAGCAAGAGAAAAGTGACAAAAGGCCAATTAGCAGCAAAAAAAAACTCACGTTAGTCAGCCCAATGTCACTTTTCTGCCTCTAGGCTCAGAAATAGCCCATAATTCCACCTCCAATGATAAAAATAAAATAAAAACAATGGAATGTAGAATGGAGTAGCGAGGGCCAAGTTCAGCACAGGTAAACCCCCCCCCTAAAACCCCCAACAGCCAGGATGACCAGCCAGAGTCCAAGTGGAAGTGGAAATGCAGATTCAGGGCTCCATTTATGTAAAGAGGTGCATCGCTGGGGAAAACCAGTGATGCAGCACTTTGCATAGCGCCATCCTTGCGACACCATGGCAGCCGATGCCTGGAAGTGCGGTGTAGGAAGGTGGAATCTGACTATATGGTTGCCCCCACTTTTTTTTTATGGTGTTTTGCTGGTTTATGACTTAGTTGGACTGGGATCCTGCTATTCAGGGCCCCAGTCTATCTGCTCTCTCTAAATGACATGGAGTGCACTCTAGGTGCACTAGTGATTGGTTACTGTGGTGCCTTATGAGTCCCTAGTATATGGTACCTTAGGTGACAAGGGCATAGGTACTTCACAGGCCTACCAGGGGCTGCAGCATGTATTATGCCACCCCTGGGAAGCAGACTAAATCTGACACCACAGGCCTGCTACTGCAGCCTGGGTGAGGTGGTGCTAGCATCCCTCACTGAGATATAGGTTTCCTATATCTCTCCTGCACACACATATAAACCTATCAGTCACCCCTAAGGCAGGCCCTATCAATCCTGAGGGCAGGGTGCTTGGCTTCTATGTGAGGGGGTGCCTCTGCCTGAGCAGGGCCCCTCTTCAGCTCTCAGAGTCTATTCTCTGGTGCTGTTTGTGGATGAGGTTAAACCATATACTCTTAAGTGCATTATATCCTCGCGGTAAATGCTAACTTTGGAATGGCTGCATCAAAACATGTCGTGTTTGGTGTCAAACATCTTGGAATACTACCCCCCGCCAATCTTGGCGGCGGGGGTAGCATTCCACCCTTCTAGAGGGAGAAGACATGTACCTGCTGTGGAAACGCGGTAGAATCCTAAAGAGCCCTGGCATCACAAAATGGATGCCACCAGTCACAGACACTGGGCTGCCCTCCTGCTGATGACCGAAACTCACAGTGGAGGAAGCCCAACAATAGGCATCCTGTCACAGGGAGGTGTGACCACCTCCCAGACAGGGTTTAGTGTATTGGGGCTGGGTGGGTGCACTCTTAGAGTGCTTTGAAGTCCTGCACTGGGGGAGCAGAAGGCTCCTCTGTGCATATGCCAGTTCAAACCAGCTCAGGGGCTACCTGCCCCTGCTCTGGCACGAAACTGGACAAAGGGAAGTGGGTGTAGCCACCCCTCCCTTGACCCTCCCATAGGTGGGGTCATAGAGCTAGTCCATCCCCTCTTTTTAGTATAAGAGGGGGAACCTTGCCATTGCAAAGCAGATAACCCCTGGACGACGCTCTACAGAAGAATCCTGGCCCTTCGACGTTCCACTACCTTTGGAAGACAGAAGAATCTCCCTTGGAGTCAAGGAGTGACTCCCCTGCTTGGCAGGCACCAAAAACGACAACGACGGTCGCAAACTACGCCGCTCCCGCCGGAGTCCGAAGTCCCTGCAGCCCAGGAAGTGGATTTCCTGACCTCTCCCAGGCCATCGTGAGTCCCCAGCGAAGCTGAGGCAAGTGGACCCCACGAGTAACGAGGAACCGCGGCCCCTGGGTACCGTGCACTATTGTCGAGTGCAACCCCTTCACAACGTTCTACGAACCTGTGCTTTGGACCACGTGTGGTCCCGACCTCCAGCAGGAATCCCTCCGAAGATCAGAGGCCTACACCGTCCCGAGTGACCGTGGGCCCCTGTTGAGTGATTCCGCCCGAGGTGTCTTCGCGATCCCTTGCCCGCTGGCTTGTGGGTCCCCAGAAGACTTCTTAAAGAAACCAAAGGGCTCCCCTGGTTGCTCCAGGCCTGCCCTGACTTACCCTCGCTGGGTGAGTTCCACAGACCTTGCTGGTCTGCGCCATCGACTTTTCTTCATCTCCCCGAGACTTGCGGCTGCCAAGGCTTGTTGGCTCCAATTGAGTTGCCGACACCGCAGTCAGCTGCAGACGTCGAGGGACACACCGAATCCAGCTCCTGGTCATCGTCGACGCCTCCTGGACCACGTGGCTGAAGAGTCAAGGCACCCGCAACCGACCTGAATCACTCGACGACGGTGGGCATCCATCTTCCTTGCCCCGAGTCACTGCCAAGTGACTTTGAACACTGTCCCCTCTGCTTTCAGGTCATCCTTCTTCAGAATCCAGGCTTGGATTCTACCGGACACTTCTTCAGCTCCCGCAAGCAGCAAGTCTTCTTTGTTCGCCATTGAAAACGACGCCGCGACCCGACACCAAAGGACACCTGTGCACCCGGCTTCCCTGGGTGAGGTAACTCCAGCACTACGGTGCTCCTGTGGGTGTGGGCCCTAGAACGACTTACCCTGTAAGTGACTTGCTTGTAGGTTCTATAGAAGTATCCTAAAACTCTTTATTTCCAACCGCGACTTGCCCCACTGAAGTCAACGGCGATCCGCGCCTGTCTATCTACACTGCACGCGTCCCCCGTGGGTCCTTTACTTACCTGCCTTGGGTGGTTTCGTGAGGCCCCAGCGCTTCTGAAGGCCCTAGGCCTTGTCTCCCTCAAGTCGTTGTCCCCAAGTCTCTTACTTAGTATATGGTCTGGTACGCCCCTAGGGCCCCAGCCATATTTTGTGCTTAACTTATTGTGAAACGTTGATTTGTGCATATGTTTGTCTTCTAATCTCATAAAGAGATTAGTAGAGAGTTATTTAGAAATAAATACATATATATTTGATATATATACCTGTGTGGTGTCTTTTCATTTGGTGATTCAAGAGATTATATGGTAAAACAAGCTGCTTTACATTCCTTCAAGACTTACCCTGAAGGCTGCTCTCCACAGCTACCACTAGGATAGCTTTCTTTAAAAGGTTGTCTTAAACCTATCTACCATAAGAGTCGAATTGTTCTGGTGCAAGGTGTCCACTTTAATTAGTGAACAGCATATACCAGGCCAACTTCTCACATTGGTGGGCAGCGTGTGGGATTCCAGCTTGCCATTGTTTTACCAGAAAATCTCTGTTTGAATTACTAACTGAAAACCATTATAGGTACTCAAGGTACATATAAAGTCAAGCTTAGTATCAATAAGTTCTACTGAACTTAGAGCTGTGTGCCAAGGGATAGCACACCCTTTCCACAGCTCAAGCTAGGATCAGTAGGCCACAAACTAGTGTAGGTAGTACAACACTGCACAACACTAGAATGTCCTTAAGGGGTGGACCCAGTGGATCCACTCAGCCTCAGTATAAGGACATGGCTTTCTCTGACTTGAGAGCCATGTGTGTTGACAGACACCTGAGGCTAGGACAGAGTCCCTCAACACTACACCTGATAGATCTGCTGACAGCAGATGACCTTAGATTGGCTCTAGGAGCTAAAGGGTCTGAATCAGTGGGTGGGTCAGTCATAGTATCTGGGTCAGATGATGAAAATCAGAATGACCAAGACTCTGTGATTGAAGGGCCAGGCTTCAAGGGGCCTGAAAAGGACAGAGGAATTCTCCATAAGAGAACTGACAGAGAGGAGGAGAGGCACAGATCCCCTTCCAGGGAATCTGACCACTCTTATCACTCTGGCAGAGAATTTGTCCAGCAGAGGAACTCATACTTTCCCTTAAGAGAGACCTCCTCTGAAAGAAGGTGCAAACTGCTCCAGTATGAGGAAGCCAAAGTGGCCCTCAGAACCAAGCAGTTGGCACTGGATAGAGAAGCCCTGGAGATCCAGAGAGCTTCCAGAAGGGAGGGTTTAGAACCCCCTGGTGGCAGCAACAGTGTCCCTAGAGGCAGAGAATATATTCCTGACCATAGGAACCTGAGCAAGGTTGTTCCTCCCTACCAGAGTGGGGATGATATCCACAAGTGGATAACTGCTATGGAGAGGGCCTGTAGAGTACAGCAGGTCCCCCAAAAGCAGTGGGCAGCAATCTTGTGGCTCTCCTTTTCAGATAAAGGTAGAGACAAGCTCCTCACTGTTAGAGAAGAGGATGCTGATAATTATGAAGTCCTGAAGAGTGCACTGATAGATGGGTTTGGCTTAACCACTGAGCAGTACAGGTTGAAGTTCAGAGATACCCAGAAGGCACAGACTCAGGACTGGACTGACTTTGTAGATTGTGCATCCAAGGCTCTGGAGGGTTGGCTGGTTGGCAGTAGGGTTACTGATTTCAAAGGATTTTATAATATAATGATGAGAGAACAGATCCTTAATAATTGTCAAAACCAGCTTTTACACCAGTACCTGGTGGACTCTGATCTGACCTCTCCCCAAGAATTGGGAAAGAAGGCAGACAAATGGGTCAGAACCAGAGTAAGGCCTAAGAATCAGGGTGGTGACCACAAGAAAGATTCTACCAAGTCCCAAGAGAAAGGTGGGGATAAATCTAAGGATAAGTCCATTACAGGGCCCCAAAAGTCCTCTTCTGGGGGTGGGTCCCAAACTCCTTCCTCTCCTGAAAAGAAACCCTATTGCCATGTCTGTAAAAAGCCTGGGCACTGGAAATCTGATCCCAGTTGTCCCAGGATTGGCAATAAAGAAAATGTTCCTCCAACAACTACTACCACCCCTCCTGGTACTACCAGTAGTAATCCTCCAGTTGGGAGTAGTGCACCCAAAAAGTTAGGTGCTTTTGCAAGAGGAACAGAGGTGGGCCCTAGTTTAGACAGGACCCCCTCAACAGACTCCTCAGACTCTGATGGTGGTATAGGATTTGCCACCTTTACCGTGGGTCCCACAGCATTGGGCAGGTACAGACTGGAGCCAATAATTAATGGTCAGAAAGCTGTGGCATTTAGGGACACAGGGGCTAGTGTCACCATGGTGGCAGGGAAACAAGTCCCCCTCACCAGCTTTTACCTGAGTTTAAATACCAGGTGACCAACATTGATGGTGTCAGAACAGAGCACCCCATGGCCATAGTCAATCTCAGCTGGGAGGGGGTCACAGGCCCAAAAAGAGTGGCAGTGTCCCCAACCTTACCTGTAGATTGCCTGATGGGCAATGATGTGGAAATTTCAGCCTGGGCTGAAATTGAACACCAAACCCATCTGAGGATGTTGGGTGTCCCTGTAAAGGTTAGTGGGGCTGTGACGGCCTCAGCCCCAGCCCAAGATTTTGGAGAGATGGAGCCTGGAAGAATGGCCCACTCTCCCCCAGAAGAGAGCACCAGGGTTGAAGAAAAGTCTTCTTCCCTCCAGACAGTAGGTAAGGGTCAGCCTCCTCAGGGAACTGACCCTCCCCCTAGTGAAGGAACTGCCACAGAGGTAGTCAGGCCTGGCCTGGCCCCACCCCTGATGGCAGAGGACCCTTCCAAGGTGGTACCCAGTCTGGAGCAGGTAAACTGCCCCTCTCTACCCTGCCTCAGTCAGCCCAGGGCTGCAGAGGTCAGGGAGGTCAGTGGACCCCCCAGGGCCCCCTGTCCAGAGGAACCCCACCATCAGCAGATTAGGGGCACCCAGTCTAGTAGCCCTAGCCAGGTGAAAATTCCTCAACCCACTGAGGGATCCCCCATACCTTTATGTAGGGACCTCCCCCAGAAGGACTCTGTTAGGCAAGGGCAAACCTGGGACCAAAAGGTTCCAAACCTGCCATGTCCCTCCAGTAGTCCATTCAAAGGGACCCAACCCCCAGCTGTAGGCAGCCAAAGGTTGACCCTTAGAGCAAAATGCAACTCAGTCATGGAAAGACAGGCATACATGGTGACCAGTGATCTGAGGAAGCTGAGGCCAACATTCCTAGGGCCTCACTTCCCTACTCAGACACCTCACCAGCCTTGCACTTTACCAGAGCACACCAGAGGTAGTGATTCCCCATGGTGGAGACCCTCTCACACCCTTAGGGTGAGGGATTGCTTAGTGGACCATCAGACAGGGGGCAACCATGCTAGTGCAGGTGCTTCCTTATATGGCCACTTAGTCAATAAAGGCTCAACTGGCCAAGGTTAGCCTTATCTCCTTTCGTTTGGGGGGGGGGGTTATGTAGGAAGGTGGAATCTGACTATATGGTTGCCCCCACTTTCTTTTTATGGTGTTTTGCTGGTTTATGACTTAGTTGGACTGGGATCCTGCTATTCAGGGCCCCAGTCTATCTGCTCTCTCTAAATGACATGGAGTGCACTCTAGGTGCACTAGTGATTGGTTACTGTGGTGCCTTATGAGTCCCTAGTATATGGTACCTTAGGTGCCAAGGGCATAGGTACTTCACAGGCCTACCAGGGGCTGCAGCATGTATTATGCCACCCCTGGGAAGCAGACTAAAACTGACACCACAGGCCTGCTACTGCAGCCTGGGTGAGGTGGTGCTAGCACCCCTCACTGAGATATAGGTTTCCTATATCTCTCCTGCACACACATATAAACCTATCAGTCACCCCTAAGGCAGGCCCTATCAATCCTGAGGGCAGGGTGCTTGGCTTCTATGTGAGGGGGTGCCTCTGCCTGAGCAGGGCCCCTCTGCAGCTCTCAGAGTCTATTCTCTGGTGCTGTTTGTGGATGCGGTTAAACCATATACTCTTAAGTGCATTATATCCTCGCGGTAAATGCTAACTTTGGAATGGCTGCATCAAAACATGTCGTGTTTGGTGTCAAACATCTTGGAATACTACCCCCCCGCCAATCTTGGCGGCGGGGGTAGCATTCCACCCTTCTAGAGGGAGAAGACATGTACCTGCTGTGGAAACGCGGTAGAATCCTAAAGAGCCCTGGCATCACAAAATGGATGCCACCAGTCACAGACACTGGGCTGCCCTCCTGCTGATGACCGAAACTCACAGTGGAGGAAGCCCAACAATAGGCATCCTGTCACAGGGAGGTGTGACCACCTCCCAGACAGGGTTTAGTGTATTGGGGCTGGGTGGGTGCACTCTTAGAGTGCTTTGAAGTCCTGCACTGGGGGAGCAGAAGGCTCCTCTGTGCATATGCCAGTTCAAACCAGCTCAGGGGCTACCTGCCCCTGCTCTGGCACGAAACTGGACAAAGGGAAGTGGGTGTAGCCACCCCTCCCTTGACCCTCCCATAGGTGGGGTCATAGAGCTAGTCCATCCCCTCTTTTTAGTATAAGAGGGGGAACCTTGACATTGCAAAGCAGATAACCCCTGGACGACGCTCTACAGAAGAATCCTGGCCCTTCGACGTTCCACTACCTTTGGAAGACAGAAGAATCTCCCTTGGAGTCAAGGAGTGACTCCCCTGCTTGGCAGGCACCAAAAACGACAACGACGGTCGCAAACTACGCCGCTCCCGCCGGAGTCCGAAGTCCCTGCAGCCCAGGAAGTGGATTTCCTGACCTCTCCCAGGCCATCGTGAGTCCCCAGCGAAGCTGAGGCAAGTGGACCCCACGAGTAACGAGGAACCGCGACCCCTGGGTACCGTGCACTATTGTCGAGTGCAACCCCTTCACAACGTTCTACGAACCTGTGCTTTGGACCACGTGTGGTCCCGACCTCCAGCAGGAATCCCTCCGAAGATCAGAGGCCTACACCGTCCCGAGTGACCGTGGGCCCCTGTTGAGTGATTCCGCCCGAGGTGTCTTCGCGATCCCTTGCCCGCTGGCTTGTGGGTCCCCAGAAGACTTCTTAAAGAAACCAAAGGGCTCCCCTGGTTGCTCCAGGCCTGCCCTGACTTACCCTCGCTGGGTGAGTTCCACAGACCTTGCTGGTCTGCGCCATCGACTTTTCTTCATCTCCCCGAGACTTGCGGCTGCCAAGGCTTGTTGGCTCCAATTGAGTTGCCGACACCGCAGTCAGCTGCAGACGTCGAGGGACACACCGAATCCAGCTCCTGGTCATCGTCGACGCCTCCTGGACCACGTGGCTGAAGAGTCAAGGCACCCGCAACCGACCTGAATCACTCGACGACGGTGGGCATCCATCTTCCTTGCCCCGAGTCACTGCCAAGTGACTTTGAACACTGTCCCCTCTGCTTTCAGGTCATCCTTCTTCAGAATCCAGGCTTGGATTCCACCGGACACTTCTTCAGCTCCCGCAAGCAGCAAGTCTTCTTTGTTCGCCATTGAAAACGACGCCGCGACCCGACACCAAAGGACACCTGTGCACCCGGCTTCCCTGGGTGAGGTAACTCCAGCACTACGGTGCTCCTGTGGGTGTGGGCCCTAGAACGACTTACCCTGTAAGTGACTTGCTTGTAGGTTCTATAGAAGTATCCTAAAACTCTTTATTTCCAACCGCGACTTGCCCCATTGAAGTCAACGGCGATCCGCGCCTGTGTATCTACACTGCACGCGTCCCCCGTGGGTCCTTTACTTACCTGCCTTGGGTGGTTTCGTGAGGCCCCAGCGCTTCTGAAGGCCCTAGGCCTTGTCTCCCTCAAGTCGTTGTCCCTAAGTCTCTTACTTAGTATATGGTCTGGTACGCCCCTAGGGCCCCAGCCATATTTTGTGCTTAACTTATTGTGAAACGTTGATTTGTGCATATGTTTGTCTTCTAATCTCATAAAGAGATTAGTAGAGAGTTATTTAGAAATAAATACATATATATTTCATATATATACCTGTGTGGTGTCTTTTCATTTGGTGATTCAAGAGATTATATGGTAAAACAAGCTGCTTTACATTCCTTCAAGACTTAGCCTGAAGGCTGCTCTCCACAGCTACCACTAGGATAGCTTTCTTTAAAAGGTTGTCTTGAACCTATCTACCATAAGAGTCGATTTGCCCTGGTGCAAGGTGTCCACTTTAATTAGTGAACAGCATATACCAGGCCAACTTCTCACATGCGGACAGTCTCCGGGGCCCGGAGGCCTCGCTGGGCCTGCATCTGAGACCCGGAGTGGGAGGCGGCGGTGCTTTGGAGCCACTGTGGCCTGACCGTGGAGGCAGGCCGTGTCGGGCCCAAGCCTGTGGGCTGTGGCGGTAGACATTGAGGCGTCGGCGATCGCCCTTACCTGGTGGTGAAGTCTGGCAGGTTGCATGGAGACAAGTTTCTGACCTGTGTGAGAAGACCGCCTGGCGCCCCTTGGAGCTGTGAACTGTAGAGGCGCTCCTGCGCACCAACGTAAGGAGGTATGCATCGCATAACATGCGGCACCACTACACCGGGGTGCACGGAGGAGATTACAGATGGTGGCCCGTGCCTCTCTGCATCACAGGCCAGAGGATGTGGCGCTGCCCGGACGCAGTGGAGGGTGAGGCCCCTGAGCTGTGCCGAACTTGTGTGGCGAGAGCACTGCAACTTCAAGCCTAAGGGGGCCCTGTTGCATCACCTGCATCAGGAGTTTCCCCAGCAGACTTGGCGGTGACTGCTGTACCATTGCTTGTGAAATCCTGCCTGGATGAGGCTCCTGCTGGGTGAGTCACAGATTTGGAGAAAGGGCAGCAGATTGAGCCCCGGTGTCAATGTCCAGGTGAGGAGAAGATGGGACGCTTAGCGGAGGAGGCCCGAGGGTCGAGTCGGGCCCAGGCCTAGCACCTGTGGGTGGCGCACACAGTGCCCTGAGGAATCCCTGCGCTGCGGCTGATCTACATCACCGAGGACAATGCACAAGACTGGTGGGGGACTCCACTAACTGGCTCAAGTCGCTGAGATCAGACATTGGTGGCAGCAGGTGCCAGGGGCACGGGGGCCGGTTCGGGCCCAGGCCCCTGGGTATGCAGCTTGATCCGCCATTACTCACTGGGGAACACGGAATCTGGTCGCCACTGTTAGATTGGAAGAGGCAACCGGGTGGTGCTCCCTTTCCTCGCCCCCTGTTAGTTTGCATTTGGGTGTATGGGGGACTATCCCTTAGTGGACTTGCTCTTCCCACAGTGCTGTGCCATATGGTAGCTGCTGCTGCTGTCCCCATCTGCTGCTGCTGGTTCCTCTGACCCGGAGGTCAGGTGTTCGAGTCCCTCCTCCACCCGCAGGCTCTTGCCTGCGCCTCACCCCTGGTGGTCCAGTGGTAGAGAGTCACTGCTCTGCTGCTTGACTACCCTCCTGTCCCTCTTCTGCTGTTTCTCTCCCTCTTTCTGCTCTTCTCCGATGCCTTTTCTACCTTTGGCTTTTTTTTTCTTTGCTTTGTTTGGCTTTGTTTTTCCTGTGCTTTTTTTCAGTTCCTTTTTCCCTTGTTGCCGCTGCGATCCCCCGTGGCCCGCCCCCTCCTGTGTCCTTTCCCGTGTTTCCCGCCTCCCTGCTGTCCAGCCCCCCCGCAGCACTACTTGATGGCAGTCGCTGTGCGGCCATGCACAGCGGGCGTGCCACTGGTGCGCCAAAGGCAAGCCCGTCTATGTCCGTCCGCCCCTGGACCGCGCCCAGCGCCAGGGACCCTGCCTCTCGGACACTCCACCGCTACGACACCAGCACCCTCCTTGCCCTCAACCCTGGATGCCACGCCGCCTGCCATCTAGCATCACCGAATACCCTTGCACCCTTCGCCTGCCGAAACTGCAAACGCACCTTCTGCCACATCAACACACAAGCGCCTCTTGCCGCCCAGCTGACCAACAGCACACCCAACCGGCTCAACTGCATCCTCCTCAACGTGCGGTCCCTCCACAAACACGCCACAGAAATCTGGGACCCCCTCGACGCCACCTCTTCAGACATCGCCTTCTTCACAGAAACCTGGATCAACCTCTGCTCTGGACCGGACATCGCCATCCCCGACGGCTACAAAATCACCCGCAAGGACCACCCCGACCGCCCAGGAGGAGGCATTGCCATCATCTACAAAAGCACACTCCGACGGACCACACACTCTAATGACCCAAAGGCGACCATGGAACACCCCCACTTCCAGATCCAGACCAACACCCCCCTCCGCGGCACCCTCGTCTACAGGGCCCCAGGCCCATGTCCCCCCATTAACCAATGCCATCATAGACCTCATCGCACCCCAGGCTCTCCCATCCACCGACTACATCCTACTCCGAGACCTCAACTTCCACCTGGACAACCCCAGTGACCAGAACACCACCACCCTCCTGGAGAACCTTGCCAACATCGGGCTCAAGCAGCTAGCCACCGCACCAACCCACATAGCAGGACACACGTCGACCCAGTGTTCTCCGCCAGCAGGAACTTCAACTACAGCCACACCACCGAACTCTCCTGGACCGACCATTATTGTATACATCACGCCTTCACCACGCCCACCGAACAACTCCGCCATCATTGCCCCCCCCCCGTCGCAGCTGGATCAAGGCCACCGAAGAACCTCTCATCAACTCCCTCAGCATCATCACTCCGCCAACGCTTATAGATGCCAACAGCGCAGCGCGCAACCTCCACCGATGGATCTCCAACTGCACCGACACCCTGGCACCCCTCAAGAAAAGACCAGGCAAACAACACTCCAAGAAGGCCAACTGGTTTACTCCCGCCCTCCACTAGTCTGGACGCACCTGCAGACGTCTCGAGAAGAGATGGAGCCACAACAATACCCCTGAAACTCACACAACCTTCAAATCCACCGTCAACGCACACCACCTCCTCACCGTCAACGCACACAACAGCAAGGAACTCTTCGCCAACATCAAGTAGTTCGCCAGGGCCAACAGCGAGATCACAGACGTTCCCACCCCCCCCCCCTCCCAAGACCTTTGCAACAAACTCGGCACCTTCTTTCACCACAAGATTAGGAAGATCTACGACAGCTTCAATACCCCAGATCCGGCCACCATCGTACACAACCAAGCAGCACCCCAACAGACCATGCTCTCTGCTGGACCCTGCTCACAACAGAGGACACGCTGAAGACCATGAAGAGCATCCATTCAGGTGCCCTGACAGATCCCTGCCTGTACCATATCTTCCACAGAGTAGCCGCCAACATTGCCCCCCAGCTTTGCCATACCATAAACTGAAATCGCCACCTTCCCCGACTGGAAACACGCCGAGATCAACCCTCTGCTGAAGAAGCCATCCTCAGACCAGACAGACCTCAAGAACTTCAGACCAATTTCACTCCTCCCCTTCCCATCCAAGGTTATAGAGAAGGCCTTCAACGCCCAACTCTCCGAGTTCATTGAAGTGAAGCACATCCTGGACACCTCCAAATCCGGCTTCCGAAGCAACCACAGCACAGAGACTGCACTCCTCACCGCCACAGATGGCATCCGCTCCGTCCTCGACCAGGGCAAGACCGCAGCCCTCATCCTATCAGACCTCTTGACCCCCTTCAACACTGTCTCCCAACGCACCCTAATCACAAGACTCCACGACACCGGTATCCGCGACAAGGCTTTGGACTGGATCCACTCCTTCCTCACCAGCCAGACCCAGCGAGACAGACTACCACCGTTCCTCTCAGAACCCACGGAGATCAGCTGTGGAGAACCCCAGGCTTTCACCCTGAGCCCCACCCTCTTCAACGTCTACATGTCCGCCCTCGCAGCCATCCTCAGAAGCCACGGATTCAACATCGTCTCCTACGCCGACGATACCCAGCTGATCCTCTCCCTCACCAATGAACCCACAACCGCCAGAACCAACTTCCACAGTGGAATGAAGGCCGTTGCTACCTGGATGAAAGACAGCTGCCTCAAGTTCAACTCGGACAAGGCCGATTACTCATCCTGGGACCCAGCTCTTCAGCCTGGGATGACTCCTGGTGGCCAGCCGCTCAGGGATCTCCCCTCACCCCGATGGACCACGCATGCAATCTCGGCATCATACTGGACTCATCACTTACTATGAACCGCCAAAACAACGTAGTTTCCTCAGCCTGCTTCCACACTCTCCACCTGCTTTGAAAGACATTCAGATGGATCTCGACAGAATCCAGAAAGACGGTCACCCACGCACTCATCACCAGCAGAATCGACTATGGCAATGCACTCTACTCCAGCATCACCCAGAAACAGCTCAAGAAACTACGGAACTTCCAAAACGCCGCAGCCAGACTGGTCCTCGACATCCCCTGCAGTAGCCACATCACGCAACACCTCTGACAACTCCACTGGCTCCCAGTCAACAAGAGAGTCACTTTCAAACTCCTCACTCACGCCTACATAGCTCTACACGACGAAGGACAAGCATAACTGAACACCGCCTCACATTCCAAGTACCCACCAGACAACTGCGATCCTCCCAACTCGCCCTAACCTCCGTCCCCAGGATCCACAAGACCAGAACAGGAGGAACGTAATTCTCCTACCTCTCCGCCAAGACCTGGAACACACTGCCCCTGCATCTCAGGCAATCCATGTCGCTGACCCAATTCAGGAAGGACCTCAAGACCTGGCTCTTCGAATGATCCTCCACCCACTCCGACCAGCAGCCCCCCTCCCCCAGCACCTTGAGACCCTCACGGGTGAGTAGTCGTGCTATTAAAACCCTGATTGATTGATAGATAGATTTCCCTCGGTACTGCCCGAATGAAGATTCCTGGCTAACATACACCTGACTGGACGAGAGGGGCCGGCTGGCCACACTGCACTGCACCGCATGTCATACAACGATGTGCACAACGAGGGGCCACCTGCACAAGGGGGCGGCGTCGACACCTGGCAGCTCCTCCGTGTCAGTGGACAGAGCGTTTGAGGTCGCTGGCCACCAGGGCAGATGACAGCAGACACCCTGGACGCCAAACTAGACTATACTCGCGGCTGTGGAGAAAAAAGGTACCTCTCTCGAACAAACACGCACTTCTATTGAGGGCTGCATCGACAAAAATCACAGTCTACTTCACCCTGGAGCACGCAGATCATCGCAAGCTGACTGACAAGGTACACGACATTGAGGAAGAACTGGCCGAAGTCCACCCTATTACCGAGAATGCAGCGTTGGAGGTACAGCAGCAATTGGCAAGTGTGAAGTCACTAGAAAGAAGAGCCGAGGATGCGGAGGGCTGCTCCCGGCAGAACAACGTGCAGGTGGTGGGTCTGCCCGAGGGAGCAGAAGGAGCTGAGGCAGTGCCATATATGGAGACATGGTTGCATGATCTACTGCCAGCAGTTGCACTCTCCCCATTCTTTGTTTTGGAGCGGTCCCATCAAGTGCCGGCGAGCCGTCTGCCACCAGGGACAGGTCCTAGTCCCTTTCTCTTCTGCCTCCGACAGGGATCGAGACGCTGTCCTGAGGGAGGTACGCAAGCTGAAGGGGGCGAAAGTGGAGAACAGCACAGTACTTTTCTTTCCTGACTACGCCACAGGGGTGCAGAGGCAGAGGGGGTCGTTTCTAGTGGTTAAGTGATGCCTCCGGGAGTAGGGCATCAAATACTCCCTCCTTTTCCCGGCAAGGCTGCGAGTGGTCTCGGATGGTAATATGCAATTGTTTGACGCCGCTGAACAGGTCTGGACCTGGCTGGAATCTACTGGTCACCAGGAGGTGCGGACAGAGAGTGGAGGGTCTGCGCAACAAGCTGTCATTCGCAGAGCCAGTCGTAGTGGGAGGCGTAGGAGGAGCAGGCGTCCCCGCCACAACTACAAGCCACCCCCAATCTGGAGCAGGTTATACAAGAGAGGTGGAATGCGCTGCATGTGGCAGCAACGATGCATGATTGCACTCAGAGACAGGATCTCAACACTTCCCCTGAACGCTCCCCCAGCGGCAATGGCTCCACTACGACGTGGCCATCCGGTGCAGAGTCTGGGCAGTACTTGGATGTGACTCCTCAGGAGGCAGATAACCTAATTTAAAGTTTACTGGTTGTGCGCCTCTCCTTCGTCCATGGTTACAGACAACTCCAGAGTCTCTCTGGTTTTCTGCGGTTCCTGGTCTCCAGCTTCCTGTTGCTGAAGTTCCGGTGTACAGGTGTCACCACTTAGAGGGGATCAGGTCAAGTTGTCACCCAAAGAGAACGGAGCAGTTGTTCAGGTGAACGATGCATATCAGGGGTGGTGGTCTCCTTGATGCTCCAAGCTGCAATGGCAGGAGGTCCATGGCGTCGTAGACCTTGCAAAGGGTGTCACGTGTTTGACGTTCCGGTAGCGCAATCTGCCACAGCATGTTTACAAGGCCACGCAAAGCCACTTTCCGTGGCTTTTCATGGACTTGTAAATATGTGCCCCTTTCACACATTAAACGGTGTGAAAGGGGCGTTCAATGGGTGTTGCTGTGGGCGTTCCTCACCAAACCAATGGAATATGAAGCATTCCCAGGTTTACGAGAAACCGTAAACGTTCGGAATGTGTCAGAATCCAATAGCACCCAAGGGTGACGCTTGGGAGGCGATAAGAGGATAAATATTTTCATTTCTCCTCTTTTTCTCACTTTTTCTATGTGTGCAGCATTCTGCAGCACACAGAGAAAGAGGAAATACCCTGGATTGATAGGTTTTGTGCAGGTAGGTGTCCCTTCCTGCACAACATCAATCAACTCTGCAACACAGTCACCCTTGCTCCATGGCACAAGGGTGCCTGCGTTGACGCATGGCAGCCATTGTGCGTCAACGTAGGGGAAAAATACAGGAGGGGGTTATTCATAAGCCCCTCCCGACAGTTTAAAGCTGCCGGTGTGTCATTTTCTTGAGGTACTTGCAGCGTGAATTTTGCACCACGTTGAGCCACATTTACAAAGTGACGCATCTAGGCATATGCAGGGTGAATGATGTATGCAGGGTGGGCGTCAAAGCCTTGTAGGAGTGGCGCAGTGAACTCTATCAGATTTCACTGCGACTATTCTAGGACGCCACTGTGCCAAAACCTTACGCCTACCTCATGGCTGGTGTAAGGGTGACGCAGTGCATAGGGATAGGCTCGCCCCATGCATTTCTGGAGTTGCGTCATGCTTGCGACACAACTGCAGCAACGCGTGACTTTAGCGCAGACAGATACGGCAGGATTCCAGACGTATCTGTCATTGATTGAGACATGGAGCGCGTACAGTAAATACGGCGCATCCGTGGTGTCACAAGGAGGGTGTAGTGAAAAGTGTTGCAACACTGTTTTGTCGCAGCGATGCAACACTTTATGAATGAGAGCCAGGAATGCACCCTATCTTATTGATAGGGTGCATTCCTGACCTTTTATTTTGGCGCAGGGCAGTTTTTTTGCTTGTGCACCATACAAGGAATTCCTTGTAAATATCGCGTAGTGGGTTTAGCATCAGTTTGTTCACCGGAACGCCTACCTTGCATCTCATTTTCGTTAAGTCCCGCTAACAGAAGTGGCGATCTTGAAAATTCACATTTATGCTGGAAAAGTGCTGCTAATTGAAGTTTGCGGCAACTTGTAAATAAGGCGATAAAAAAAAGCCACCGTAATGTCAAAAGATTTGACGCAACGGCAGCGTTAAGTTCTTGTAAATATGTCCCTTAGTCTGCTGGACAGTGTGCCTGGTTGTAATTGGGCTGAGATGTGACGTCCTGAATTGGTTCCGATGGGGCCACTGATTGGGAGTTGTGAGATGCTGTTTCGCGCTGTGTTGATTCCAATGAGGTCGGTCAGTTGCTGCGATGCTGGGTCCTGCGTTGAATCATGTTGGTTCAGAGAGATCCCTCAGTTGGGCCAGGAGGAGTACACTCTGATGCAACCAAGGGTCCAGGAGCTTGGAGGCACCTCTTGGGGATCAGGACTCACTCCAGCAGAGTCCAGTAGCAGGGCACAGGCAAGTCCAGTTGGATCTGCTCAGCTGGGCAGATGCAGGACAGGTCTCTGGAGCTGGTTACGTCCCTGTAGCTCACACAGGAGGCCAACCAGCTAGCCCTTGGAGTCCCTCTGGTGGTCCTGAGTTGATGGAGCAGATCCAGGCTTACTTACTCAGGCGGGCAGGGCAGTCCATCCAGCAACAGGGCAATCCATCCAGCGACAGGGTAGTCCCTCTGAGTCTTTCACAGGTACAGAAGGGATCTGATGAGTCGCTCAGGAGGTCCAATATTTATACCCAATGCCAGCCTTTGAAGTGGGAGGATTCCCTACCCTCACATCTGGTTCTGGAAAGTTCCTTACTTCACCTACCAAAGCTCCAAGTAGTCAAGGATGACAAAATACTGGAGTCAAGTTCCTTTGTGAGTGTTGGGCAGGGAACAGCTTCGCCCCAACCGTCTTGGTGGCATGGCCCATCCTGCCAAGACCTAGTCTCCCTTTTGGCTCACTGTCGGGGAGGAACACACAAAGATCAACAGCTAAGATATTTACAGTCATATGACCCAAGATACTGGCAAAAGGCACAAATGATTAGGACAAGAAAATGCCAACCTTCTAAAAAGTGGCATTTTAAGAATTGTGACATATACTCCGCCTTTACCATTAAAGAGGGTTTAACATTTCAATTCTTAGGAGTGTAAACATCATTTATTTACCTATCTGCTCCCAAACTTAAGTTATCACTTATTAAATGTAGTAAGGTAACCCAGTGTTATCCTAAGGGAGATAGGCCTTGTAATAGCGAAAAAAGACTTTAGGAGTTTTTCAATACCAGAACCTGCACAACTTAAACCCACGTCATACTTTTTAAATACAATGCACCCTGCCCTATAAGCCTTTAGGACCTACCTTAGGGGTGACATATGTATATATATTAAAAAAGGAAGGTTTAGACCTGGCAAACAGTTTATTTTGTCAAGTGGAAATGGCAGTTTAAAACTGCACTACAGGCTGCAGCAGCAGGCCTGAGACATGTTTTAAAAGGGTATTTCAGTGGGTGACACTAGCAGCATTTCACTCATAATCAAGGAACATATTTTGACTAAGGCAATACAGTTCAAGTCAATCAAACTTCAAATATAATTAAATTTTATGATCTATCCATCTTTGTGCTATGAAAGATCCAGACAGAGGTGGGAATTGAAATAGCTTGCGATTAAATTCATAGAATCGCAGGTTCAGGAACAGCTAATTCCACACAAAACGTTAAAAGTTCTCTGGGAAGGCTATTTTTTCCTTTTGTCTGACGCCCAATCTGCTCAGTCATTATTGAATGAGATTCAGAAAACTCCACTGGTCTTGGTGTTGGCATGGGAATGGTATTTATACGGAAACTAGTAGGATCTGAGTCTTAGTGCATCTTTTCTATGCAGATGTGTTCTCTTGGAGTAGGGCTATGTCGATCTCCTTATCATGTAACTACTTTAATACTGCCCGCCTCTTGACCAGCGTGTTCGAGCCCTAATTGTGTAGAGTCACAATTTGCAAATTAGCTACGAGATGGCTTGAGGTCTATTTATTTACGCTTAATAAGTATTTGTATTATGTATCCTTGGCCCTTCCATCAGTTTCCCTAAAAACACAGACTTTGGTGGAGATAATGCCAGTGGACTCCCACATACTAGTGACAAGCCCAAAACTCCCTGGTATCCTACTATCTTTCTACCCTTGCTATGCACCATAACATCAACATTAGAACATTACAGAAAAAAATAGGATCCAGTTCAGCCCCAAACTTGTGCGCAAGTCAAAGTAACAGGCTTCCACATTCAACAGAGGCCGAGCTAGGCCCCAATGTCACAAGTCGGGAACCACCAAGACCACAGCCCATGTACTCTACTGTCCAGTGGGGAAGCCTTCAAGGCCATTGTGGGGATGATAAGTTCAATTTTCGTAGGCTACTCATGTTAGCAAATAGTGTGCTTGCTGTGTGCCTCTCATTTTCAAGTGGCTGCAAACATCTTTGTATGACATTTTCCTGCACAGTAAAGCAGATTCCCAGTCCTGGAAGAGATACATCACAGGAACAATCATGTGTTGTTGAGTCTTCATCTGTGAAGGCCAAATGTGCTTCTTTACTCATGTCCAGAGACTCTTAATGTTGATTATTCTGCATGCTATCTCAAGTGTGCTTGTGGTTATTTGCCTTACACTCCAAGGTAAACCGAAAGCTATTAGATATAGATCATTGCCAGAGCACTGTAGTGGATGCGATGTCCTAGAACAGAGTTATCTTGTACTTCTGAATATGTTTTTGACAGTGCCTCTGTCATTATTTTTTCCTTGACCTTCAAAAAATGAACTCAAGTTAGAACATCTGGCGGATGTTTTGGGCAGATCTGGTATGCTAAAAACACTCCGATTCCCATCGAGTTACAGTTCGACATCTTCATTTTTGGATCAGATATATTGGAACAGGGCTTTGACGTAGTCTTTCATTTCAGATCTGGGCACCCCACCGTTGATTCCGCATATTCTTGTATTATTCCTGCAAGAGTGATCTTCAGCATCTTCAAGTTTCTCAGCACATATAGTCTGCTGGATCTCCAAGGCTGACACTCGCTCACTTATGGTGTCTTGTTCGTATGCTTGTTCCAACGTAAATTTCAGAACTTGGTCCAGATGCATCTCCATTGTTTGCAGATGCTTTTTGCCAGATCCTGCTGAAGGGAGGACATTTCAGATTGGCACTTTCTTATGAGTTGTTAAATGCCGCCTCTCCATGAGCAAAGGCTGCCTCAGGATCCAGTGGTGATTCAGGCACATGCGGCTCCTAATAGTCGCAGGCGCCAGTCGTGCTTGCTATGTTTGTGAGTGTGGAGCATATCCCCTATTGATGGGGTCTTTGCTTGTTTGCTTCTCCCATAAACCATTAGTGCCACTGTGCTCCAGCTCGTGGAAGTTCCAGGTGTGCTTTAGATTGTACTTGTTATAATCATACTGTCTGCTGTCAGGCTAAACTCAGTGCCCGCAAATACTAAATGCCTTGTTCATCAAATTTCCATGTCTAATTCTTCATGTGGGCAACTGATAAGTTCCCAGAAAGTAATATGATGATATAGTAATTGTGTCCCAGTCCCAAGCACCTCTAAACTGCGCACTATTCTATTAAGGTCTTGAGCTCGCTTTCTCCACGTTATTGTGCCTCTCCTTTTTTTCTTTTTCAAAACTGCCCAGTCACCAAGGCTGAAGTGTTTTTGCTATCTCTCTCTACTACTCTGCCAAAGAGCAGATGATAGGCCAATACTTCATGACGATGGCAGGAAAAAGAGAAGCATACTCACCTTGCTTAGCTGGGTGCCACCATTCACTACCATGTGAGCCGGGCCTACTGCTCGTACTGTGTTTCCTTTGGGCTATGAGGCTCGCTCTGCGATAGGCAACATCTAGGAATCAAGGCCCAGCTCGGTTTTGTTGCTGTGAGCATCTTCGCCGCGCTGGGCTGTCATGGGAATATAGTCTGCTTCCCCGCTTTACCCATCATCTCCGCTCTAAAGGGATGTCATGCCCCAGCTCCGGGGAGCCCCTGCTATGAACCCAGACAAGAGATTAGCGAGAACACGTTGTGCTGGGTTCCTACCCTCGTCACAGGGTTTATGCAAAGGGTGGAAAACATCAACCCACTCGTAATCGGGGCCTTTGTGTCTTCCCCTTTCAACCACTGGCTATTTCCCCTACTGTATGGAAATCTTGTCAATAGCTTGGCCCTGACCAATTCTATTGGCTCTTTGGGTGTATGCACTGAAACTGAACGAGGGACTACTTTACAGATGTATCCCTCTCTGTCCACTCCTTTTGGCTCCTTGTGGATTTGGATCTGTTCCCTCCAATGCTTTACTACTTCCCATGTGTGCTCCTTGTTTCCCTATCTGCTGCTATCTTCCTCCTTCCTCTGTGCTCTCATCACCGCCTGCAATCCTGTTAATTCTTTCCACCCTTTCTCCTGTGCACTCCATATTAGTCTGTGAGCTATCACCCTACACAACATGGCTGTCCCAATCTCATAAGAAGTACTTTTTTCTTGTTTATTTTGTTAATATATTTAAAATCACTGCTTTTAGCTTCCCAATACTGAAGGACATGCAGCTGGTCTAAGCGTAGTGTTCAATCATCAGGAGTGCTGGCTAATGTGCCACTGGTGAGTTCCCTTTAAGTCAGTGTGGCCAGTTCTCTTGCAGAACAGAGATGACGAGCACCAGTACTGCCCCTGCAATAATAGACAGCCGGATGAGTTCCTGCTTTAGGTGCAGTTGGTCAATCACTATCCTGTGTATGCACGCTTCACCTCTGAAGGCACTTCTCCCCGACTTCTTCCCTGGAAACTTTCACTTGTTTCCCTACCCACAGCAAGAGCCTCTTAATACTCTGGATCAGGCATGCACTCCACAGCACAACCATCATGTGTGAGAAAATGCGTGTTAGTGCAGGAGGCATTGGCACTTGGCTCCTTGAAGGTGCATGCTTCCCCACCAAGGACATTAATAACATATGCTATACCCACATGTAGCATCCTCCTCCCAGCCTGCGTACCCATCAATGACTACACCACACACAGAGCTTAGAAGCACAAACTCAACATTCGAAACCTGCATTCACTTCACTCTGACACTTACGTCACAGTTCTACAGAGTCTATAAGGAGCCAAAAGGGTTCGGTCCTTGGCAACTCATATGACACTACATCGCCCTCTTTGTTAAATAAAAAATAAAAAAACTTTTCACAAATATATACACAATCATATCATCAATGAGTCTTTATGGTGCTCTGATCACACATTCTGATCATGTCTACGGAAACTGGGGACAGGCAAAGTGTCCGTGATCTGCATTGGTGATGTAGAAAACAACAGCAGTCAGAGAGTTCTCACTTGTCGTTTCAGACCCAGCCTCTACATTGCCATCATTCTGACGAGCGATGAGCCACATGTCAGAAATGTGAGGAATCTTGCATAATGGACTTCCTAGGATGTTGGGCAGTCAGCATGTGTCTTTGGCTGGTCACAACACGAAAGGGCTCCGCATCGAAGGGAGCATCAGATTTTCATCTTCTAGATGGACGGACAAACACCTGATCTCCTCTAGTGAAAGTAATGTCTTTTGCATGTCGGAGCTTGTCTGCATAGGTCTGCAATTTACTTTTTTGATCCAAGTCTTTTATACGGGTTTATTCTTCAGTACTTGATCTTCTGTTGGTCTATTGAGGTAACTTGGTCGTCATGCCTCTCCCAAACATCAAGGTTGCAGGACTTTCACCTGTGGTCGAGTGAGGGGTCGAACGGTAAGCTCAAAGAGTAGAATTCAAGACAGTTTTAAGGTTGAGTTTTCCAATACAGCACGCTGGACAGCTTTCTTAAGAGCAAGAGAAACATTCGACAAGGCCATTGGCCTGTGGCCAAAGAGGTGTGCTCTTCTGATGCTTCACATTAAGATGACTGAGAATGTCTCAGAATTCTCGATTGTTGAAAGGTGGGCCATTGTCAGATTTTATGATTAAAGGAACACCCCAGTTCGTGAAGATGCTGTGTAATCTTATGATGACTCTTGATTGATAGATCTTCTATTAATGGAAAATGGGAGTATTCATCAACAATCCCCATCAGGTGATGTTCACTGCCAAGAGGCCCGAAGAAGTCAACAGCAATTCTTTCCCATACATGCTTTGGAAACTCTGACAAGTTCTAAGGTGTGTTGAGTGGTTTTTCTATGAAAGGCAGTTGCATAGATGACTGGCCTTCAATTCTCTTTCAACTCTCTTATCGATATAAGGAAACCAGACTCTGTCTCGGAGAGCTTGTTTTGTGGGAACTATTTCACAATGTCCTTCAAGGGGCACTTCAATTATCTGTTGTCGCAGACTCTCCAGAATAACAATTGTCGAATATCTCAGAATAATACTTTCTTGAGTAACGGACAGTTCATCTTTGAGATTTTAAATTTCTGGTACTCACTGTCACTGGTAACAGGTTGAGTGTGCTGGTTCCAAGACTGATGCGTAATGTCTTTTAGTTTTAACATGTCACTATCTTGACTCGTGGCAGTGACAATTTGTTCCAGCAAAATGGCAGCTGGTGTACTTGATTTCACAATTAAATCCGTCTTGGAAATGGTACCATGGCACTGTATAGGCACTCGTGAGAAGTAGTTGGCAGGGTTTTGATCTTTCCCTGGACAGTGCACGATGGGGTAGTTATATTCTTGTAATCGTAGACCCCAACATTCCTTGCGAGGAGACATCTTTGCCTTTGGATTGCCAAAGATGGTAAACAATGCTTGATGATCTGTCACAAGCGTGAATAGCTTTCCATACAAGAATACGTGGAAATAGTCACAAGACCACACCACTGCTAATCTTTCCTACTCAGGTTGTGAATAAGAACGTTCAGTTGTTAACAAACTTCTGCTTGCATATGCCGCAATATGGGTTTGAGCATTTGGGTGTCCGCTGTGATGTGCAAGGATTGCGCCTAGCCTGACAGGGCTAGCGTCAACAACAACCTCGTTATGAAGCTTTGGATCAAAGTATGCCATTTCAGTAGCGTTCTCAATAGCTTGTTTGATTTTCTTGAAGCTTTGCTCGCATTAATGTGACTAATAAAATGAAACATTATTTTTCGTCATTATTTTGCTTAACGGAGCACTTAATGGTGGCAAAGTCTTGAATATATCTAAAACAGTAGTTGCCCATTTCAAGGAATGAACGTAACATGGAAACATCTTGTGGGGGACTGGCAGTTAACAGCGTTTGCAATTTAGCTGGATCGGTTGACATACCTCCATCAGAAAAGATATGGCCAAAGATTTTTCTTTTTCTTATGGAACTCACATTTTTCAGCATTCAAAGTAAAACATGCATCAGCGATCAAATGACACACTTGCACGAGAGCTTTATCATACTTCTGTGTAGCTCCGAAAACCATTATGTCATCACTGTAATTAAAAACATTCATGACCGGCTGTATGATAGGTCAAATGACATCTTGAAAAAGCTCTGCAGCTGATGATACACCGAAACTTAGTCTTTTATAATGGAACATATCACTATGTGTAGAAAAAGTTTTAATGTACCTGCAATTCTCCTCGAGTTCCAACTGATGATATCCTTTACTCAAATCAAAGCTTCATGTAAATGAAATGCAATTTGTCTGCGTCCTAGAGCAATAGCACGGACGTCCTCATTAATGTGTAATTGTACTTTCACAGGCTTGAGTTTTTCTAATCCATGAAACGAAGGGAACTGACTTTCTATTTTGTGATGAGCATTCATGTTATAGTTCACGGTTATCAGTCTCATATCAGCAACTGTACAGAAGGAGTAAACAGGCACTTGACGCCGTACCTTGAAGTACATGAATGAGTGCTTGTGTTTTCTTGTATTTCATCGTTGCTACAAATGAACCTTGACTTTTTAATGCAGTCGATGCAGCCCGTGTATACACATGGTTTTTGATGGTGCAAGTCGTGGCAATGGAGATAGTTCACAGTATAATTCCTCAGGCATAATATTTATCGCCACACCACTGTCGATAATAAAAGGTATTGAGCAACTGTTTACTTTTAATGTAATCTTCAGACAATGTTTGAATGACTTTGGTGCTTTTTCATGTCAACTTTATTTTTTACCTGTATTTTTCTTCACATGCAATCAGTCCAACATGCACACATTTCTCTGAGGTAAACATTGACATTGCACAACCATCTTCTTCACTTTCACTTGACATTGATACTGAAGAACTGTTTGATGATGATTTTGATGACGACAGACTATGCTTGATATCGACTTGCCTCAACTGGTGTGGTCGCTTGGCCTTGTGGGCCTTTGCCGATCTGTCCAATGGCGGAACATTTACCTTAGTGTGGAAACAAAAATCCACACATGAAGCACAACTTCTTTTTCTGTGGTGACATCACTGTGCCCTTCTCCTTTGTACTTTTGCTTACTTTTCATGTTCACAACTGACTCACTCTGGGCAACTCCAGCCTCCATGCCAGCAGCTTGTCGATCAGCACGCTCTTCAGCTCTGGCAACCATGAGAACTCGCTCCAGACTAAGTTTCTCTCAGCATTCGTCATCTGAATGAATCGGACAGGCATCCGTCAATAACTCTGAGACATATAGCTTCCTCATCATTAAATTCATTGAACTTACAGTGTTTGATGAGCGTGTCGTCTCTCAACAAATTTGTAAATGGTTTCACCAACTTTCTGTTGTTCTTGACTGAACTTGGATTGAACTTGAGATTCAAGGCTGCTTTGATTTGACAGTATGTAATTTCAGCAGCTCGCAGCATTTTCTTCTTTTACACCTTCACCAGCAAGATTCTTAAAGTATTTGATAATCTTCTTGTTATCCTCTTTTTCTATTGCATCAATGAAATCATCAAATGTCTCTATCCAAGCAGTCCATCTGTCGCCAATACTTTTTCTAAAAGGTGACATTGTAACCATGGCTGACATGGAGGGTGGAGTTCTTTCAGACACTGTCTGTCCACTAGGACCCACTTTATCCATACCATCTCTAGGGCTCTGTGCTGCGCTGGTCTCTGGGTCATTTTGGACAGTCTGTGGAACTTGATCTCCCTCTTAGTCTCCATTGGAGCCCTTCACTTTTCTGGAGACCTTTGGAGTTGTTCTGAGCCGCCACCTGGCAGCTTCGGTGGTGTGCTGCTTTATGTATGGACGGCTTCGAAACTACCACCCCTGGCACTTCCTCTGGGGCCACTCCAACCACCACTGTGATATGATGACTCTCTGTACTCAGTTCTGGTAAGCAGATGACTGTTTCTAGTATTTAAATTGCTTGGCTTTTAGACGCCTCTTTGTACTGTCTGACACCTAGATGATCTTGGTCTCACAGCGCTTCTGATCGCAGCGTTATCTTGCAATTTGAAGTTGCTATTTGCTGCTCTTTCAAAACCAGGTTGTACCCGCCTTTCACATTATCACTCCATATGATGTATAGCTTTAGGTTGCTTAGCAGTGCAGCACCTTTCTTTACAGCCTTCGCAGCAGGTTCTTGGCCAACGATGTGTAGACTTCCCAATGAAGCTTTCATTATCTTCAAATGCTTCACACTGGCTGGAGTTGTGCCTTGACTCCACATACGCCAAACGGTGATTCTGCACTTCGACCGAGGCATATATGGCTCACACGAGCAGTTAGCTGGAGCACGGCAAACTCTCTGGGAGAGCATGCCAATCTTCAGGTTACTTATTCCATCCTCGTTGCCACTTGTAGCATCCTCCCCAGCCTGGGTACCCACCAATGACTACACGCAACTTAGTATTACACGCCTTTATTTGTCAGTGCGTAACCACAAACTCAACATTCTAAACCTGCATTAATTATGCCGTAACACTTACATCACAGTTTTACGGAGTCTATCAGGAGCCAAAAGGGTCTGTCATTGCTAACTCACACAACACCACTCACTGCATCAAAAGCCTGCTGGCCAGAACTGCTGTACTTCCCCTAGCTCTGACATCATACTACAGACACTGTATATTTTGTGGACATCTTTTCTTGAGTAACATTGAGGCACAGTTGTACCCTCCATGCCTCCTGTGCCCCCCAGCACACCTGTGTGTTCCTGCTTGCAGTGCTGCTCCTCCACCATGTTGCTTTTACCGATCCACATGGACTTTTCTTCACTCTTCGACTGTAGCACCATCCTTCCAGTATTACATTGTTTTATTAAAAGAAAAAAACTCTGCCAAGATTTTATCTCACAGTACCAATTAAACTTCTCTATGCCTATCATAAAGGCACTGTAAAATATACCAATATCGTGTATGAAACATCTCTAAATTTCAAGCAGGTTCTCAACGCTTTTAGCGCAGGAAATTCCAGCTGGTACATTTGGGGGGGCGGGGGGGATATGGAAAAGGGGAAAGCGATGAACAAATATTCACACTGTTAAGCACCACTTTTCAAATGGTTACACTGCAAGCACAAAATCAAAAAATGCATCACGGGTGAAACTGAAAATCCTCCGACCCATCTACGGATAATTATGCCAAGAAACATATCACCTGAGACTGCATTAACATGTATTATCCTATGTGATAAGCTTGCAGTCTCAGACTTCTGAGACTTCACGAAATCCTGGCTGGTCTTGGGGTTAGAAAACAAAACAGCCTTTCCTTCTTTCTCCGACTCTTAGACAGGCAGGGTATGAAAGAAAGGTCTCAAGTCCCATGGTCAGGAGTTCCTTCTAAACTTTTTTGCAGTGATTGTTAATGCCTCAGGGATGTCAGGCTTGTGTCTGGAAATATGTGGAGATGGACATTTCCTAACCCAATTCTTTCACTTGGAAAGCAGTGTATCTGATTTAATTATTGCGTTTCTGGTCCCCTATCTCGAGTACTGTCCTCACAACACCCCTCTCTCCCGCAGAGCATTTAGTGGGCAGGCAGAAAGTTTCTAACACCATCATTGGAGACTCTGTCCTTCAGTTCAATACTGCATTGTCTAGAAAGGTCTGAATTGTGGTCCTCAACTCAGAGTCCTTAGTTTTGCCCAGGGAATCTTAAAACATGGAGCCTAGTTCTCTAGGTATTACACCTTTTGCTTCTAGAAAGGCGAGAGGCGCATTCTCAAGACCTCTGGGATCTCTGGAGAAGCTCAATTTGATCATCCACTTTCTGTTCCAACATCACAGCCTGCCATTTCAAGGTATCCACATCTGGTTTCACATGTGTTAGCTGTCCCTTGAGCTTCTCCAATGGCCCCTCTGTGGTTGAAATCTTTTATGCCCTCCTAGTACTACCCTGTAAGCCTTGCAAAGTCAATCAAGCAAGTTACAGCTTTTATGTCTTTTATGTCAAGGTTGCTGTCTACAACATGAGATTCCTGGGGATTAGAGGGCCTCAAGTTGAAAAAGTCCTCTCTGCTCTTAGTCGGATTACATTTGCTGTCTTTTGGCCATGTATCCAATGCAGTGCCTCCTCTATTAATACCAGGATCTGGTAGTGACTCGGTAGGGAACATACAATGCTATTATCCTTCAATAGTTATCCCCCACATCCCCCTCTGTGGCTTCCTTCTCCCCAGCACTTCACTGCTACCACTGCTCTCCGCGATGAGGTCACTCATCCAGCATCCGGTTCTGCTGGCTGACGTAGGAGGCTCCAGCAGCACCCAGAAAGCATAGGCTCTAACTCAGGACCTCATAGACATGCCCCTGAAGAGCTCCATGACTATATACAGGAATGAAGCCAAAGGTACAAGCTAATGGAATTCCAAGGTGATCTGCAATACCCTTTTAATGTACAGCAGAGAGTATTTCATACCTTATAATACAGGGTCACACCATCAGTCTTCCCACAAACTAATAAAATTCTTGGTGTCTTGCTCTTTTATGCGCATTGCAAACACGAAGAATAAAAGCAGAACCTGTACTGATAAATTCAACACACCAAAAAAAGAGTATTTTTATTGCCAAAAGATATTAGGATCGGTTTAATTAAAAATGCTGTATTGAAACATATAGAGTCGATCTTTCCTGTAACGACCTATAGCATGGAAAAAACTAAATACTTTGCCATAAATATATCCTTTTGGAAATATGTGTCAGACGAATGAAAAGCCAGTTCCCATTTTCTTCTTTAAATCGGGACTGCAATTATGCTCCATGACCTGTATTTCACCTTGTTGCTGGTTCTGGCAACATGCATTATGATGTCAGAACAACTGTAATCCGTTATTAGAGTTGATTAACTACATCATTTCTTTACTACAGCCATCACAAGTCAACTGTTATAAGGAAATTAGAGATGGGGTTTTACACAGGGGATACGTGATGCCATGTATTATAAAGCTACTATGTATATCTTGGTGTCATACCTGTACTGTAGACGTTATAATTAATAACTTAGTCACTGATGATACACGCACAACTTCCAGTACCCCATCCCCATTGCTCTGTTGAGCAGACTAAATCAAGTTCACTCCCTGAACACTAATGTAGTGTTTTGTCGAAACTGAGAAATTACAAATCCATTACTGCACTCATTACTTTCACTCCCAAATACCATCTTTCTGCTTTTAAAGAGAGGCTTGGCGTTTTTATGCTCCGCTATTAGGTTTCACCTAAAAACTGCAATGTAGAAAAGAATTGAGGATCAATAGAAAAATTTACATTCAGCAAGTTCCTTGGCACCGCACAACCTACTACTATGTGAGCTGAAAAGTGTATCCAAGGCATTCCTGTGCATCAATGCCTGTTCTGTCTGGCCACTGAGATACAAATGCAGAGGGAAACCCAGCGCCTCCATTGTGCCTGTTCTCCCAACACCCCAGAACACCTGATGGCTGCTGATACCCTGGATCACCATCCTCCTCCCCGGCCCACCCACAAAGTCAGGCACTTCAGCCCATTCTCCTACCCTCTACACCTTTACAATTACCCCCATCCCTGCACACCTTCCACCTTCTTGCACTCCACTTCCAGGCTGCCAGAGGCATTTTTGTGTCCCCTCCTGGGAGCACCAATTAGGCAGTCGCGGCTGCTGCCAATATGCAGCGGGGGCAGCCGAGCGGCAGGCGGGGGGTTTCAATAAAATACATTTTATAAAACGTCCTTGTTCCTGCGGCCGCCTCACGCTTCTCCAAGTCCCGACAGTCCCTGGGATAGACTCCCCACCAATCCAGACACTGCTCTCATAGTATCAAAGCAGTGCCGGGATTGGCCTGAGTGGGCTGCTTAGACGCTCCGCTCAGGCACAGGGAGTCTGTGGCGTTTCTCCACCCGGCTGTAGAATACAGCCGGGTTGATAAACCTAACTGCGCATATCTTTTTGGCCGGCCAAACAGACGTGCACGTAGAAGTGCACAACAAACTTCTCCCTGTGACCCCTAGCCCTGCCTCTCCCTGCGCACGCTGGCTCAGAGCCAGCAACTGAAAAATAAAACGATTTTAAAATATCGTTTTATTTTTCAGTTGCTGTCTCTGAGCCAGTGGGGAGACGCTCCTCCGCCATTGTGGAGAAGCCTCTGCTGCAATCGGGTATTGTCTGAGCTGCGGAGAGAAGAGGCAGGCACCCCAGAGAAGCAGTAGGAGTCATTACAAAAGGCAAGTTCCCCTGCATACCTACTGTTCCCTACTCTCCCACACTGCCCTAGGCACTTGCTCTCCTTGGAGCACCAATTGGGAGCTACTTGAGCCTGGTGTGCGTGCGCATAGGTCTGTGTTTATATGAGTGCATGTCTGAGTTTGTGTCTGTGTGCGCGCATGAATCTCTGTGTGTGTGGGTGAGGAGCGAATGTTTTGCCCACTGCCCCCGCTCATGAAATGCTGGACCTGGCCCAATGGTGGCAATTCCTGGTAATGTGCTGCCAATAGCACAGGGGTTATATTCCCTGGCAGCATGCAGGCACTGGCACAATGGTGGCTATTTCTAATAAAATGCTGGCCCTGGCACAATGGCAGTAGTTCATGGTATATTCTGGGCAGCCATGGTAGGATGATGTCAAGGAACAAATGTAAATAATTTTGAATTCATTATTATTCAGGTAGGTTCAGAGAAGAACCTGTGCAAGTGAACATATGTCATTCTATGTAGGTCTACCTGCTTAGTTAGCCTCTTCAAATTCAAAGTCAAATGCCTTTGTAATTGCCAAGGTTTTTGGGGGAGAGTTGGACAAGACGAAACCTGTTGCATTTGGAATTGCTTGCATGGATTTGTTGTGAAACCACAGGTACGGCACCCTGGCAAACTGAACTTGGAAGACCACTGTTAAAGCAGCAACAGAGTTGTGTGTGGAGATGTGGTCCCTGGGTAAACTGCTGATTTTACATTGTGGAGGCCTGGTTTCTAATCCGAAGAAAAAAGTCTTTATTGTTTCAGGTAATAAAAACCATAACAATTTCGAAAATACCAATATAATCCACATCTTAAAATTTTTAGAGGAAGATTTCATAAGAAAATTATTAAAAGAAGATTTCATTAGAAAATGTGCAGTGTTGCTGACTTTCTCAATATAAAATACAATACATTGAATCCGTTTAAAACCAATCTGAAAAACCTACCTAACATATTAAAACCAAACTGCATGGTCCAATTCCTATTTGCCACATTAAAAAACGAGCTTCCATTAATACCTATTCCAATCCCGAAATAGAATTCATTAATGCAACTCCTGCTGTAACTTCTTACCTGTTCATAACGGAGGGACTTAGCATTTTGCTACTTGCAATCATTACACAATCAATGGCACAGTGATTTGTTTGTCCATTTTCATTGTTAACTGTTCATACCATATCAAAAATGTCATCACCTTACAGTTTAGATAGGGATCTGTTGAGTCCAAACCTTTGATTATTGCAGCTCTACAAGACCGAATCCCTCTGTCGTTAAATGCCTTTTTCAAAAGCCACGTCAGAGTTGATTTTAAACAAGGACATATGCAAATAAGGTGAATGAAGTAAGGTTTCGCTGCGCCACATAGAATGCATATCGTGGGACCATTGTATCTCCATTTGGGCTGATCCGCTAAACTTGGTAAGAGCCCAAACCTGGTGGCCATGAGTTTCCGTTTTAGGTAGTATGGGCATGTTGTACTGAGATATTCAGCCGGTCGTAAGTTTGTATAGGGCTGCAGGACCATCCAGGCATGAGACCTCTTTGTAAATTTGGTTTTGTCCTCTAATAATGAATGTAGTTTTGCAATTCTATTTGCCACCCTGCGGAAAACAGGAAAGGAGGGGGGACTGTGCCCAGAGACCTTCGGACTTTGTTTTTTCCAAGGCCATTTTCAAAAACTTTCCATAACTAGAATACTGATCTTCTTCCTGGGCCCGCCACAAGGCATCATGTAAGTCATTCGCTCGACTTAACCAGATTTTGTATCAGCTTTTAACGTTCATGTAGGTTCTCCCAATCCCTTGTTGAGTAAGACCAAATTCCAGTCTCACCTGAGCTGGAGAAGCATTCTGTGGTAAGTTAAAAACCTTTTTGTATGCTTTCAATTGTAGCTTGTCCAACAGTTTTGCATCTGTACCGTTTAGAACAATGCTTGCGTACTCCACTGTCGGCATCAATTTGGCACCTATTACGGCTAACATTGGCTTTAAGGATGGACCCTTTAGCTTTTTTGAAAGGGCACAGAATGCGTAGATTAGGCCATTACCTTTTGTTTCCAGATAGTGTTTATGTTTTTGGAAATTTAAACGATCATCTATGTACAGCCCTAGATATTTGTAGTTATTAACTACCCCTAATGTTATTTCTCCCAGCCTGACCGGGAATTTGCGTCCTGACCGCTTTGCAATAGTCATGGTTTTTGTTTTTTTGATGTTAATTTCCAAAGCATTGTCACTTGCAAATGTTGCTAGCTCATTTAATGATCTTTGTAAGCTGACTCTTGTTAGGCTGAGTAATACTATATCATCGGCGTAGGAGAGATGTGTTATCGGTAGTGGGCCCAGACGTGGTGGATGAGAATTTGTCTCATTTAATCTTGTTGAGAGGCCCGCCATGAAGAGATTGAATAAATGAGGTGCTAGTACACATCCTTGCTTTAGCCCTATCTCAGTGTGGATTGCCCTTGATAGTCTCGTGCCATCTGCTATTTTTATTCGTATCCAAGTTCCAGTATACAATTGAATTATGGCACGCAATATTGATTCTGGGAGGCCCAGCTTCTTTAATTTACACCACAGTAGTCCTCGCTCTATGCTGTCAAACGCTGCTTTAAAATCAATAAAACAAAGCTGTAATTTTAGATTCAAACGTTTGTACCTTTCTGCAATCATGGTAAATGCAAGTATGTTTGTTGTTGTTCCAAACCCCTTACGAAATCCTGTTTGGTTCATAGGAATCAACTTGTTTATAGTAGACCATTCCACTCGGTCCGCCAAGATTAACGATGCGTAATATTTAGCTTCCACGTCCTTTAGGGCTATAAGCCTATAGTTTGCAGGATCAGATTTATCTCCACCCTTGAATATTGGGTTGATTATTGACCCTTTCCAACTCATGGGCAGACTATTCGATAATTTTACCTCCATAAAAAGCCCTGACAACGGGATCGCCCAGTAGTCCGGGTCACTTGAGAAAATGGCCTGAGGTATCCCATTTGGCCCCGGGGCCCCGTCCCTTTGACCTGATTTTATTATTTTCATTATCCTATCAACTACCTGGAATTGGCAATCCAGCGTTGTTAGACAATCCATGATTTTTGTCTGTTTACTGGTTGTATCTGGAGGCTTAAATTCCAAGCCAATATAACTGTTTTTATTATCAAAACCTATAACTTTTTTAAATGTACTACTCAAGTAAATTACCCAGGCCGACTCCGTCACACATGCATTGTTTATAATTTGCGACGGTCCAGTTATCCCACTTATTATTTTCCAAAAGGCTTGATTGTTTGTTTGTTTTGCACAGAAAAGAAGCTTTGACCAGAACGGTTCCTGGTTCGATTTTTGATCCTCCCAGTTTTGTTTTTATATAATTTTTTGAGATTTTTTATATAATCCCAGGTACACACATAATTATTTAACCTATTCTTTCTGACCGCCTTTCTCATTTCTTTTCTTAACGTTAACGCTTTGTTCGAAAGACTCACGGTCAGCTTGTTTCTTTTTTGCCTTGCATAATCCTGTTTGGGTGCCTGACTCATGAAATTTATAGTAAAAGTTGTCCAGTTTGTTACTTGACTACTTTCTGTGACTATATTAGTTTCTAATGTCTCTTTTGCTAACTGTGTTAGCTCTAGTAGATTACCGGCCGACCATTTTATACGCTTCAAGTTAGTTGTAGTTAGGTTGCCTACCTCCGTGGGTGCTGCCCGGTACTTAAGATAATTTGTTCTTATTTCAAGATGCTGATATGAATGATCGCTTTGTGTTGTGTATTTAATAATATATTTCCTCACTTGATTCAATAATGGTAAAGTCAAGATTGTATAGTCTATTATTGACTGTGAATTTGTACCTTGGTATGTCCAACATGGGGGGGTGTCATCTTTTGTTCTTCCATTTAGTATTCTCAGTCCTAGATGTTCCAAGGCCATAACTGTTTTTTGTCCAATTAAATCCCTTCGTTTTGCCATTGAGGGTGTTTGTACGGTACTGACCAGAACACATTTTGCGCAGTTATTAGCTCATCCTCCTCGGGAGTGTAAATGAGATTTGTGTTAAAATCACCTGTTAAAATGATTTCCCACTCTGGGTTCTCCAATCTGTATTCTGTAATTATCGAAAGTAATGTATCCAACTGTAGTAGTTTTTTCCTTACATTTGGATGTAAATAGACATTTATTAATATTACTGTTGTTAAGTCGTATTTTAACAAAATATCTAATTTGATAACTTGTATGTCTGAAGTTGTTGTACTAAGCTGCTCCGAACATATAGCCACTGCTGTTGATAGATATATATATATATATATATATATATATATACTGCTAGGCCACCTTTTGCTCTCCCATGCCGATGTGTTCTTGTGGCGTTAACATGATGAAGTGTGTAGTTAGCCACTTCCTGCAGATTTGTCAACCAGGTCTCTTGTAATGCAATGATTTCATACTTATTCCAGTTTTTGGGTGGGACATTCCCCTGAATTTCACTTTTAGCCCCAGCTATGTTCCAAGAAAGAAGCTTTAGGCAATCGTTATGAGAACTATTAGCTTGATTAGCAAGTCATTCCCTTGTCGGAGCGTTAAGAGTTGCAGCTATCCAGTCCCAATGTGTTGGACCCTGTCCCAGTGTTTGTATATTGTTACAATTACTAATGTCACCCTTTTTTCCTCTAGCATTTTGTAATACTGAATACACCTGGATTTTTTCAGTGACTAGGGAATGACTCTTCGGGAGCTTCGTTAGCGGTGAAGGGTAGCAAGGTCTTAAGGGTTTTTCCAGTATAATACCCCATGCTTCAAATTGTTGACTGGCATTCATAATAGCTACCACAATTTCCTCATTTCTCCAGGTCAAGAGTGTTCTTTCCATCTGTTTCTTTTCTTCATGTGTTTTTTCCATCTGTTTCTTTTCTTCATGAGGGATAAATTTGATTGATAGTAAATCAGATTGAGTCAAGTTTTTTAGTTCCGGAATTTCAGCCAATAATCTCATTATATTTCCTCTATTGAGGATATCTTGCTGTCCCTGTGAGGTGTATTGGGGCGTTAGGATAATCTGCTTACACCAACTATCCTCTTGATTTGTCTCAATATATGATGACATGTGATTTAACTTATGTTGCGTTTCTTTCACCACCATTCTTGAATTTGCCCCCACTTCATTATTGTTTCGTATATTAACTTTAATTATAATTTGCTCGTTTTGAACATCTTCTATTTGTGTATTCCTTTGTTGAACCTCGTCAGATTCTTTTAAGTTCCAGTATTGTTGTTTATTGCAGTCCGTGCAGTTTTTACCTCTGGGGAATTGCTTGAGCCACAATTATGTTCTGGACTACCCTTTTTAAGCGATTGTGTGTGGCCGTTGGGGGGTGTTTAATTCGGAATGTGGCTCTTGTCGTATTGCCTGTCCTGTCACTATAGTGTTGTGTGACTCCGCTTGTCTTTCATTTTGAGTTTTTTTTTCTTTCCTATTGCCGTCTCACATTTAATTGGGATATCTGAATTCTTTATTTGTTTTGTTGGATTGTTCCTTACGATTGTTATAGTTTTTTTGCTTGATGTCTCATGATTGATTTGTCTTGAGGTCATGGACTCCTCCGTACTTGTACTATGGCTTATTGAGTTCCACAAGGGGGGTGGATCATTGATTGCGTCATTCCCATCTTCCCTTACATAGTTTATAGATTTGTTTACTTGAACTAGTTGCTTTTTATCGAAAATATGGAACAATCTCTTTTCACCGTTGTTGCTTTTCCTAGCTTTCCTTGCCCGTTTTTTTGTCTCTTCGTTTGTTTACATGATTTCGAATTATCTTGTTCAACTGTCACAGCATATTGTTGTTCTATTTGTTTTGTATTATTATTCTCAACTTCTGATTCTTCGTTAGGGGGCTTGGGTGCTTCATTTGCATACATTGTTTTTGATTGCTCAAAGGTTGAAACTTGCTGATTATCTTTCGACACTTCATCTGTATTTATTACATTTTTTAACTGCTCCTTGCTATTAGTTTGTCTTGCTTTTAAGATATTTTGTAAAATCACCGGTACTG